>JAJPUD010001239.1:74327-137044 GCA_023553655.1 Myrmecobius fasciatus
TGACACTGTGGTAAGAACTGGGAATACATATATAAGCAGAGAAAGACAGTCTCTGCCCTCAAGCAGTTTACATTCTAATGGGGAAGACAAATACACAAGGGAGCTGAAAAGCAGGGGCAGGGGAATTAAGGTACCTTGAGTAAGGAGCATAGTTTTGAAGTTCTGAAGAAGGAATGATGAGAGAAAGGGTTGGGGAGGAGCCCTTGCCAATGGATATTTCATGGTAAAGTGGACCAAAGAGATATTAGAGTGCAAGACCCTTCCAAAGTATGAAGGCCTCAGTCACTGAAGGAAGTTTCAGGATGAGTTAGCAGTTGAAGAAGCATAGTTTCATAATCCAGATGAAGTCCTAAATGAAGCCAGTAAGAAAATGAAACTAAGAAGCTGAGGACATTTACATATTAATTTTATTAATATCTAATTCCAGAAATATCATTTGGGTCCAAACATTTTTATGTTTCATAGTATTTAAAGTTAAAGGGATATTTGCAGGCAATTTAGAATTAAGTGGTATGTCTGTAACTAGCAATTGTTTATTTTTTTTGATTTGAAGTTGATCTGTGTTTTGACTGGAGAAGGTATTATAAGTGGTTTATAGCCATTAGTAAAACAGGAGAACTAGTTTAATATCATTTCAGAAATACTCCTAATTGTTAGCAAATGGTTTCCATCAGCACTTTCTATAACAATTTTAATTAAAGATATTGGCTCTGGGAAAAGAAAAACCTCAACTCTCTTGGAAGGAGTAGTGAGTCTTGCCTCTTAAATGCATTCTGCTATGAAAAATAAATGCTTTCTCTTCAAGCAAGGCTATTAAAGATCAGGAGACAAATTTGTAATGGGTAAAATGTCTTTTAACATACAGCACTAACAATCTTGTATCATTCATTCCCCAGTTGTTGGTTGTCATTTTACAAAAATTAGTTGAATTCAAGTATAGCTTTTGATAGAAGTGACAGATATGTGATTTGTAAAATTGTGCGAAAAATATCATACCTTAGTCACAAAGATTCCTAATGTTTTGTATCATGACCCTTCTGGAAGTCTGGTGAAGTAGTTTTTTTAAATGCATAAAACAAAATGTATCAGATTACAAAGCAAGCCAATTATATCCTGATCTGTAAAATGGGGGTGATAATGGCACCTACCTTTCAGGGTTGCTGTAAGGATAAAATGAAGGGTGATAGTAAAAGTACTATGTAAATGTTAGATGGTATTATGTTGAAATGGAATTATCAAAATATTTTTTTAAAACTTAAGTTCATTCAGTTTAAGAACCTCTGCCTTAGTGATATCATCTTAATTACTATGCTAGTTTGTAAGAACTTAAAACAAGAAATTACAGATCAAAATTGAATGAAGTAAAGGGTATAATGCTCATTATTGTTAGTTCACACTTTTACTGGATTGTGCTTACTTACAGAAAATCAGCAACCCAGTCATTAAAAGCTTAAGGCAGAACTGTCATAGCTAAGTATGTTTGGTTCCATAGTCTCTTTGTGATCTTCTCTGTAACCCATTGTGATCTTCTTTGTAATTTGCTTCCAGGATATACTAATTTGTGGGTTAGTGGTGTAATTATTTATTTACTTTTAAAAAAAAAAAAAAAAAAAAAAAAGACTTGGGGCAGCTAGGTGGCGCAGTGGATAGAGCACCAGCCCTGAAGTCAGAAGGACCTGAGTTCAAATCTGGCCGCAGACACTTAACATTCCCTAGCTGTGTGACCCTGGGCAGGTCACTTAACCCCGTTGCCTCAGAAAAAAAAAAAAAAAAAAAAAAGACTCTAGAATGAAAGAAGGTAGTTTCTGTATTTATTCTGATTAGTTTATTAAAGCTTTTTATTTGCAAAACATATGTATGGGTAATTCTTCAACATTGACCCTTACAAAACTTTCCATTACAAATTTTTCCCCCCTAGTCCCCACCCCTCCCCTAGATGGCAGGAAATCCACTACATGTTAATTATGTTAAAATATTTGACAAATAGAATATATGTATACATATTTCCACACTTATTTTGTTGTGCAAGAAAAATATCGACAAGAAAAAAATTCTGAGAAAGGAAACACAATGCAAGCAAACATCAATAGAGAGCATGAAAATGTTATGTTGTGGTCCTGTTCTGATTAGTTTCACATGTGGAGGTGGTTGAAAAGTTGTGAATAGACCAGAGAAAATAAAATCCCTACCCCTGCAGGTAAATTTTGGAATATGGGAGATATATTGAAGTGATTATCAGTCACTTCAATCCTAGTCCTAAGCATTTTGGAGTCAAGTAAATCCATCAGTAAACATTTATTAAGTTCCTACTATGTGCTAAGTTCTATTTCAAGTAGCAAGGATACAAAATGAAGTAAAAGAATTTATAATATATTTTTACACTTACTTTTGATGAAAGCCAGAGACTAGGAAACAAGATTAGGGCAAACAATCAACCATAGAAGCATAGGACCTGTAGCATTGGAAGGAATCTTAGAAGTTGGAGCCAGATCCAGTAGCTTCATATGGGTGGATTGTTACAATTTCAGGGTGAGCATTTGCACTCTGGAAATTTGCAGCTACTCCAAATCAGATAAATTTATATATTATTTATAGATTTGAAAAAGTGATAAAAGAAAATATTAATAATGAATGATCAAACAATGTATTGTGGCACATTTTTCTTCCACAGAGAACCAACTGTTAAGCATTTATCAGTAAATCCAGGCTTAGAGGTTACCTAGTCCAGTTCTTACTTGGAGCATGAATCCTCCCTTTGACATCCGCAATAAATGGTCATCTAGCCTCCATTTTTATCTTCAGTGATGTGGAACTTAAGTATTAAGGCAGCTATCTCTATTTTACAATTTTCTGTCTGAAGCCAGAGGTATCTTCCAATGGGAGGAGGAAATACATAAGTTATAAGATATGTCAGGGACACAGCTGAGGGTTGAAACAACTGATTTCATCATTGGCCATTTGCCAGCTGATTTTATTGCCCTGGTTTCCACTTATGACAACTGTAACCCTAGGATAGACTAGTCATATTCCCAAAGCTCCCTTTCCTAAGGATGCACAGAAATGAGACACTCTGTTTAGCTACAGATATCTATATACATCTAGGAACCCTGGACTCCTCATATTATCTTGGCCACATTGCCATCATGAGTCATAGTGCTCTCCAAATTCTCTTGCACATTGTCATTTATGTTTTACCTTCTGCCTTAGTATTATGATGATGATCTAGTTTTAAAATTAACAGCAACTTTATGTTGCTGGGGCACAGGTTATATAAGAATAACAACAACAACAATTATATATATATATGTACATATATATATATATAACAACAACAACAATGTTGAGTGACAGCAGATGGTTAGGCCAAGTATTATATTAGCATCCTTGGTATTAAAAGAAAAGCTTCTGGTATGTGGTTTTCTATGTAGAATTAATAGAATGAAACAAAAGAATCACATAAGATTAGAAGATAAATCATTTTGACTGTTATATATACTTAAATGAACTATAAAGGACATCTAAAGAAAGAAACTAAGTGTATCAAGAGAAAAAAAATTGATAAGTAGAAGTATATGTAGAATAATTTTATGTGTGTGTATACATACACTTATTTGTAATCAATGATAGCCATCTCTAGAGTTTCAGGGGGAAGGAAAAAAAAAGAAATTTACATGATAGCTTTCTTATATATTTGAAAAGAATTGCAAGCTGTACATAATGGATTTGTAGTTTCATGTACAATCATCTTTTTATTATACTATGTTATGAAAATGATTGTTTTATTCCTTTTTTATTTTGTTTTATTTTATTTCTTAAAAAAAAGAAGATGGTTGTAATCTCCACTGGTAGAGCAAGTACTTACCGCAGTGACATTTATATAATGCTTTAAGGTTTACAAATCATTTTACTACAACTGTGTATGATAGTACAGATATTGTTATATCCATCTTATTGATGTTGAAACAGAGGTTCAGAGTTATTGAAAGATTTCTTCACATGAATAGGAAGTGGTAGAGCCAATTTTTGAACTTGGGTCTTTTGAATCCATATCTATTTTATTTAGTAAAAGCCCAGGTCTTTATCATAGGATATGCTTTCTTGTTGGGTTTTCCCATCCTTTGCTTACACAATTGATTTTTTTTTTGGCCCATGTTTTCAGAACCTTCTCTGTTCATCAATTTAGTTGGTCAGAATCTGATCCCATCCATAACCTTTTTTCTATTTTTACATTAATGTTTTTTTAACATAATAGTATTTTATTTTTCCCATAGATGCATTATAAGAAAAATTTTAGCATTCATTTTTTGTTTATTTTTTTATTTTTTTAAATAATAATAGCTTTTTTTTTCAAAATACAAACACAGATAGTTTTCAAGATTCATGCTTGCAAAACCTTGTGTTCCAAGTTTTCTCCCTCCTTCCCCACCTTCCTCAGACATCAGGTAATCCAATATGTGCAATCTAAAATGTGCAACTCTTCTAAACATAATTCCACATTTATCATAGCATTTATTTTTGCAAGTTTCATTTCAAAGCTTTTTCCCTGCCTCTCTCTGCTTTCCTTTTCTAAAGATGGCAGGTAATTTGATTTGGTTTTACTTATTCTATCGTGTAAAGCATATTTGGATATTAGTCATGGTTGTAAAAGAAGAAGCAGACCCCCCCCCCCAAAAAAAAAAACAAACAAAACAGATTGAGACATGAGAAAGAACAAAGTAAGTGAAAAAAAATATTCTTTAATCTGCATTCAGAGTCCATCAGTTTTTTAATCTGGTTGTGGATAGTATTTTCTTTCATGAGTCTTTAGTATTTATTTTGGATCATTGTGTTGCTGAAAAGAGTTGAGTCAGTCATACTTGATTATCATACAGTGTTGCTGATATTGTATACAGTGTTTTCTTGATTCTGCACATTTCTTTTTGTATCAGTTCAGATGAATCTTCCCAGATTTTTCTGGTCTGCTTATTCATTGTTTCTTGTTATACAATAGTATCACATTCCATTCACATGCCAAATCTATAAACTTTTTCCTTCCCAAAACATAGAAAAAATATTTTTGATTACTTTTTGGGATTATCCCCAATGTTGATTCATAAATGTGGCTAATTAGTGATTATTATTACCTGATAATATTTAAGAGAAAAATCTGGAAATGGTGCTTTAGCCAGTATAGTAAAAGGAAGCTGGTCTCTCTTCTGAATATCCTCAAAAGCCTATAGCTGACATCTTTATTGCTTAGCTTACTCTTTAATCAAATTTATAAATCTACTCTAGTATATGCATAGGACACATCTGAGGCTGCAAATTTGTTTGCCTTTTAACAAACAGCAAAGGTTCAAGAGGAATTCATTAGTAATCATGAAACCAACCCAACAGAGGAGACAAAATATGAAGCATGAGATCTTGTTTAAAAGAGATTTATACCGACTATAAGTAAGCTGCCATTCCAAACTCTCTTATCTTGTGTTCTTAATATTTCATGCTAGCCCAATCTGCTTAGTTTTAAGGATGATGGTAAAGTATGCAAAAATATAACTATATTGATGTAGAACCATGAGAACAGTGATATGCAAGGGCTAATGAAAAGAATATTAAATAGAAAATGAACTCTGAGCAATTGCAATAATGGATATTAGTCCTGTTAACAGATAATACAATATCCTTTGCTTCTCTTGGGAGCATTAAATATATCATCAGACTTGTCATTGCTTACATTGCTTTTCTTTATCAGTTTTTCTTTGTTAAAAGATATTTTATAATTTGTAGGGTCAAAAAATAATAGAATATTCCTGCACTATAAGAAATGATGATTAAGAAGAACTGATGCAGAATGAAATGTGAATGGAAAAACTATACACAGTGGATGCGATGATTTAAACAACAAGAACAAAAATCAAAATTGAGTGCTTTGTAATTATTGCAACCAAGCTTGTCCCTGGGGGGGAAAAAAGAGAAAATTTACCTCCCTCTCCTCCTTGAAGAGGTAGGAAACTTAGGGACTGTAGAACATTGTATATGCCATCAGGTTTTATTGATGTAATGGTGAGTTTTGCTGAATAGCTTTTTTTTCTTTCTTTTTTATTCTTTGTTATAAGGGATGGCTTGCTGGGGCAAGAGGAGGAGCAAATGATTCACAAAGATAGGTGATATAAGAACAAAAAATTATACTTTTTTAAAAGTAGGATTTCATGTTGGGGAAAGGGTTAATATATCCAGAAATAACAGTGATTTTAAAATTGAATAACATCAATATGACCTTTTAAATAATCATATTATACTTTGGTTGAACTAGGTTGCCGGATAGAATAGTCAACAAACCAGTCATCTTGCTTTAATTTGTTCTTGTATTCTACTCCTGTACTAGGGCAGTGTGGTATCAATGTAAGAATTCTAGATCAGAAGTCAGGTAGAACTGAAGTCACAACCGTGCTCCATCACTTAGTAGTTGTGTAGTTCCTCCGTTTTCTCTATTTCCTCACCTGTAAAATGGGGATAATAATAGCACTTATTTCTCTGAATTGTTGTGAGGATCAAATGAAATAATAGTTGTAAAGGACTTCATACAATTCGTGGTACGTAGTAGGAGCTTCCTCCTTAATAACTCCACTCTAATAAGAGATATTAGTCATTTGTTCTTTCTTTTGTTTTGCAGAAATCAATTTGTATGTAGTGAGTGAGTGAGTGAGTGTGTGTGTGTGTGTGTGTGTGTGTGTGTGTGTGTGTATTTTGGAGTAGTATAAATGTATGTTGTTCCACACTCCTTTCTTTCTGGTTATTTACTTTAATACAGGCTTTCAACACACAAGGCTGTTTCAATTAGCACTATTTCATGATAATGTTGTTAATATATTATAACTAAATTCCTTTCAAAAGTCCCCAAACTCTGCAATCACCCATTTATGACATTGCCCCCTGTGGAGGAATTAAGTACCCAGGTAGCATCATTTTACCTAATGTATTTCTTATAAACCAATTGAAAATGTCAAACAGAGTAGAACTGTGTGTTCTCTTGCTAGAAAGCCAGATATATTTGCATGTTTCTCTCTTTACTTCTCCTCCCCACTACCATCAGAATCAATGGATCCATTTAGTGTTTGTGATGAGTGGAGTGCCCCCTGACTTCATCCAAGAGAGAAGAATGGGATATGTCAGATGGGAATTCTATTCACAGTCAAAAATCAGATTGATTTGTGATCTAATCTGCAGCATTACAGGAAAGTTACATTACAGTAGTGACAAGGACACATTGGCAACTGGTCCATGAGAGAAAAGTCACTAAGAGAAAAGGAGCAACAAGCTAGAATATTTTCTCAGCAACAAAAGGAGCCAATTCTCTGTTGAAATATGCCAGTAGTGTCTGTTATTGTCCTAGACTTTTAGAGGGTGTTATTTGGAATCTGATGCTGGTACATTTATATCTCATTTCCAAAATAAATAAGTAAAATATCTTTTTAAAAAATTAACTTTAGGTGGAGAAGTTAGCAAGAGATAGGGGGAAAAATATCAGCTTGGTTTCAGAAGACTTAAGTTTGAATCCTAATTCTGTAGTTTTGTTTTTCTAGATAAATCATTTAACTTTTCTGAGACTCAGTTTCCTCATCTGTAAAAATAAGCTAATACTGCTTGTAGTCCCCCTTTTCAGAGGTTGTTATTCAGAGAATATTGCACCTTCTAAGGTACTTTAGAAATGCGCTCTCTCAAAGCATAAAACAAAGAATCTTCTCGGAGATACTTGCGTATTAAGCAATGAAAGGCAGCTGGACTCTAATGGAGAGAGCTAATCTGAAAGTCAGGAAGATTTGGTTAGTTTGACCTTCGGTGTCAACTGCTACTAAACTAAACAAGTTACTAAGCCTCTTAGGCAATTTTTTAAGACTTTTATGTTGCAGAGCAGATGTAAACTTATCTTGGTGGAAAGAGCACTGAGAGTTCCCTAAATAATGAAATTGCAGGTCCAGTTTTTTTAAATCAAGAAATAAAATGCTATTTTTAAGAAACACAGTGAATAACCCTTCTTTGTTTAGCACTTATTAAATGTGAATATCCCTTTAAGTTTAATACTTTGTGGGCAACTAGGTGGTGCAGTTGATAGAGCACCAGCCCTGAAGTCAGGAGGACCTGAGTTCAAATATGGTCTCAGACACTTAACACTCCCTAGATGTATGAGCCTGGGCAAGTCACTTGATTCCGATTGCCCCCCCAAAACAAAAACAAAAACAAAAACAAAAACAAACGTTCCATACCTTCTTCTTGATTTGGCTCAGCTGTTTTCATTTTGACTGTTATGGATTTGGGGGGGGTGTAAAAGAGACCTCTGTTTTCTGGGTCAGCAATGACCCCTGGAATATGTGAAGCAGGCAAAGAGACTGATGTCTCTTCCCTAAGATTACCTAGCCTGTGAAAAAATGAAGTTCTAGATATTGGGTAAACTTTGGTACAATAATAACCCAAGAGATAATCTCTCTCGATCTCTTCGTGTTTAAACAGATATTCAGAGTAGTATGATATATGCTATGGTCTTTATCATTATGATTTGGAGATTAGGGGGTTAAAGAGTTATCTGCCTGTTCTCTTTCCTTCCCATTGAAATTTGATCTGTCTTCTACTGTTGTGTTTATATTTGTGATATTAGAGTGGAACAGGAGAAGAAAAATTGAGAAAGCCCTTTCCTACCTCCTGTTCTCAGCCTATGTTGACTTATTAGTCAATACTAAAACTGGGAAGAAAAAGAGATTGAGAAGAATATGCATTAACAGGCCCCCCACAGGTAATTTCAGGCATAGATAACTTGATTTGTGTCCTGTTCAGCACCTAGCATAGTACCTGGCACATAGTAGATACTTAATAAATGGTTGTTGACTGATCAGGGTAGTGAGGGGAGAGAAAGATCTTACTGTCTGAATAGACTTTATTTTCAAGTAAGAAAACAACTCTAAATGTGGTGGTATGTGTCAAATTATGCTTGTATGTATGATTCTCAGTCATGAGAGTCATGATTTCAGTAAGCCATGATTTATAGGGTCCTTTTTCTCATATTTTTAAAACACCTCAACTGTTTGTGTTTGTTGGTCAAGTGGACAGCTGCATCCATAGCAGAGAGGTTGCTGGATCCAGAAGACTAGATCTTTGGTATTTAAATGAAAGTAAAGTTCCTGTAATATATTCTATCTTGCACAGTGTCGTGTATGACATGGAAGGGATTCAGTGAATAATAACACTTCTTTTTAGCTTTCTTTCTATATTTATACATTCATTAGGAAGAGTACATGAGTTGAAACAGAGGAATGAATTAAAGAGAATTTTCCTTCTTGAAAAAAACAGCTAGTATGCTTAAACATTTTTTTAATTTAGCATAGGTAAGGAAGGAAGACTACATTTTATGTCATGGTAGATAATTTTGATTTTCATCCTAATGCATAATCTATGTCTTTTCCATTTTTGTGATATGCTTTTTCTTTGAGAACTGATGTTTTTTTGTTTCTCATTCTGAGGATCCTCCAGATGTTCTAGTTTTGACCCAGTGTTGGGGGAAAGGGGAATATCCTTGAAAATCAGGACTGTCAAATCACTAATGCTATTGAAGAAGCATTTGCACAGATAGAACTCAGATTGAGAATGTTGTTTTAACAGACCTTCCTTTTTTGTAGATGGCTATATTTTCTCCCTCAATGATCAGGAAAAAATGTTAGTGGTTTTCATTTTTTATTACTGAAGCACAGGTAGATTTTGTTAGTGTTTGATGGAATTTTTAAAAGAAGGATACAGAACATTAGAACAGAAAAGGACCTTAGAGATAAATAATTTAGTCCTAGCTTCTCAACTGTAAAAATGGGTTAATAATGCTTTTACTGCCTTCCTCCAGATTTTGTTGAGGAATGCACTTTGCACATTCTGAGTTACTCTAGAAATGTACTCTCTCAAAGAATGAATAAAGTGAAAAAACCTCCTTATATATATTTACCTATTAAGCAGTGAAAAGGCAGCTGGTCTCTAGTGAATAAAGAGATGATCTCAGGAAAATTTCTTTTGTCACATATTACCCATGGAAACCTTGAACAAGCTACTTTTAGAAATTTATTTAATAATTGTATTTCAATAGAATTGATTTCCTTTGAAGTTATTTTAAAATATTATTGTAATAGGGGATTTCGTAGGCTTTACCAGACTTCTTATAGAGTTCCAGGTCTCAAAAAAGGTTAATAAGTCACAATATAGTCCACTCCTCTCATTTTATGGATAAGAATTTGTGGTTTAGAGAGAATAGTATCTTGCTTACAGTCACACAACTAATAATCATTAGAACTGGAATTTGTATCCATCTCTCCCCACTCCTACTCCTAGGTGAGGATTTTATTTTTGTGACCTTTAGTACATATTTTATGGGTAAAGCTTTTATTAAGTGATTATTTTGTGCCTGGGCAGGTAGGTGTCGAAGTGGGTAGAGTACTGGGCTTGGAATCGAGAAGACTCATTTTTCTGTATTCACTTACTAGCTCTGTAATCCTGAGCAGTCACTTAATCCTGTTGAACAGGAGGAGAAAATGACAAACCACTTCAGTATCTTTGCCAAGAAAACCCCAAATGTGGTCATGAAGATTCAGTCATGAAGATTCAGTCATGACAAGTGTGCCTGGCACTGTGCTATATTTTATTTTTTCATTCAAAATTTTCTTCTTACTTTATTTTTTGCTCAATAGACTTATTAGCATCTTCTTTGGAGGGAGTATACTGTGCTAGGATATTGTTTGCCACATCAAATGCGTGATAAGTTTCCTGCAATATCAGGAAACAGTTAACTAACTTCTCCTTGACTTAGAATAACCTTTAGTGAGATTAGTCTCATAACCACCATCCTCTTGCCTACCACTTAGTCAGATCTCCCAGCTTAGAGTCTTTTCTAACATTAAGGACAGTGGTTAGGGGTAAGGAGGATCCAAATTTTTAGTAACACATAAATGTTACGTGCAGTTGCAAACGCTTAAGTTGAAAAATGATGTTCAAGGAGCAAATAGTTTTCCTTTTTTTGAGTCTTAGGTTTTTTGGCAATTATACATTGCTCATCTCTACAGACAGCTTTTTATTGAGCTTTTAACCATTCAGCAGACAAATGTGGGAGAGGGTGCTTTGTTATTTTACCATAAAAAGTCAATGCAATTCAATTCAATAGTTTAAAAATCTGTCTGCTATTTGCCAAGGCTGTGTGCTAGATGCCTCTGAATAACAAAGATGACACAGTTTTTCCCCAGAATGAGTCTATCATGAGTTTTGCTAGCAAATTATGAATACCAATAAGAGTAATACAAAATAGAATTTGTTGAATATATAGGAATGATCTACATAAAATGTTCTCAGAGCCATGAAAAGAAAATGACTTCAATGACTTTGTCTTTTATTTTAGGGAATTTGAACTGTCAATTTTTATTGTATTCCCCAGGGCAACTGGATATTTATGATAGCATGCTTGGTTTGAAAATATATGTGGATGCATATGTGTATATAATTATGGATATGCATAATTAAACAGATGAAAAACATGATTATATACATGTATACGCACAATTATACACATATACACATGTGTCTACATGTGTGTGTAGATGTGTGTGTGACACACACATATACACATATTTTTAAATGGAAAGTGCTCAGTTAATGAAGAAACACCCTTTAGCTGAACTTAATTTTAGGTTATATAATCATAGAAATAGACTATAGAGACTTAACTTTTCAGTCCTGGCACATAGTATGAACTATTTGGACCCAACCTGTGATAGTGCCTTTTGAGTGATCAATTCTCAAGCCACATGTAAGAGGGGAAGATGATAAAGAGGGGTGTGTGTGTGTGTGTGTGTGTGTGTGTGTGTGTGTGTAAAACCACTTTATCATTCAAATTACTCAGCCAAGAGAATAGCAGTAACTATTGATCCATATATCTATTTTCCCATCTGTACAAAATGTTGATTATAATAATAATACATGTATATATTTATATATATGCTATATATGTGTGTGTATACATAAACACCTGCACACAAACAACATGCTTGATAAGTGTAGAAGAGAATTAGGCAGGCTTTCACTAGTTGTATTTTTTTGTAGGGATTACTTACTATCTAATAATTAACTGAAAAGTATAGAGAATATATGATGCACTTGTTCTTGTTTCTTCGTGACCAAAATTTATTTCATTCAATAGATCAAAATACCTTTCATATATACATATGACATTTCTCTATAAAAAAAGATTTAATTAATAGAAAGAACTTTGATTTTCTGATTACAAATAAAACAAAGTATACATCTGCCAAAGATATCACCATCATGAAGGCCTCCTAATACAGAGTCCAAAAGGAAAAATTCCCTGTGAGATGATGATGTTCCTCAGATATTTATATTTGCTAATGGCTGCTAGAGACATCTGGGTAGTGTAGTAGATAGACCTGGAAGATGTGAGTTTAAATTTGGCTGCCAGCACTTAGTAGCTGTTGTAATCTTGGGCAAATCACTTGACCTCTGTTTTCTTCAGCTTCATAATCTATAAAATGGGATTAATAATAGCATTTAACTTCCTTGGGTTGTTGTGAGGATCAAATAAAATTATATTTGTAAAATCCTTAACATTGCACCTGGCACATGCAAGGCATTGTATAAATACTAACTATTGCCAACAATGTGTTGATCATATCTAGTCCTTCAGAATACTGTATCTCCAGATTGTACTCTGCTCCACAAAATTATACCTGCTTTAAAATAGTATTGGAGATGGAAAGATGGAGGGGAAAAGAACAAGCAAAGTGGGAATACTTCCTAAGGGGCAAATTGAAGCAATAGCTGCTTCAGAGCATAAAGACACATTCTGTATTATCACCCTGGAATCACTTAGGTTTACCTACAGTCCCTGATTTTCAGTTCTTTCTGTGCCTTGATTTAGGTTTTCTATCCATGAGGAAAGAGATGTTCTAAGCAACTACACAGCATATTTGTTCCTTCAGCTTACTGTGCCCATGCTGTATTTAGGGTATATTTAGTTTTTTTTAAGATGACACGGGTAATACTATTTAAGATGTCCTTGTGCAGCATGAAATGTAGCTTTCCATTGTTTTATTAAAAATGTCCTGGACAATCATATCAGTACAGATAACAAAAAAAGAAAAATATAAAATGACAGTTGTAATGTGTGCTGTCACTCCAATCCATGCACTGTTGGTGGACCTGTGAAGTGTCCCAGTTCTAGAAAACAATTTGAAACTGTACCCTCAAATTCACTAATCTGTGAATGCCTTTTGACTTAGCAGTACCACTACTAGACCCATATCCCCAAAAGAGATTTTTAAAAAGAGAGAGAAAAGACCTAAGACACTTATGTAAAATAAGGGTGTCTGTAAGTTGAAGAATGGCTGAATAAATTATTCTATATAATCATAATGGAATATTGTTCCACTTTAAAATTGAGGGGAAATGCTATTTCAGGTAAGCTTAAATGTCAAGTGATGCAGAGGAAAGTGAATAGATAATAACAATAACATTACAAAGAAAAATGATTTTAAAAGTCAAGAAATATGATCAATGAAATAGATGAGTAAGTCTAAAGGTTGAGTGATAAAACATGCTGCTCATCTCCTGACAGAAATCTTTTTTTGATGATTTTTTTATCTAACTTTAGATAGCTTTGATTTTTTTCACCTGAAAACTGCCTATTAATATTCTTTGACCATTTATCAGTTGAGGAATGACTTATAGTCTTAATAAATTTGTTTCAAGTCTTTATTAAGTTTTTAAAAATATTTTTCCAATTACATGTAAAAATAATTTTAATATTCATTTTAAAAAAACCTTTTAGTTCCAAGTTCTTTTCCTCTTTCCCACCTCTTACCTTTATTGAGTAGGCATGCAATTCAGTATAGGTTATATATGTGCAGTCTTGCAAAACATATTTCCACATTAATAATGGTGAGAAAGAAAACAAAAACTAAAAAATGAAAAAACAAGAAAAATAAAAATGTTTTTAAAGGTATGTTTTGAGGGGCAGCTAGATGGTGCAGTGGGTAGAGCACCAGTTCCAAAGTCAGGAAGACCTGAGTTCAAATGTGGCCTCAGACACTTAACACTTCCTAGCTGTGTGACCCTGGACAAGTCACTTAACCTCAATTGCCTCTGCCAAAAAAAAAAAAAAAAAAAAAAAAGTATGGTTCAATCTGCATTCAGACTCCCCATCAGTTCTTTTTCTAGAAGTGGAATCCTTCAGAATTATCTTAGATCATTGTATTACTTAGAATATCTAAGTCATTTACAGTTGAATATCATACAATATTGTTACTGTGTCTATTATTTTTCTGATTCTACTCACTTCATTTTGCATCAGTTCATGTAAGTCTCTCCAAGTTTTTTTGAAAATATCCTGTCTGTCATTTCTTATAGTACAATTATATTCCATCATAATCATACACCACAGTTCTTTCAGCCATTTACCAAATGATGAACATTTCTTCAGTTTCCTATTCTTTGCCACCACAAAAAAGAGTTGCTGTAAATATTTTTGTACATATAGGTCCTTTTCCTTTTTTATGTATATATATTGTATACCTAATTTATTCCATTGATCCACCAGTCTTTTGGAATGCAGACTTAATAATGTTATGCAGTTTTATATTTATATTTATATTTTATATTGCTTTCTAGAATGGTTGGATCAATTCATGACTCCACCAACAATGAATAAATGTCCCAGTTTTCCCATATCCCCTCTAATATTTGTAATTTTCCCTTTTTGTTACCTTTTTAATCAATCTGATAGGTGTGAGGTGATATCTTAGACTTGTTTTAATTTGTATTTCTCTAATCAGTAGTAATTTAGAGACTTTTTCCATATAATTATAGATCACTCTGATTTTTTTTCTTCTGAAAACTGCCAGTTCCTATTCTTTGACCATTTATAAATTGATGAATGACATGTATTCTTAATAAATATGTTTCAGTTCTCTATATATTTGAGAAATGTGGCAATTTTCAGAGAAAAAATTCAGCAAAATATTGCTGACATTTCTAAAACCCCCTCTTTTCTCCTTTCCTTGTAATTTTGGCTTCATTGGTTTTATTTGCTAAGATCTTCTAAATTTAATTTTAATTTAAAGTAATCAAAATTTTTCCATTTTATGTCCCACAATGCTCTCTATCTCTTGTTTAGTCATAAATTCTTCGCTTATCCATAGATCTGATATGTAAACTATTGCATACTCTCCTAATCTTCTGTAGTATTATTCTTTGTGTCTAAATCATGTACCCATTTAAAAAAAAAGGATTATGTATTTAATTTTTTGTTTTTCCTCAGTGGCATTTTATTTTTCTAAATACATGTAAAGATAGCTTTCAACATTCATTTTTATAAGATTTTGTGTTCCAAATTTTTCTCCCTTTGTCCTTTACCTTCCCTTTCCACAAGATAGCAAGCAATTTGATACAAGTTATCATGTACCCATTTTGACCATATCTTAGTATACGGTGTGAGATGTTGGTCCATACCTAATTTCTACCAAACTACTTTCAGTTTTTCCAGTTTTTGTCAAATAGTAGTGTTTTGTCCCAAATGCTTGGATCTTTGGGTTTATCAAACACTAGACTACATCTGCATATACTCTATATATTGTATACCTAATTTATTCCACTGACCAACCAGTGTATCTTAGCTAGTACAGGTTGTTTTGATGATCTCTTATAGTTTGAGGTCTTGTATAGCTAGGCCACCTTCCTTTACATTTTTTTCATCTATTCCCTTGATATTTGTGACTTTTTGTTCTTCCAGATGAATTTTGTTTTTATTTTTTCTGGCTCTTTAAAATAATTTTGTGGTAGTTTGGTTGATATGTCACTGAATAAGTAATTTAATTAAGATAAGATTGTCATATTTATTACAGGATCCAGCCAACCCATGAGCAATTATCATTTTTCTAATTGTTTGAATTTAGTTTTGTTAAAAGTGTTTTATGTTCATTATTGTTCTCGGGTTTATCTTGGCAGGTAGACTCTGAAGTATTTTATATTTTATATTATCTACAAGTATTTTAAATGGAATTTCTCTTTCTGTTTCTTGCTGTTGAACTTTGTTGGAGTGTGTATGTGTGTGTGGGTGTATAGTTACATATATGTATATATAGTTATGTATAAGTATACTAATGATATATGTGGATTTATTTAATACAATGTAGCTTTTCTAAGGTTGTTAATTATTTCATCTGTTTTTTTAGTTGATTTTTTAGAATTCTCCAAGTCTACTATCATATCATCTGCAAAGAGTGATGATGTTTCTCCATTTTCTAATTCCTCTTTTTTTCTTCTCTTACTGCTTTAGCTCACATTTCTAATATAAATACAATATTGAATAATACTGGCAGTAATAGTCATCCTTGCTTTACTCCTGATCTTATTGAGAAGGCTTCTAGCTTATTTCTGTTACTGATAATGCTTGCTTATGGCTTTAGAAACCATTTTAAGGAAAGCTCCATTTATTCCTATGCTTACTGGTGTTTTTAATAGGAATGAGTGTGTATTTTGTCAGAAGTTTTTTCTGCAGCTATTGAGGTAATGGTATGATTTGTCAGTTTGATATTGATATGGTCAGTTATGTTGGTAGTTTTCCTAATATTGAACTGGCTGCTACATTCCTGGTATAAATCTCACCTGGACATAGTATATGATCTCTGTGATGTATTGCTATAATCTCCTTACTAGTATTTTATTTAAAATTTTATATCAATATTAATTAGGGAAATACATTTATGGTTTTATTTCTCTGTTTTTGTACTTGCTGGTTTATTTATCAGAACTATATTTATGTCATAAAAGAAATTTGGTAGGATTGCTTCTTTGTCTATTTTTCCTCTGTGTGTGTGTGTGTGTGTGCGCACGCACGCACATGTATGTGCACCCGTGTGCTGCAGAGAGAGAGAGCACAAGTATTAGAATTAATTGTTCTTTAAATATTTGGTGGAATTCATTTGCAAATCCATCTGGTCCTACTTATTTTTTCTTCATTGATGGCTAGTTCAATTCCCCCCATCCCCTCCCAAGATGCAGTTATTTAAGTATTCTAACTACTTTTCTGATAATCTGGGTAATTTATATTTTTGTGAGTATTTATCTATTTTACTTAGGTTGGTTGGTTTATTGGCATGTAATTGGGCATGACATAATAATAATTGCTTCAATTTCCTTTCCATTGGTGGTGAATTTACCCTCTTCATTTTTGATGCTGGTAATTTGATTTTCTTATTTCTTTTTTAAAAAATCAAACTAACCAGCATTTTATCTGTTTTATCTGTTGTGTCTTTTTTACCCCCTACAAACCAGCTCCTAGTTTTATTTATTACTTCAATGGTTTTCTTGCTTTAAATTTCATTAATCTATTCTTCGATTTCCAGAATTACCAATTTGTGTTTAATTGGGGATTTTTAATTTATTCTTTAAATTTAATTAAGTTTTTTTTCAAGTTGTATGCCCAATTCATTGATCTGCCAAAGAAGTCTTGAGATTCAGAGTAAGATATATGTTTTTTGGACATGAGCATTGAATTTGTTTTGTTTGATTTTTTATTTGTTATAAGAATTATGTTTGTTCTTTTTTATTGTGGGGAGGGAATTTGATAGAGAGTGGGGATCTAGCAATAGTGCTATTTTAAAAGAAAGAAAAGAAAATCATTGAAACATTTTAATGCATAGAAGCAAACAGGAAGTTCTGGTGCAAACTGATAAGTAGGACATCCTGCTTTGAAGGTAACATGTTGGGTGATATACTTAAATGGAAAAAGAAACTGTATGTAGTAGAGATTCGTGTTTTAATGTCAACTCTTCTTTGTACATGAAAATATTCTTTTTATTTGATGTTTATTATGTTTAGAAAAAAATTAATAATCTGAAAAATTCAAATCCACAAAACCTTGTTCGAAAGGCAGTATGTTAACAGAAATGTACAAATGCAATCACTCAAAAGAACCCTAGCCATATTGGAAAAAACCAAGTGAATAAAGAATGCCTATTGTACAAATTATTATATGCATTTGGATAAACACTACCAGTCCTTCAGCAAACAACAAATAGATAATGAACTATGCCTAGAAGTGACAAAATGAAGAGAGAAGAGTCTAGATTACCTTTTGGAAACTGAATGCCGAGGTTCTTTTAATGACACTACATTTCTATCCCCATCCCCACATAATTTCTTTCTGAAACAACAACTTATCTCTCTAACGTTAATATTCTTCTAGTGATGTTGTATGGTTTCACTTCCTGACTGTTACTGTCTCTGAATATTTGGAGGTGATGATCATTCAAAAAACATTGAGGAGATCATAGTAAATGTGAACAGGTAGCTCTAATGCATTACATATAAGCTTATATGTATAAAGATTGTTTTTTTAAAAAGTCATCAGTCAATTCTGATGGGCTTGGTTCTCTTCAACAATGATGTATTTCAAACCAGTTTCTATTGTTCAGCGATGAAGATAGTCCTATACATCCAGAGAGAGGCCTGAGGGAACTGAGTGTGAACCACAACACAGCATTTTAATGCTTTCTGTGAATATTTCCTTGCATTTTATTTTCCTTCTTAGGTTTTTTTTTCTCTCTCTCTCTAGATCTGATGTTTCTTGTGCAATAAGATAACTGTATAGATATGTATACATATATTATATTTGTCATATAATTTAACATATTTAGCATGTATTAGATTACCTGTCATCTAGGGGTGGGGGTGGGGGGAAGGAGGGGAAAAGCTTGGAACAACAAAAGAAAGTTTTGCAAAGGTCAATGTAGAAAAATCACTCATACGTTCTGTAAATAAAAAGCTTTTAATAAAAAAATTAAAAAGTCATCAAAGAAATTTGACTTGAAAAAAATCTCTGCCTAGAATCTTTTTCCACTCTAAATTATCTTCCATACAGCTGCCAAATGTTTTTCCTGAAGTATAGGACTGATAATGTGACCCTCCCTGTTCAAACTCCACTCTCCCTATTTACCTACATCTTTTGTTATTTAAAATTTTATTTTTTGTTTGTTTTTTAATAGTTTAGCCCTTTTGTACCTTTCTAGTCTTTTTATACTTTACTGCCCTACATGTATTGTTCTTTGCAGGTGCCACAATTTCCCATGTTTTTTCTTTGCACTTACTGTGCCCCATGCCTAGAAAACTCACATTATGCAATTCTACTTCTTTTTTTTTTTTTTGCTGAGGCAATTGGGGTTAATTGACTTGTCTAGGGTCACACAGCTAGGAAGTGTTAAGTGTCTGATTTGAACTCAGGTCTTTCTGACTTCAGGGCTGGGGCTTTATCCACTGTGCCATCTAGCTGCCCCACAATTCTACCTCTTAAAATTCCCTGACTTCGTTAAAGTCTCAGCTCAAATGTTACTTTCTGCTGGAGGTCTTTTCCAGTCTTTCCCACTTTTATTGTCTTCCTCACTATGATTACTTTTTATTTATTCATTCTAGATATCCCCTACATTCCTATTTCTTTACATCTTGGTTCCCTTATTAGAATGTAAATGATTGTTTTTGTGTCACTTCCTTTTTTTGGATCCTCAACACTTACCATAGGACTTGGTAAACAATATGTGCTTAATAAATGCTTATTGACTAGCTGTTCATGTAGTCAAAGCAAAAAGTAATTGATGAACTGTTCCATTGTTATGATCACTGTCAGAAGAAAGCAAAGAAGGGCTCTGGGACATTTGGTGTAATTTTACAGGAAGTGAAGAATTGCATAAAATGGGCAATGAATGAGTTACTGTAACCATCATTGGGGATTTACTGGAGTAAAATCATACCTTGCTTTAGACCTGAAAGAACTTGTAAATTGTCTTATTCAATCTCCTTATTGGCAGATAAAAACTAAAACCCTGAGGGTTCAATTGATAGCTCAAATTCAAACTGGTAGTAAGTAATAGAGCTGGAATTTGAACTCCAGTTCGGTTTTTTTGGTTTTTGGTTTTTTCTAATGTGCCACATTGTTATTCATTAGTTCCTGTAGACCAACCACCAAAAGAAGTAATATATAAACCTACTGGTCTATATATTAACCAAGTACAGATTTTGTGCAGGATAGAAATAATATGTTGGAATGGGTATAGAACCAGTCTGGAGTCAGCAAGAACTGGGAGTAAGTCACTTAACCTATCATATTCTTAGGCAGATCTCTTAAAATTACAAGTCAGAGAATAGTTCTATTATGCATCAGTAAAGGAAGTTTCTTCACTAAGGATTCCTTACACCAATAAAATTCAATGTCTGGACCAAACTAAATTACTATTTGGAAGGAAGAACCTTAAAGAGTTTTTATTATTTTTGATGCTGGAAAAACTAAAGCCTTGAGTTTTTGTTTTTGTAATGAATAAACAACAAATCTGATAGCATTATGTATTTTCTTTACCTCTTATCCTGTTATGACATTATATAAGGGTGTTAGACCATACTATCTGAGAATAGTAGGAAAAATAAAATTCTAGATCAAAGGACACTCTAAGTAGAAAGGGCAGGATGTTGCTGTCTTGGAAAGAGGGAGAAAAATTTGGAACACAAGATTTTACAAAGGTGAATATTGAAAACTATCTTTGCATGCATATGAAAAAATAAAATACTATTAACATTTAAAACAAGAAAAAAGGAAAGGGCAGAATGATTTGTAAACAGAAAAAAGGTGGGGAATATAGGCTTTGAAAAAGATGATAACCTTTAACCTGATTTACCATGTAAAGTGCTATAGAACAGTGTTCTACAAACTTCAGCTTGATGACCAAATCTCGCCCATTGCCTATTTTTATATGGCATAAGAACTAAGAATAATTTTTAGTATTTAAACATATAAAAAACCATTTTTAGTTCCTGGAATATACAAAAAACAAGTGGCAGACTGGATTTGGCCATGAACTGAAGTTTGTCAATTCCTGCTATACTTAGCTGGAGGAATGAGAATTGTGAAAACAAATCTTAAAGAGTGCTTGAGCAATAAGCATCATAATGTCTTCTACCGAGATCACATCATAGTGATATTGAAGGAGTTTGCTTTAATAGAGTGGGAAATGATGGCCTGGACCTGAGCAGTAGCAGTAAGAATAAAGTGATGGACACTAAAAATGGGTAGAAAATATATTTCAGCAACCAGAAGAATTGAGTAACTGACAAAAGTGAGTCAATTTCCTCAGAAATGTCTTTGTATGTCTTTTGAAGAATATGATCACCATTCCATGCCTATCTCTTTGTACTTCCATAATTAATGAAAATACTATACTATTGGATGGTCATTAGAATTCTATTTACAAAGGGGAGTGTCTAGAAGATCTTACCAATTATAGGGATCCCCTTTCCCAATCATATTCTTTTCAGGACATCCTCCATGATAGTGATCTTTGGTTTAAAAAAAACATCATAGAATCAGAGATATAGAACTGGAAGATATTTCAGAGACCATCTTGTCTAGCTCCTTCATTTTATAGATGGGCAAACTGAGACCAAGGGATTTATGTGACTTACCCGAGCTCACAATTTGTAATAAATAGAGGTATTTGAGCCCTTGTCCTTTGACTCGAAAATCAGTATTCTTTCCACTGTACTAGGTTTCCTTGGCCGACTTTTTTATGCCTTGGTTGCTATGGTAAAGAGAGGACTGTTGAACCAGCTTATCTCTTGTTCCATTATTATTTGTTTTTCAAATTGGGTATCTGTACAGTACTCAACCCTGCTGCTTATAGCTGTATTTCTCAATTAATTTTGTTAAATTTTGACTTATACCTCAGAGGCTATTTGGAAGGAAGAACCTTAAGAGTTTTTATTATTTTTGATGCTGCAAAACTAAAGCCTTGAGTTTTTGTTTTTTTAATGAACAAACAAATCTGATAGCATTATGTATTTTATTTACCTCTTATCCTGTTATGACATTGTAACAATACTAACACCTGCTGTTTCAAAGGAAGGAAACAAACATTTATTAAGTGCTTACTATGTGTCAGGCATTCTGCTAAATACTTTACCAAATATTTTATTTGATTCTCACAACAATTTGGGAAGTAGATGCCATTATTATCCCCATTTTGCAGTTGAGAAAACCAAGGCAAACATACAGATGTTAAGTAACTTTAGGTCATAGCACTTGTAAGCTTCTGGGGATAAATTTAAATTCCTGACACTGGATCTATCCACTGAGCCCCCTATTGTCTATTCTTTTGGTATCTTCTATTGAAGATAGCTTGAAATCAATTCATCATTGCCTGCAAAACTGTGTCCCCCTCAGAACAGTGGACTTGGACAGTTTTAGTCACTTTTTGTGAATTCATCTTCCTTTAAATTCTTATTCCACATCCTCATTTAGAGCATTTGGTACTGAGGTGCTAGATTCTAAGTGTGGTGGTTCTACCTTCACTGATCGTGAGAATAGGTAGTAATAAGAATGCTCTATTTTGTCTATTTATTGACTCCTTTCAGTTTTATTTATCAGTATGCTTGCAATGAACTGCCTTAGTTGGTCCCCAATAGAGGATTTGTGGGAGGACATGAACAATTATGATGGCATCAAGACTTGTAACACAAATAGTACTTTCTCCATGAGATCAACACTCTCAAAAGAAATTAGCTTAGTAATCTTCATAGGGAAACCAAGTGAATGAAGGATGAATAATTGTTTATTTGATGAACAGTTGGGTGACTGGCCTATATAACCTATTTTTATACATATTTTGGATAGGGACTATAGATAGACAAATGAGTTTGACCCAGAGTTGAATGGTGGAAGAAAATGGGTTGGTTTCTATTTGGGAAGTTGGGCAGCAATTTCAACAATCTTAAGCTTCCTTTCAGGCATGAAAATCTGTTCTTTTAAATACACAGTTCTCTTGGGGATGCTGTTTGGCTGTGACTTTTGAACACTGTGGATTATATAAATAATCAGAATTATGGATAGCCTGAAGGGCCATGAGGAGATATATGCTGGATATAGATCGACTATGGCATATTTCCAATGATAACATACTAACATGAGGTGGTATAAATAATGTCATCAAGAAAATGTATGATTGAGAATCTACCTTATAGGTGTAAGGAATAACAGTTGTCAATAAGTAGCAGTAGAACATTTAAATACCTAGATAAGTGTCTCTAGGGCATGATGCAGTGAAAAAGCACTTGGTTTGGAGTCACAGGACATGGATTGAAATCCTTCCTCTTCCACTTAATACTTGTATAATCCTGAGCAAATCTTTTTTGCTCTTGGTCTCAATTCTTTCTCTGTAAAATAAAAGATTGAACTAAATGACCTCTAAAGTCTCTAAATCTATGATAGAATGAACTGTAGGAGAATAAGAATAAGAATTACACAGGATCCAGAAGTAAAAATGCCTTGGCATGTGATCTGGTAGAATGAGATTTTATATCTATGAATTTATAGTTGCATCAAATCATCATTTAGAAAATATATTTCTCACTCAGAAAAGTCAATGCAGAAATTGAAATAACGGAACAGATCATTTAGCAATAATTGTTCTCTTTACAAAAAATTATCTGTATAAATGCTAAATCAAAGAAGGCAATAATTCATGTGGGGAAAAAACAACCTTTTATTATTTAGACCTAGTAAAGGAACATTTTAGGGTCAAAACTTCTTTTAGCAATTCATTTGTAATTTATAATCTTAAAGAGTTGCCTATCAGGTTAATTAACTTGGCTCAAAGCTGAGATTCAAACCTAGGTTCTCCAACTCGGAAACCATTTCTCTGTTGCATTAGTTTACTTCCTATGATGGTTATCATCAAGCATTTGATGGGTTGACATGGGAAACTGGGTTCAGACTTCTGATTTGCCAATATTAACTTGTAAGGAAAAACTTTTTCCTTTTTTATTCAAATGTATGATTTCATTCTTATAGGGAGTGAGGAAACAACTTCCCCCAAAGCAAATAGATTTGTTGTTGGTTTTCTGGTTGTTTTTTTTTTTAATTGTTGTTGTTTGCAATTTATAGTCTTATGCAGTGGGAAGGCACTGAAAGGCTTCATTATGCAATTAGATTTCTCATAAACAGTGAGTCTCCCTAATGCATTTGCAAAATGATTTGATTTCAAGAAATTCATTTTACAGGAATCTGCCCTTCTGGAACACATGATTTTGCCATCTATTCCACTTTTACTCTGGCAGTAAACTAACTTGTATGACAGATTTTTGGGGGGTAATTCAGTATAATGTGTGAGATTATTTAATGTTGCCAAGATATTTGGGGGAATCTATTAGTTACATACAGATCCAGCTTCAGTAAATGGAATTCTTATTCTTTCTTTATGGAGAGGAGAGGTCTGATGTGTTTCTGAACCTGTAATTTAATCAATGCATGAGGTTCATAATATGGAAAATTCTTCCATCAATGCAGATAGGTTATGTCCACCATGTAATTTCTTGGCAATCCAGACAACCGTCTGAGACTATAATTGTCTTGCCCACTATTATCCAATTAGTATGTGTCATGGGTCTATGACACATGTCAAGTAGTTCTTGAATTCAGATTTTCCTGATTGTAATACTGGCCCTCTTGCCACTATGCATTTTGTCTTGCTTATGCTTAAAAAAAATAAGTTCTTGCCTAAGCTATTTATTTCTCTAAAGCAGTTTATTCATTCTAGGCCCAATCATAATAATAATAATAGTGCAGCTGAATGTGTATCTTACTCTATGAGAGTTTAATTTTCAAAGACAATTAGAAAATTATATGGTTGACTGAAAGCATTTGTTTCTAAGCACAAGTTGATTTTGTGTTGCCTCTCCAAGGAATTCCTGTTGACAGTCGTCTGGGATGAGGCTATAGACACTAGAAAGCTTTTAAATTAATTTATGATCTTGTTAGTTATAAAGAGCCATAATTACCAAGTAGTTGTTATTTTTGCTAAAAATTTACTTTAAAATTGTTTTATTGGAGATTGTTTCCCTCCACTCACAATGATTTAGTGACTTAAAAGTAGTAAGCTTACAGGTATCCTCCCAAGCACAGAGAACTTTCCTTCCTCCCTTCTGTTATTTTTCCTTTCATTCAGCTTGACTTAAATTCAAGTGATCCAGTAAACAGCTAGTTGCTACTTGCAGTCTTGATATGATTATACAGTTAGTTTCTGAGGGAGGATTTTTTTTTAAAGTGAATATTAAAAAAACACAGATGTTAATGTTACTGCTTATGAATATCCCCTAGCTCTTTTAACAACCTCTATTATATACCTGACTGTGATTGCTACAATCAATCCCAAAAGCCTTTGTGTGTGTGCTTATGCATTGACTTAGTAGTGGGAAGGAAAAGAGGTTGTTTTCTTCCTTCTATTCATGCCAGTTCAGTTATTCTTAAACTTTTTGGTCTTAGGACTCCTTAATGCTCACAAAAATTATTGGAAAGAGCTCATGTTTATGTGAGTTATGTCTATAAATATTTACCATGTTAGGTATTAAAACATCTTAGTATAGAGTGTCCCAGAAGTTTTAGTGCAGTCATAAGCTATTAAAACTTAACAAATGTTAACATAATATAATAAGCATATAAGCAAATATAAAATATCACTATTAATATTTATAATATCACTTATGATACATTTATAATTGTATGATACTATAATAGCTATCATAAAAGCTATTCACACTTATACTATTTTAATAATATTATAATGCCTACTGTGATAGTTATTCAGACTTAAAGCTACACTAAAACTTTTGAGACACTATAATGAAAATACTTTCAATCTTATGAACTCCCTGAAAGGCTCTCAGGGACTCTCAGTGGTCTGCTGGACCACATTTTTGGGAACAATAACATTAAATTTTTTACTACTTGATTTAGAACTCCTTCCTCCCAACCCCCTTCTCTGCATTGCTTAATGAGTCTTGTACTTAGCAAAAGATTGATTGATTAGAATCTCAGAATATTTGGGGAATACCAGTTTAATAATAACATATCACTTTAATATAATGTTTTAAAGTTTGTAAATCCTTTGGTAGTATAAATAGTACTGGAGTTGATGTGCTGTAGTAGGGAATACATTGGCTTTGCAGTCATATGTCAACCTGAGATAAGACTATCAAAGAAACAAAAACTAGACTCTTTAATTGAGGCAAAAGAATTGCAATTCAAGTTCACTACATAGCACCAGGCTATTAGAGTGCCCAAGTTCGGCAGGGGCGGGGGGTAGGATTAAATACATTTCCACTGGAAGGGAATTTCCTCGGAAGCACAACCTTGAGAAATTATTAAATTGTTTTGCATAACTGAAAATGCATTGGAAAGACTGGGGGAGTCTGGGAATGGAGGGATAACTTCCAGCCTGAATCACAAGTTCCAACTTCAGGTAAAGCAGTCTTGAGGTCAGTTGGGATCAAAGGTTAGGTAGTCCCTTCTGATCTCTGCATTCTGTGTTCTTTGTTAAAAATTGATTTAGATTGTCCTCTTTTAATTGATTTCAATCATCCTTGGACAATTTGTAGCTCTAGTATCTTGCAAGGCAAGGAGATGCATTCAACACAGAGGACCTGGATTTGAATCCTGCTCCATGGAACTCAGTTTCTTCATCTCTGAAATGAGAGTTGGACCAAATGACTTCTGAGGAGCCCTTCTAGTTCTAAATTTCTGATTTTGTTTTTGTGATCTTACCAATACAGAAACTAAACTTAGATGACTTTGTGAGGGACATACAACTTGTAAGGATCAAAATTGGAATCTGAGAACCCTAGGCTGCAGATAATAAGCTCTTGTTATATTCTGATGCTTCTCCTGGTGCTTCTTTTCCACTTCGTTGTCAGATAAGTGAGCTGCCTGGCCTCATTGTACCTCCAAGCTAGTTGGCATTGATGTGGTTCCCAAGCGTTTTATAGTGCTAGTAAGGCAAGTGGTAGCAGCCTTGTTTTTAAGCATTTTATAGAGACTTATGGCAAACTATAGCAGGTGGACTTAAGAATTCCAATTCATTCCCACAGTGGTGTACCACAGTGTCTTGCTTCTTGAAGAAAAAAGAGAAGGTATTTCATAGTATATGGTTCTCCAATCATGGCCTTAATTAGGTTCATTAAAACCAAAATGAATATTTAAAAACTCATTATGATTAACTTTCCATAACTGTAAGTAATGGAATCTAGGTTGCATTGTGATATTTAAAGTATTGCTAGTTTAGGAGATAGGGAAAATTCTATACTAGATTAATATCTTTGCCTTTTCATTATATGCATGAATGTGTTTGTGTATGTGTGTGTATATATATGTATATATATAGTAAATATATAAAATACATACTATAAAAATATTTAAGTCAAGGATAAGTTATCCCCTGAGAAAAAAATAGATATGGATTGGAAAACTGTTGTCATCTATTTCTTTAATGTATTGGCTACTGTGTTGACCAAAAAACCCTATGTGCCAAATAAAAGAAACATCTTTAGAACAAAATAAATATGAACAGCTGGAAAGATGAGTTTAAGAAAAGTTTGTTCATCTGACTTTATAATATTAATTTGATAATCATAAAATGTGTAGCTTTAAAAAAATGGCCAGTTCTGCAATTTTCTGGTCCTATGAGTGGCAGTAAAATGTCATCTTATACACTGTCCTTTTTATCCCTCATCTATTCACATATACTCCTGTACCTCATGCATGAAGTTGATGGGATCAGGTTGGATCAGCTTTCTTAGGGTTTTACTCCCTTGATCCTTTAAATTTCAGGATAAATTTAAGTAAAAAGCTTAACATGAGTGAAGACTACAAGACTAGAACCTGTATCCATAATCCATTGTGAACTTAATATTCTGGTTTACAAAATTGGTTGATTCTAGAGAGCAATTTGGAACTATGTCCAAAGGACTATAAAATTGTGCACATTCTTTTGCGCACATTCTGTAGGAACTCTTTTTGTACTGGCATGGAACTGAAAATTTAATGGATCTTCATTGATTGGGGAAATGACTGAATAAGTTATGGTATATAAATATGATGAAATGTTATTGTTTTATAAGAAAGCAGGATGATTTCAGAAAAGCCTGGAAAGACATGAACTGATGCTGAGTAAAGAACCAAGAGTACACAGTAACAAGTTTAGGTGATGATAGGCTTAGCTCTTTTCAAACAATGAGGTGATTCAAGGAAATTCCAGTAGACTTGGGATGGCAAGTGCCATCTGCATTCAGAGAGAGAACTATGGATACTGAATATAGATCAAAGCATAGTATTTTCACTTTGTTGTTATTGTTTGCTTCTGTGGTTGTTTTCTTTCTTGTGTTTTTTTCCCTTTTGATCTGCACAGCATGATGAATATGGAAGTATGTTTAGAAGAAATGTACATGTTTAACCTATGTCAGATTGCTTGACCTCTTGGGGAAGGGGCAAAGGAAAAGGAGGAAGAAAAATTTGGAACACAAGTTTTGCAAAGGTGAATGTGGAAAACTATCTTAACATGTATTTGGAAAAATAAGATACTATTTAGAAGGGAAAAAAAAGATTAACTGGTTGCTGTAATCATTGACATCTCTGTAGAGGTACTTCTGGTTATTTGCTTTCCTCCAGTTGCTCTTTATAAAAAGATTAGAAGACACAGAAATTCTATAGAAATGAAATGTTAAGCAGAAGATTTCTGGTATATCCAGTTATTTTAGCTATCATACTGTCTGCATGAGAGCTGTGGAATATGTTTTTTTTTTAATGGACATTCCAGGAAAGATAAGTTTTACTGTAACCAAGAGGATTTTTATTAGATTGTAATCATTTTTTAGAAATGCACTCAGTCTATCTTAAGCCATATATGAGAGTCTTAATGTTCTATTTTATTCTTATACAATTGTATTTGGATTTTTGACAAAAGTGAACAAATTAATTGGGTTATAAAGTGTGGCTGTGGGGATCGATCACTGAGCAGGGAATAGAGTTTGGTGGTTAACCTTTGCCTTGCTGCTTTGCTTTTTAAGGGGTATGACCTTGAAATAAAAGTCATCTACCTTTGTCTCTGCTTTCTTATGTGAAAATGAAAATAATACCTGCCTTAGAGGTGTAACATAAATGTAATGTAATCTTCCTGTCACCATAATTTCTATGTGTGATTACAAAATCACTGTCATTGCTTCTAAAGCACAATTTTCTGGAATTTGAAAAGGCAAAAGAAAACATCCATCTGCTAGGCAGGTTCCATGGTTGGGCGAACTATTATTTTTTAGTTGTTCTCGGTAAATCATGTTTTTTGAACAATATCATGTTTGATTTAGTTGCCCTATAAATCCAGGAATAATTAAATAAAATGAACTGTGGTCCTCAGGAAACCACCATGGTGGTGCTAAGCTATATCTTAAGGGAAACTGGCTTAAATATGGAGAGGCAGTATTTCTTTGTAAGGTAGAAATCAAATCTGAGGCAGTAAGGGGGAAAATCAGTTAATGAGAATATTTAAGTCATTCATGAGGATAATAACAATATTAATGACTAATAACAACAATAGCTAGCATTTACATGGTGCTTTGGGGTAGCTGTGTGGTACAGTAGATAGAACATCATCCTGGTGTATAAAAGACCTGAGTAACTATCTAGCCTCAGATACTTATTAGTTGTGACCCTGGTCAAGTTACTTAAGTCTTTTTGCTTCAGTTTCTTCATTTACAAAATGAGCTGGAAAAGGAAATTACCTCAAATGAGGTCATGAAAAGTCATGTCTGACTGATTGAGCAAATGATTAGACAATAGTGTTTTAAGAATTACAAAGTTCTGGGGCAGCTAGGTGGTGCAGTGGATAGAGCACTAGCCCTGAAGTCAGGAAGACCTGAGTTCAAATCTGGTCTCAGTCACGTAACAGCTGTGTGACCCTGGGCAAGTCACTTAACCCCAATTGCCTCAAAAAAAAAAAAAAAAAAAAAAAAAAGAATTACAAAGTTCTTTATGTTTATTATGTTGTTTGATCCTCCCAGAAATCCTAGGAGAGAGGTGCTATTATTTCTTCATTTAACAGACGAGGCAATTGAGGCTAAGAAAGCTTGTAATTTGCTTTAGGATCTCATGGCTAGGAAGTATCTGTGACAGAATTTAAACTTAGATCTTCCTAACTCTACCTCCAAAATTAAGTTTGTTCCCCAAAAAAAGAATCTGGTACAGGGCTTTCTTTCTCAGTTTTTAAGAGTAACTTGTGTAATTTTGGTTCTAATTGTTCTTAAAAGTTCAAGTCCAAAATTCTCTCCATTATACCAACTAGCTACATATAGAAAATTTGAGACCTGTGTTTTTAGAATCCAGATCTGATTTTGTTTTTACCCCTACCCACCCATCAAAGGGCACAATTGAAAAAGGAAGCAAATCAATCAACCTTTGGCTTTTTTGGGGAATGGGAGAAGAAGATGGGACAGATTGGGAAAGAGTGCAATGTTTATCAGGTAGCATTTAACTCTTTGTAATGGAAAAAGTACTGGTTCTAGATTTAGAGCAGGTATGGATTTTAGAGATCTTTCTTACTGTGTATTCACTATGTATATCCATGCTGCCTTGTCTGGGAGTTAGAACATCAGAGTTCCATTTCTTTTTTTAAAAATTTTTTAAAAATTTTATTAAAGCTTTTTATTTTCAAAACATATGCATAGATGATTTTCAACATTCTCCTTTGCAAAACCTTGTGTTCCAAATTTTTCCCCTCCCTTCACTCTACCTCCTCCCCTAGATGGCAAGTAATCCAGTATATATTAAGCATTTGCATTTCTTCTATACATATTTCCACAATTATCATGCTGCATAAGAAAAATCAGATCAAAAGGGGAAAAATGAGAAAGAAAACAAAATGCAAGCAAATAACAAAAAAATATGGAACATTTCACGAATTTGTGTATCAAACTTGAGTAGGAGCCATGTTATTCTCTGTATCATTCCCAGTTTTAGTATATGTGCTGCTGAAGTGAACACCAGAGTTCCATTTCTGTGAGTATTTTACTGACTACATGCCCCTTCATAAGTCACTTCATGAGCTGTCTCTGAACTTTAGTTTTCTCACATGTACAATGTGGATAATAATATTTGTACTACGGAGTTGTTCCAAAAAAGAGACTTGGTAATATTATATATATGCATATATATGTTATTAGTTATTTCATTCCTTCAAGCTATCTATACCACTGCTTGATCTATGCTTGCAAAAAAATCAAAGAAAAAGGAAAAGGCCCTACATGTACAAAAATATGTACAGTAACTCTTCTTGTAGTGACAAAAAGCTGGAAACAAAGGGAATGGCCTTTTAATCTGGGAATGTCTTATAGAATATTATTGTTGGTGGTTGTTCTTTGTTCTCCAAGATGACCAAAATGACATCACTATGTTAGAGTCAAGTTACATTGTGTTGGACTATGGCTGATCAGACCAATATGAGCATGTAGTGCTCTGCCATAGGTCAGACATAAATAATCCATGTGAACATTTGGGGTAGCTTTTCTAATTTTGTGCATCTTGCATTTCTTTTGAGCTAATTCAGTTCTGTTTTTCTCATAGAACACACAGCATCTTAAATGATGAAGGCATGCCATGTTGGATAGTCCTGTGCCAGTAGATTCTAAAGTCCTTTTTTAAAATTTTTTTATATTAATATTTTTTATTTGCAAAACATATGTATGGGTAATTCCTAAACATTAACCCTTCTAAAGCTTTCTGTTACAAATTTTTCCCCCCTACTCCCCACCCGATTCTAAAGTTCTTAAGAGAAACCTTGACTGTGCATTGCTTTTTCTAACCACCTTGTGAGCATTTGCCCTGTGTGATTTCTCCATAAAATAATTTTTTTGGCAAGTGTACCTATATCATTCAAACAATGTAGCCAGCCCAACAGATTTGTGCTGTAAGAAATAACTCAGATGATTTCACAGACATGGAAAGACTTGTATGAATTGTAAGCAGAAACAGAATAATTTATACTATCAATATTATAAAAATAAATAATCCTAAAGACATGTATAAGCTGATGAAGAATGAAATGAAGAGAACAAGGAGAATAGTTTTTACAATAACAGTGCATGAACAAACAACTTTCAAAGCTTTATAATGAGAGAACTTTAGTTCAAATACCTGTATTACCTCTCACTATCTGTATAACCTATTAGTGTGACTCACTATAGTAGTTGAAATGTAGTTTCTTTCTGAGTTTATGGAGTTTTAAATGAGAGTTGATCAGTTTCTTCTACTCCTTTCAATTTTTATATCTGACAGCAAATGCCTCTTTAAATGAATAATTATGTAATGATTTAGCTTTTTCTCTAGAAAGCTTACAATTAATACTTAGCTGTCCAAAAGATTTAATAGCTGGATATGTCAGATTAGGCATGGAGTGGGGCTATGATTGGATCATCCAAATCTGTATACAGATTGAAGTGATGGCATGTCCCCCCTAAACATGATTTTGTACCTTTTCCTATTATACAGTATAAGTACTATCTCTCTAATAGATATCCTTTCTTTTTAGGGGTTCTTTAATGGTGATTGTTAGGGAGCAAGATGTTACCTATTACCTATTTTCAGATTTGTCCTTAGAGATCTTTGAATTTAGTAAATAAATAGTTAAGGGGTATGAGATTATGGGGTGAAACGTTTCCTCATTTATTTAACTTTGACTAATAAGGCAAGGTATAGAAAGTCTTATCTATAAGCCCAGGTGCCATGGACTTCTGGGTATCAGGGATTCAGATGAACACATCTTTTTTTAATTTTTTTCCGAATTTAACAAACATTAAATAAAATAGGCATTTAAAATGGATGTTTCTGGGAAGGAGAAAGGGTGAATCATTGTAAAATTTAATTAAAATTTAATTTTAAAAATAGGAATTATCTTATACATGATTGAAGGAGGAAAGGATTGTACATGAAATTGCCATGCTCTATTATGTTCTTTTAAAGTATATAATCAGTAAACATTTATTAAGTACCTACTATGTGTCAGGTACTATAATAAGCACTGTAACCTGTAGCTCACTTGTCTAGGCTTCTTTCTATACTTCTCTTGTTTCTCTTTTCTGAATTCAAAAAACTGATACCTCAGTGACTCTCATTTCTCCTCCTCTTTCTGCCTTCTCCTTCTCTTCCTCCTCCTCCTTCTCTTCCTCCTCCTTCTCCTTCTCTTTCTCCTTCTTCTCCTCTTTCTTCTTCTCCTTTTCCTTCTCCTCTTTCTCCTTATCCTTCTCCTTTGCCTGCCCCTATTGTCCCTTACTTTATACTGACCAATGGGGAATAAAAATAGAAAGAAAATGAAAAATCTTGTAACATATGCAGTCAGGCAAAGCAAATTCTTACATTGACTATATTTGAAAATGTACATCCTTACTTAAATGGACCCTCAACAGGGGGAGACACTTGTTTTTAACTGTGAAAATAAAAGAAAGCAAGAAACAATTAAAATAATGAAGGTAGCCAATTAATATGAATGTAAGCCCTTCACAATTGCCTGGCCAGCAAAGACATCTTTTGAGTGAGAATCACAAACCTTAGGGAAGTGTTTATCACATTTCCCCTTTTGTGAATGTTTTTGGAAATATTCAAATTCTGTAGGGCAGAGAGAATATACAATAGATTCTAATATGCAAAGAGCCTAACAAGAGGAGGAATAAACCTTCATAAATAATAGAGCTGTTTGTAACTGTGTGTTTGCATTTATGTATTCCATAGCAAGCAATATCAGTTCATTTGTATTCGTCAGAGGAAGAATGGCACTTGCAATTACAGTATTCTAAGAAGCAAACATATCCTCATGCACATAATAAGAAGAGTCATTTTAAAAAAACCCAAAACAATAAGCTAGAAACTATGAAATGAATTGTGGCAGCCATAGTTTAAAGAGCCTTACATAATTTGGGAAACATTTAATTTATTTTTTAAATTGTTAATAATATTTTATTTTTTTCCAAATGCATGTAAATTAAGTTTTCAACATTCATTTTGTAAAACTTTTGTGTTCCAATTTTTTTCTTTTTTCCTTCCTTTTACCTTTTTCCTCTCCAAAACAACAAATAATCTAATGTAGTTTAAATATGTGTAATTTTTAAACATAATTCATAATTATCATGTAGTGCAAGAAAAATCAAACCAAAAAGGAAAAAATCAAGAGAAAGAAAAAAAAACAAGCATAAAAACAATAACGACAGCAAAAAAGGTGAGAATACTATGCTTCGATCCACATTCAGTCTCCATAGTTCTTTCTCTGGATACAGATGGCATTTTCCATCCCAAATCTATTTGGATTGCCTTGAAATCTCATTGTTGAAAAGAGTAAATCCATTACAGTTGATCATCACGTAATCTTTTGTTGTTATGTGCAATGTTCTCTTGGTTCTATTCACTCAGCATCAGTTCATGTAAAGTTTTTTTAGGCTTTTTTGAAATAAGCCTGCTCATCATTTCTTATAGAACAATAATATTCCATTACATTCATATGCAAGAACTTATTCAGCCATTCCCTACTCAGGAATGAGGGGCATCCACTCAGTTTCCAGTTCCCTGCCACTACAAAAAAAAAAAAAAAAAAAAAAAAAAAAAAAGAGCTGCTACACACATTTCTGTACATGTACTGTTAGATCAAGGGGTATGAATGTTTTTATAGCCCTTTAGGCATAGTTTCAAATTGCTCTCTAGAATGGTTGGATCATTTCACAACTTCACCAACTATGCATTAGTGTCCCAATTTTCCTACATCTCCTCCAACATTTATCATTATCTTTTTCATCATCTTAACCAGTTTGAGAGATGCAAAGTGGTACTTCAGAGTTGTCTTAATTTGCAATCTCTAATCAATAGTGATTTAGAGCATTTTTTCATATGACTAGGAATGGTTTTAATTTCTTCATCTATATATCTTCTGTTCGTATCCTTTGACCAATTATCAGTTGTGAGCAAAAGTCATTTTATTATTAGTTTGACTAAGACTCCCAAGGTCTTTTTCACTTCTGAATCTAAGATTTTATTACTTTATGATTGTCATCTCAGGAACATTCTAACTCACTTCAGAGGCACTTATCATCTGAAGGTTGACTCTTAGCAAGTCACGAAAAAAGTCAACTAAAGGCAAAGATATGTATACATATATACATACACATGTGTGTGAGTGTGTATACATATATTTATTTATATATGTGTGCATATAGATAGATAGAGAATGAGAGAGTATATGTCTCCATATACATGTTCAGATATTGTGTAACATGAGGTAGATTTTAGAACTCTATATACTGTACATAATACATTGTGCCATACCACAATATAAAGGCAGTAGACAGCACCAATATTAATGCTTCTTTATTACTATCTCATAGAAAAAATATACCACTATTCTTTTTGTTCTTACTGGTTGATGGTTGTTTTGCCAGTGCTGAGACAATATTTTCCTTTGAAAATTTTAAATTTGCAATACATGGTAGGTATTGTTTTTCTACAGAAATACCTTCTTAGCTTGATACTAAATACTCTTTAAGAGTATTCCTTAAGGCAGAACAAGGTCTGGACTCTATAAAACCTATCAGCCTCTGTTGGCAAGGATCCAAATAATTAAAATTACAGATCACCCAAGGGATTCTGAAAAGATCATGGTTGGCATAAGTAGGTTACTACATATTACCATTTAAGAATTACACAGAAGTAATAATGTATAAGACAGTATCTAAAACATTAAAGGAGGTAAGCTGGTCATGTAATTGAGAGCAAGGGATACTCAGTAGATGCTGGCATCCCCCATTAATGCCCTCACAAAGTCAAGAGATCCAAATATAGGCTTGTGACACCTCCAGAGGAAGCTTGTAGATCTGCATTTTTGAATGCAAATTACTCACAAGAGAGATTATACACCCAGTAAAGTATGCTCTCAAATGTACTGATTTTTTTTTTTTTTTTGCTTTTTTATCTATCATTCTTGGTCTTTACCTGTTTCCTTCTCTTTGGCTTCCCCATACTGCTGCAGTTGGTCATTTGCCTATTTCATGTTTTGTCTTCTGTCTCTGTGTTTTTTTTTCCTCTCATAACTATATTCTTGAAGTCCAGAAGTGAATAGTGAACAAATATTAAGCACCTACCAAGTTCCCAGACAGTGTGCTAAATGCAAGATATACAAAGAAAGTCAATATGGTCTTTGCTTTCATGGAAATATGGAGGAAGCAACATATAAAAAGAAACTGAAAAGGGTAGAGAAGTATACCTGGCTCTGGAGCAAGATGAAGTTCTGTAACTGAGGTAGGCAATTTTGAGATGACTGACCTGGGCCCCCTCCTTGAGTAGAGCATCTGGAAGGAGCTATCCAATGTCTACCCTCTATCCTTTCCAATTAAAGGAAGGAGGCCCCCCCGGAACAGAGCTGTACTGAGGTGAGTTCAGAGTTAATATCATCTTGTAAGATTAAGCAATTGTAGTATGGTGGGTGGAAAGAACACCAAATTTGGAGTCAGGATATTTAGGGGTTCAAGTCCTAGCTCTGCCTCTTAACCAAGTCATCTCACCTATTAAAGCCTTAGTTTACTGTTCTACAAAATGAGAATAATAAAAATATAAAATGGGAACAATAATGTTTTTTATAACACATCTCAGTTGTCAATGTCAAATAAAGTAATATATATTTGGTACCTTTTTGACTTTTAAAATTATGTTGATTTTCATTGATGCCTTATATTTTCAAATGAAATACATATCTCATTCCCCTGAAAGCCTTTCTTGAAAAAGGTTTAAAAAATAAACAATTTAGAATTATGTCTATCTATCCTTCTATTCATAATCCTACATCTCAGTAAAGAGGGAGAGAAGTGCCTAAGGAATTTTTCAACTCTTGTGGGTCAATTTGGTCGATTACATATAATTGTCTTATTAATATTTTCATTTATGTTGCTTTGGTCATGTATAGTTTCCTGACTCTGTTTATTCTTTATCATTTAATATATCATTTTTTTTAAATTAAAAGCTTTTTATTTACAAAACATATGGGTGATTTTTCTACATTGACCTTTGCAAAAAACTTTTTTTTTTGTTCCAAGCTTTTCCCCTCCTTCCCCCCACCCCTCACCTCTAGATGACAGGTAATCTAATATATGCTAAATATGATAAATTATATGACAAATCCAATATATGTATACATATCTATACAGTTATCTTACTGCGCAAGAAACATCAGATCTAGAAAGAGAGAAGAAAAAAAAACAACCTAAGAAGGAAAACAAAATGCATGGAAATATTCACAGAAAGCGTTAAAATGTTATGTTGTTGTCCATGCTCAGTTCCCTCAGGCCTCTCTCTGGATGTATATGACTATCTTCATCACTGAACAATAGGAATTGGTTTGAAATCACATCATTGTTGAAGAGAACCATGTCCATCAGAATTGATCATCATATAGTCTTGTTGCTGTGTATAATGTTCTCCTGGTTCTGCTGATTTCACTCAGCATCAGTTCATGCAAGTCTCTCCAGGCCTCTCTAAAATCATTCTGCTGGTTGTTTCTTACAGAACAATAATATTCCATAACATTCATATACCATAATATATTCAGCCATTCTCCTATTGATGGGCACCCTTTCAATTTCCAATTTCTTGCCACTACAGAAAGGACTGCCACAAACATTTTTGCACATGTGGATTCCTTTCCCTCCTTTAAAATCTCTTTGGGATATAGGCCCAGTAGAAACACTGCTGGGTCAAATGGTATGCACAGTTTGATAACTTTTTGAGCATAGTTCCAAATTGCTCTCCAGGATGGTTGGATCCGTTCACATTTCCACCAACAATGTATCAGTGTCCCAGTTTTCCCACATCCCCTCCAACATTCATCATTATCATTTCCTGTCATTTTAGCCAATCTGACAGGTGTGAAATGGTATCTCAGAGTTGTCTTAATTTGCATTTCTCTGATCAATAGTGATTTGGAGCACCTTTTCATGTGACTAGAAATAGTTTCAATTTCTTCATCTGAAAATTGTCTGTTCATATCTTTTGACCATTTATCAATTGGAGAATGGCTTGAATTCTTATATATTTGAGTCAATTCTCTGTATATTTTAGAAATGAAGCCTTTATCAGAACCTTTGAATGTAAAAATATTTTCCCAATTTACTGCTACCCTTCTAATCTTGTCTGCATTCATTTTGTTTGTACAAAAACTTTTTAACTTCATATAGTCAAACATCTATTTTGTGATTAATGATGATCTCTAGTTCTTCTTTGGTCACAAATTCCTTCCCCTCATGCAAATGAGGGTGGCCTAGCTATACCAGATCTAAAACTATATTATAAAGCAGTGGTCATCAAAACCATTTGGTACTGGCTAAGAAATAGAGTAGTGGATCAGTGGAATAGTTAGGTTCACAGGACAAAATACTCAATGACAATAGTAACTAGTGTTTGATAAACCCAAAGACCCCAGTTTTGGGGATAAAAACTCACTATTTGACAAAAACTGCTGGGATAATTGGAAACTAGTATGGAAGAAACTAGGCATTGACCCACACCTAACATAATATATCATTTTATATGAAGACTTCTTCATTTAAGATTCTTCTTGGAATTTTTCATATTTGCTATTACATCTAGTGCAGTAATATTCTCTTATATTAATGGATAACAGTTCATTTATCCATTCCCTAATCAATAGGTACATTCTTGGTTTTTAGTTCTTTGCTGTCACAAAAAAGTACTTTGCTGTAGGACCTTTTTTCTCTCTGACTTCCTTAGAATATTTACTCAGTTGTGGAATTTCTGGGTAAAAGGATAGAGATATTAGTCACTTTTTAAGATAGTACTTAAGAAATGATTTATTTATCTAATTATGTGCTAGATGGAGTTACAAATAGAAGCAAACAAGACAGTCCCTGTCTTCAACAAGCTTATACTCTAATGGAGGAATATAAGATATAAAGGGATGCTAGAAAGGTGGGGGAATATGCATGTTTAGCAGCATGGTGAGGAAATGGCCAGGAAGTATTATTGTTTCCAAAATTTTTTTGAACTTTTAAGAACTCATAACTTTTAGAGTTTTAGAACTCATAACATGCTATATAGGAAACAGAATTTTGAGTTGGAAAAATCCATAGACATCATCTAGATGAAAGGTTCTTTACTGTTTTTGTATGTATCATGGATCCATTTGTAGTCTTTAAATCCTGTGGATCCCTTCTAAGAATAAGGGTTTTTTAATGCATTAAATTAAGTGCACAAGGTTACAAAGGAACCCAATTATGTTAAAAATAAAATGTAATTTTCCCCATTTGTTTTAATGCCCTCTTTCCCTAAAATCTATCCACAAACCCCAAATTAAGAACACTCTATCCTAAATCAGTCTTCATTTTACAGATGAGGAAACTGACTCATAGAGAAATTAAGTTACTTGTCCTGGATTACACAAAAAGTAAATGGTAGTCAGTATTTTAATCTTGACTTTTTGATTCCAAATCTTTCTACTGTATAATCTGATGTTGTTACCTATACTTTGATTTTCTTTCTTGCCTTAGATTTAATTCAATAAACACTAAGCAATCATCATGTGCATTGCACTGTGGTAGGCTTTGGAAATAACCTCTTCTTCCTACTTTGTTTTCTCTGTCCCACTCCATTCTTTCTCTCCTTCTTAGCCAAGTTCTGAAACTAAAAAATTGTAAAAATATGGAAATAGAATTCCAGTGAGTCCTGTGTAATTGGGCCATGAAACCACTGCACTAAATTACTGTCAACTGCTATAAGCAGAATCATCAGTTGGTCTATCTAGTGGCTTAAAAAACCCACATCCTATTTCTTTTAAAACCTGGAACATAGCTGGTATCCTTTTCCTCAATTTTAATACCCTGTATTAGTGAATGATGTGTAAGTTGTCAGACAAGAACAACAACTGAAGGAGTGGGGATCTTGTTGCTGTTACTGTTAGATTTTGGGGGGGTTGCTTTTCTTTATTGTTGTGGTTGGGTTTTTTTGTCATTCACTACATGTTTCTCCACTGTCAATTATGAGGGACCCCTTCTTATGGTGAGATACCTGAGGGGACAACCTAAAGGCTTTAAAGGGAAAATGTCCTTTTGTACTCAATGGGTCTTTCTGATATTTTTGATATTCATAGGATAACTGTGTGCTACCATTCCTGAATATTACTATTTTGCAGAGAAATTGTATTGTTACAAAGAATGGCAAGCTAGAAAAATGCCATTATGACCTCTTACTTGGAGATTACATGTAATGTACCCTAGCAACAAGTCATCAGCCAGAAAGACAAAATTGATTTGGCAGTAGAAAAACTGCCACTGATGGTGAAATGCCATTACTATACCTTCCTAGGCCTTTTTTTTTTTTGGAGGCAATTGGGATTAAGTAACTTGCCCAGGGTTACAGAGCTAGGAAGTGTTAAGTGTCCGAAATCATATTTGAACTCAGGGCCTCCTGCCTTTTTGAAGGTTCTATAAATTGGTAACCCTTGAAATTGTTCATTTTTGTTTGTTTTTAAGAGACTCAGAGAAAGATTCTTGTGCTAATCCTAATATTAGCAATAAGTGTGAATGGTAATCTTCTTTGCTCATATTCTGATTATAATCAAACAGAAAAGGCAGGTTCAGGAATTCTGCAGTGGTTCCGGGATTGGGGGAATAGTTTAGCAGACACAGGGTTCTGAATATAATTGAAGAAGTTTAGCTAACATCAGGGTGTTAAATTTTCAGCAGCAACTTCTTTATGGTTTGTTACCAGGAAGCCATAAGGACCCTTAAGTCTTCATTGTGTTTTCCCTAGTGCAAGAATCCTTAGAATTTTTTGTGTTTTGTGTTGTGGACCAGTTTGTCAGTTTGATAAAGCCTGTCTACCCCTTCTCAGAACCATGTTTTTAAATAATTGAAATAAATGCTAAATTTCACTTAGAGGTCACTGAAAATAAAGATGAAAATTTCCCCTCATCCAACTGAAAATCTTTCCATAGATTCCATGGAAATCTGTAAACCCTGGGTTAAGAACCTGTATTCAAGATGCTACCATGTTAACAATTCTTTTTCTTTGAAGAAATGTATATAAATTGATTATTGTCTAGAAAAATCAGTAAACTGTAGGCTAGGATCCCTGTGGGCTGTATTTCGACTTGGCAATTCACATACTAACATTATCTATGTTTTGTTGTAGTTTTAATTTAGTTAAATTTCCCAATTGTACTTTAATCTGGTACAAATTGCAATGGATAATGTCGTGCACTACATGAACCCCTGAGTCAGATATTTGCTGTGGCAGGTCATAGATGCACATGAGGGACCATTTTGCCTTAAAAGCCTAAGTTAACTGAGGTAGCATGACATAGAGGAAAGAACTCTGGACAGAAAGACCTCTCTTAATGCCTTGTCAATGAAAAAGAATCAATCTCTAACCTGTGGATGGCCAGAGTTGAACAGAAAAGGTTAAGAGAGGTGAGTCAGGAATCAAACAAAAGTTTAATTTTAAAGTGAGAAAAACAGCTTACAAACAAGAATACATATATTGAAGCCCAGTCTCCCCCCACCCTTTGTGTGTGTGTGTGTGTGTGTGTGTGTGTGTGTGTGTGTGTGTGTATAAAATCTGCTTTAGTGTAACCAAATCTCAATATTTATACCACTGGTTGTGCAGTGAGCTGTGCACCTGACAATAAGAGGCAGCAGCAACAATGTGACAAGTTTTGATTCATAGCAGGGCTTCACAACCAGAAATAATTCTGGAGTTTTACTGTGGCTGATCATCCAAAGGATGAGTGCAAAGAATTGTTGCTAAGCTATGTATAGTTTGCTTGAGAGACCTTAGTTCTGGAAAACAGGGTCTCTTAATACCTTAATAGCCTTCAGATATTCATACCTTTCTTCCTCCAACAATCTCCTTCCTAGAGTATTTAATAGCTTTGTAAATGTTGGCTCTATTAAAAATTTAAATTGTTACTCCATATGGAGATGTGAGATAGTATAGTGGATACATGTTGGTCCAGGAATCAGGAAGTTCTGACATTTCCTAGCTGTGTGATTTCAGATAGTTTTAACTGCTATGGGCCTCCGTTTCCCCAGCTGTTAAATAGGGATAATAGTAACACTTAACCTCTTAGGGTTATTATGAGAATCAAAATGAGAGAATGCTTGTAAAGAGCTTAGCACAGTGCCTGATGCATATCAGATACTTAATAAATGCTTATTCTCTCTTTTTTTTAATAAAACTTTTTATTTGCAAAACATATGTATGGGTAATTCTTCAACATTGACCCTTACAGAGCTTTCTGTTACAAATTTTCCCCCCTAGTCCCCATCCTTCCCCTAAATGGCAGGAAATCTACTACATGTTAATTATCTTAAAATACTTGACAAATCAAATATATGTATACATATTCCACACTTATCATTGTTGTGCAAGAAAAATTGTATCTACAAGAAAAAAAAATCTGAGAAAGGAAACATAATGTAAGCAAACATCAATAGAGAGCATGAAAATGTTATGTTGTGGTCCACATTTCACATCCCTCTCTCTGGGGGCTTTCTTCACTGAACAATTGGAAGTGGTTTGAAGCATTTCATTGTTGAAGAGAGCCAAGTCCATCAGAATTGATCATCATATAGTCTTGTTGTTGCCGTGTATAATGATCTCCTGGTTCTGCTCATTTCTCTCAGCATCAGTTCATGCAAGTCTCTCCAGGCCTCTCTGAAATCATCCTGCTGGTCATTTCTTACAGAAAAATAATATTCCATAACATTCATATACCCTTATTCTCTTTCTTAATGGAAATGAATAGAAACATATCCAAAGGCATCAAGATGGGAAATTGTATGTTGGATATGGGGGGGGCTGTTAATTCATCACCAGGATTACTGCGAGATGATCAATTTTTTCAGTCATAGCCAAGTCTGAGGGGATTGTAGGGGTTTTTTTTCCTGTCAAAGAAAAAGACACCAACAAAATCTTGGATTCTTCAGATATTGAAGAATTATTAGTATGGCCTACCGGTTCAGAGATTTATCTGAAATGGATGAACTTTTTTATCTGAAAGCACCTTCCCCTGGAGTGCCCTTAAAGAAAAGATGAAACGGAAATAATTTGTTGTATTTCTGAATCATTATTTTGGAAAAGCTTTATCCCTTATGGAGAATCAGATTCCCTCAGCCATGAAATAGTGTGCTCTTTTATGTTTGAGGATGTATTATCATCTCTATTGGGATAACCCATGGGAAATAAGACTGCTGCAACTTCCAGTATTATAGCACATAGATAGGGTGTGCCTGTGGCTTTGATGCTCACAATACATTGCTTCGCTATCATTCCCAATAATGTCTCCCCTCTATTATATTCATTTTCTTTTTTAAAAAGTTTCATAACGAATTAGATCAAAACAAAATAGGTAATAAATTGAACTAAGAAGTATTCTTTTTTGTTTTCCATTCTCCACTACCAGGCCTCTAGTGAAGAAGGGTCTGGTCACAGTAGAGAATTAGCTTCTGCTCCAGTTGGAATCCCTTCCCATTTCCACTTGTATTTTCTGGGCTTTAGGTGCAGAAGTCCAGAATGTGGTCTTTATACCTCAACCTTCTCATTTGTAAAATTGGAGGATTAAGCAAGATGACTTATGAGGTCCCTTCCACCTTTAGATTTATGGCTCCTTCAACCTATAGCTTCCATTTTAGTTCCAAGTCTGTGATCATATGAATTATGAATTAGACTTGTCAAATTCTGTCACTGTAGAGTAGTAATAATAATAATAACAAATTTATTTAGCATTTTAAAGCTTGCAAAGCATTTTGCTCATATTAATCCTATGAGATAGTTTTCATAAATATTATTATTCCTTTCTTACAAATGAAAAAAAGACTGAAACATAAGTTACTTGCCCATATCACATAGTAATTGATGCAGGATTTGAGACCAGATCTCTTGATTTGCCATCCAACCTATTTCTATTGTAATATACTATCTACTTAGAGATAGCTAAGTGGTACCATGGATAGAGTGATAAGACCTGAAATCAAGAATATCTGAGTTCACTGTGAACTCAGATACTTGCTGAATGTATGGTTCTGGGCAAGTCACTTAACTTCTGCCTGCCTCATTTTCCTCATCTGTAAAATGGAGATAATAATAGCACCTACTTCTCAGAATGGTTGTGAAGATCTAATGACATAATATTTGCAAAGTGCTAGCTATTAATTGATGGCTTTTGATTTTTCCAGTATTTGTACTTCAGTTCTTGCTCTGATACTACCTGTAGGGGCTTAGACAGTACAAATGAAGACAATTCAACAAGCATTTATTAAGTGCCTAATATATACAAGACACTCTCATAGATGCTAGCTATACAAAGATAAAGCCTTGCTTTCCAAGGTCCTTATGTTTTACTATATAAATACAAGATACCCACAGAAAAGTAAAGTTATTTGAATAGTAATAGATGAGCCAGTGATGGAAGAATAGGGCAGAATCAGAAAGGAGCTGGTGTAGGCTGCAGTATCTAAACTTAGTCTTGAAGGGATATAGAGATTCCAAGAGGTAGAGGTGAGATGGAAAGTATTCCAAGCTTGGGGGAAAAACATGTGCCAGGGTTCAAATGTAAGAGATAGACTTGGCTAAAATGTAGAGTAGGTGAGGTTGATTAATATGAAATATCACATTATATAGTCTGGAGTCTCAGGGTAAATGCCCAACAAAGGAATTTGTTTTTATTCTAGCAGCAGTAGGGAAATAAGTGATTTAACATCTCTGGACGATAATTTCCTAATTTGTAAAATGAGAGTATTGGCATAAATTGCCTCCAAAATCCCTTCCAGCTATATGAACTTATGCTTCTATGATATTTTCACCAATAATGATTGAAACCCTCCCTTTCTTAATTGACAATTAACTCTTCATGATTTGGTATGTGGGGAAAAATTCATCAGTCTGCTGCTTTGAAGGAAGTGGTAGGGAATGGGGATATCAGATTAGGAGTGGTGGGAAAGGAGGGAGTAGTCCCTGAGATTGTGTTAGACAGCCTGAGATTAGTGGCAAAGAAGGGCCCAGAAAAGAAGGCTTTTACCTTTTATCAGTCAAGATGGATAGGACACCAAGAAACTGAGTATCTGTAAGAAAGAATATCTTATACCACTTGCAGAAAGGAAAAGCTGGTCATGAAGAGTGAAATGTGGGGCATAAGGAGGACCATCCAGGGGAACTAACTACAGAGACAGATAAAAAAATAAGGAGATTGGGAGTTTGTGAAAGTGATTTCCCATTAAATTGCTTAGGACTGCCTTGTTATTTTTGTATCTTAAGGAATTTTTGCATTTTCATCATCTAAGAATTAGTAATTTGATGCTCTTACTCCCCAGCAGTGGAGGGGTTCAAATATTAGATCTGACCCTTGTAATTATGTATGCAATATGTTATATCAGTAGTTGAACAGATAGCTTTAAGATCATAGAACTTAGAGCTGAAGAGAAGATTAGAGATCATTGGGTCTGACCTCATTATTGTATAACTGATGAAAATTGAGGGGAGGGAGGATGATCTGCCTAAGATTACACAAGTGAACCCAGTCCTTCAATAGCAAATACACTGCTTTTTCTACTGTACTTTTGTCTTAAGAAAACTGGAGTCTCTAGTCTATTCCTTATAACACCAACTGTGATTCTGTAGAAAAGAATCGTAAATGCTTAATAATTATTTCCAAAAGATAAAGATATTTCTTTCAGGATTCTGAAGTTGAGCCAATTAAATATGTTTTCTTTAAAAATTACTCTATAATAGCACTACATTATAATCATAAGAACCAAGTCTCAAGAGAGCGGAGTACTTTAAAGCACTTAAAATGCATGAAAATTAATCTCTAGGGCTAAAATTTGGCATAAAATAAGCAGTGCAGAGATAGTGTGTTTCTTTCCCTACTGTCTCCATCTCAGGACCTGCTCTGAGTTCCTGATCAAACAGATGATAGTATTTTATTTGAGGATAATTCAGGCAAATAATAGTGTAATTTGACGGTACTTAAAATGATTACTCAATAAAGAATTTAGTAGATGAAACTTATCAGCCACCATCTAGATGAAGCCTTTCCTGATCCCCTCAATTGCTAATGTTCTCCCTTTCAAACTACTTATATTAAGTACAGTGTATTGATTCTGTACACATTCTATTTATCCTTGTACATAGAGGAGGCAAGTAGTTGGTACAGTGGATAGAAAGCTGGCCCTGGAGTTAAGAAGACCTGAACCCCAAATTCAGACTTTGAGTGGCACTGAATGCTCCTCTTTATTACTACATTTCACTCTCCATGACCAGCTTTTCCTTCCTGCAAGTGCTACAGATAGTCCTTCTTAAAGAGATGCTTAGTTTCTTGGTGTTTTTCCCATCTTAGCAGATGAAAGATAAAGCTTTATCAGTGCTTACCTTATGCCAGACACTACCAAGAATATAAAAACAATAAAAAAACAATCTTCTACTCTCAAAATATTTATATTCTAGTGGGGGGAAACAAGGACATATATATAGAAAAAAATATATAAAGAAAATAAACACAAAAAATAATTTAAAGCAATTAAACATGAAGTTTAGTTTTTGTGAAAACAACACAGTCAGCTGAACTCAGATTAATTGTAATGAGCAATCTTGGTTTTGAAGAACAGAGACTAAAATAGATCCTTTCTCAATATTTTCCTCCACCCCACCCGGGGGGGGGGGAAGATTGTGGAGGTACAGAATGTTGCAAATGTTATTGGACATGGTTGCTTTATTAGCTTGCATATTGTCCTTTTCATTGTTTCAAATGAGAAAAATGGCTTAGAAAATGGCTGTTGTAAAAACAAAACAAAATACCAAACACCCAGTATTCATATTCATCATTTCTTAGGGTGTAATGAGATTCTATTTCATGCATAAACCATAGTTTAACCATTCCCTAATCTGTGGACACTCATTTTGTTTTCCATAAGAGTGGCAACAAGTCTTTTTTTTTTCCTTCAAAAAAATGGGAGAGAGCATAAACCCTAGTACTGGTCATATTTAAGTTTAGGAAGATACTAAAATTAGTTTGAGGACAAACATTTCTTGATATTGAATAAAGTATTTGAAGTCTTCTCAAAATTTTATTTACCCAGATAGTGTTGTAGACATAAATAAACATGTCTCAATTGAGTGTGTGCATACCTCTTACTGCTTCTGACTGTAATTTCACAAAATTCCAAAACCATTTTACAACTTCCATTAGCCTAATACACTTTGAGCTAAGTCTACCCTATCTCCCCAGGTACATTTTATCCCATTGGAGCTTTAGCTTGTAGTAAAGCGCTGGCTCATACCATGCTCTGAATAAGGGACAAGAGATTAATTCTGATAGAAAATCCCTTGTGAGTAAGAAAGCAGGAGGTGCAAGTCAAAAGGAGAATTTTATATTGACCAGGATTTGAGAAACCTAACTTTTATCAGCTGATTCTAAAGCATGAAATCCCGAGCTATCCACTGCTATTCATCCAAATACACAGGAACCACACATTTTGAGAATGTACATGCACATGGGAAAACACAGATTTTCCTTCTGTCCCTTGCCTGCAGAATAAGGGGTAAAGAACTTGGAGGACAACAGTCTACCTGTTCCTGTACAGAAGGTACTTGCCCTAAACAACTTCAGCAGTGAGTATCTGGGTTTCCAGAAAGCTCCCTGATGTCCTATAAGATAGATTTGATTTTGTATAAATGTTATCTAAGTAGGACACATTCATTGATAGTCACGCTTAGGAAAAAATGTTTATTGTTGGAGAGAGTAAAGTGGGTTAGGGAAAGCAGAGTAAAGGACAAATATATGTGAGAAGTTTCTTCACAACAAAAGAAAGTGTTTAGTTAATTAGCAAAGTTATTATATAAAACAAGTCCCTTAAAATAGAGATCAGTTTAGTATGGTTTGAAAAGAACTCTGTCCTTGAATTATCATCAAAATCCCTACTATGTATCAGGTACTATATGGGGCTCTGGGGATAAAAAAAAATGAAAGGGATTTTTAAAATGGGAAAAATAAGTGAGAGACTAATTGTGAGAGACATTTTCAAAAGTATATTTATATTGCATTTACTACCCATTAGAAACATCTGGTTCCCTAGAATCTGTCTTTACCTTAAACAGAAGCCCAGAAATTGATTTATTCCAATATCATTAAAAAGTGGTGCAAGGAATATAGTAAAACTTTGAAATTCAAGGTGACTGTGTCCATGTTATTGTGTAGGTTTTTTACAAAACTCTTCAGCAATGAGAATTGTTACTGACAATTAAAAATAAAGAAATTCAGTTCATGATAGGATTTAAAGTTTTCATCATTCTACACATGATTATTAAGCAACTATATAAGTAGTAAGTTATAAATAAAGACATATCCAAACAAATAGCAAATATATGCTTCAGCCAATGAATCTTCAGAAAACCGAATTCCTTTATAACAAAGTAAACTGTACAAATTCCATATGAGGGCTGGAATTATTTTATTTTTGTCAGGTCCTGGTTTTTATTTTGTAATTTCATTCTCACCATCTGACTCATAATACGCACTTAATATTTATTTGCCAAATTGAACTGAATGGAATTATTTGTGGAGGCCAGATAGCACATGGGGGGCAGGAAATTCTTATGCTAGCTGTAGTTCTGTTCATCCCATTGGTACTAACAGACATCAGGTCGTTGATTGGGAGCCATCCTTTAAAAAATTAGGATTGGCTTTTTTTTAATTTATTTTTTTATTAAAGCTTTTTATTTGTATAACATATGTATGGGTAGTTCCCCAGCATTGATCTTTACAAAGCTTTCCATTACAAATTTTACCCCCAGTCCCCTAAATGGCAGGAAGTCCATGACATTAATAATGTTGAATTACTTGACAAGTTATGCAAGAAAAATCCTATCTACAAGAAAAAAAAAGAAAATCAGAGAAAGGCAACACAATGCAAGCAAATATCAATAGAGATCATGAAAATGTTATGTTGTGGTCCATATTTCATATCCCTCTCTCTGGGTGTATATGGTTTTCTTCAGTGAACAACTGGAACTGGTTTGAGACAATTCTTTGTTGCAGAGAGCCATGTCCATCAGAATTGATCATCAAGTAATACTGTTGTTGCTATGTATGATGCTCTCCTGGTTCTGCTCGTTTCACTCAGCATCAGTTCATGCAAGTCTCTCCAGGCCTCACTGAAATCGTCCTGCTGGTTGTTTCTTACAGAGCAATAATATTCCATAACATTCATATATCATAATTTATTCAGCCACTCTCCAATTGATGGGCATCCCTTCAGTTTCCAGTTTCTAGCCTCTACAAAAAGGGCTGCCACAAACATTCTTGCACATGTGGATCCCTTTCCCTCTTCTAAGATCTCTTTGGGATATAGGCCCAGTAGAAACACTGCTGGGTCAAAGGGTATGCACAGTTTGATAGCTTTTTGAGCATAGCTCCAAATTGCTCTCCAGAATGGTTGGAGTTTTCCCACATCCCCTCCAACATTCATCGTTATCTTTTCCTGTCATTTTAGCCAATCTGACAGGTGTGTAGTGGTACCTCAGGGTTGTCTTAATTTGCATTTCTCTGATCAATAGTGATTTGGAGCAACTTTTCATATGACTAGAAATGGTTTTAATTTCATCATCTGAAAATTGTCTGTTCATATCCCTTGACCACTTATCTATTGAAGAGTGGCTTGAATTCTTATATATATATGAGACAATTCTCTATATATTTTAGAAATGAGGCCTTTATCAGAACCATTAAATGTAAAGATGATTTCCCAATTTGATGCTTCCCTCCTAATCTTGTCTGCATTAGTTTTATTTGTACAGAAACTTTTTAACTTAATATAATCAAAATTATCCATCTGGTGTTCAATTAGGAGTTCCTGATCTTCTTTGGACCTAAATTTATTCTATCTCCACAGGTCTGAGAGGTAAACTATATTACGTTCCTCTAACTTGTTTACAAAATCACTCTTTATATCCAGATCATAAACCCATTTAGAACTTATCTTGGTATGTGGTGTTAGGTATGGGTCAAGCCCTAATTTCTTCCACACTAGTTTCCAATTTTCCCAGAAGTTTTTGCCGAATAGTGAGTACTTACCCCAAAAAGCTGGGGTCTTTAGGTTTATCAAACACTAAAATGTTAAGGTTATTGCCCAGATTGTCCTGATAACCTATCCTGTGCCACTGATCAACTGCTCTATTTTTTAGCCAGTACCAAACGGTTTTGATGACCGCTACTTTATAATATAGTTTTAGATCTGGTACAGCAAGGCCACCTTCATCTGCCCTTTTTTTTCATTAATCCCCTTGAAATCCTTGACCTTTTGTTCTTCCAAATGAATTTTGCTACTATTTTTTCTAGATCTGTAAAATAATTTCTTGGGAGTTTGATTGGTATGGCACTAAATAAGTAGATTAGTTTGGGTACTATTGTCATTTTTATTATGTTTGCTCTGCCTACCCATGAGCACTTAATATTTTTCCAATTGATTAGGTCTGATTTTATTTGTGTGGAAAGTGTTTTGTAGTTTAGTTCATATAGTTTCTGACTTTTCCTTGGCAGAGAGATTCCCAAATATTTTATCCTATCATCTGTTATTTGAAATGGAATTTCTTTTTATATCTCTTGCTGCTGAACTTTGTTGGTAATATATAAAAATGCTGATGATTTATGTGGATTAATTTTGAATCCTGCCACTTTGCCAAAGTTGTGAATTTTTTCTAGTAGTTTTTTAGTTGAGTCTCTAGGGCTCTCTAAGTATACCATCATGTCATCTGCAAAGAGTGATAATTTGGTTTCTTCATTACCTACTCTGATTCCTTTTATCTGTTTTTCTTCTCTTATTGCTAAAGCTAACATTTCTAATACAATATTAAATAGTAATGGTGACAGTGGGCAGCCTTGTTTCACTCCTGATCTTATTGGGAATGGTTTTAGTTTGTCTCCATTACATATGATGCTTGCTGATGGTTTTAAATAGATGCTACTGATCATTTTAAGGAAAAGCCCATTTATTCCTATGCTCTCTAGTGTTTTTAATAGGAAAGGGTGTTGGATTTTATCAAATGCTTTTTCTGCATCTATTGAGATAATCATATGCTTTTTGTTAGTTTGGTTATTAATATAATTAATTATGCTGATAGTTTTCCTAATATTGAACCAGCCCTGCATCCCTGGTATAAATCCTACTTGGTCATAGTGTACTATCCTGGGGATGACTTTCTGTAATCTCATTGCTAATATCTTATTTAAAATTTTTACATCAGTATTCATTAGGGAAATTGGTCTATAGTTTTCTTTCTCTGTTTTCACCCTACCTGGTTTAGCTATCAGCACCATATCAGTATCATAGAAGGAATTTGGCAGTATACCTTCTGTCCCTATTTTCTCAAATAGTTTGTATAGTATTGGAATTAATTGTTCTTTGAATGTTTGGTAGAATTCACATGTAAATCCATCTGGCCCTGGAGATTTTTTCTTAGGGAGTTGGTTAATAGCTTGTTCTATTTCTTTTTCTGATATGGGGCTATTTAAATAATTTATATCCTCTTCTGTTAACCTGGGCAATCTATATTTTTGTAAATATTCCTCCATTTCATTTAGATTATCAAACTTACTGGCATAAAGTTGGGCAAAGTAACTCCTAATTACTGCTCTGATTTCCTCTTCATTGGAGGAAAGTTCTCCCTTATCATTCTTGAGACTAACAATTTGATTTTCCTCTTTCCTTTTTCTTATCAAATTAACTAAAGGCTTATCTATTTTGTTGGTTTTTTCGTAGAACCAACTCTTAGTTTTATTTATTAATTCAATGGTTTTCTTATTTTCAATTTTATTAATTTCTCCTTTTATTTTTAGAATTTCCAATTTGGTATTTAATTGAGGGTTTTTAATTTGTTCTTTTTCTAGTTTTTTTTAATAATAAGCCCAATTCGTTGATCTTTTCTTTCTCTATTTTATGCAAGTAAGCATCTAGAGATGTAAAATTTTTGCCCCTTATAACCGCTTTGGCCGTATCCCACAAATTTTGGTATGTTGTCTCCTTACTGTCATTCTCCTGGATGAAATTATTGATTGTGTCTATGATTTGCTCTTTCACCCATTCATTCCTCAGGATTAGATTATTTAATTTCCAATTAACTTTTGGTTTATTTTCTCCTGGCCTTATATTGCATGTGATTTTTATTGCATCATGATCTGAAAAAGATGCATTTACTATTTCTGCCTTTCTGCATTTGATTTTGAGTTTTTTATGCCCTAACACATGGTCAATTTTTGTATAGGTTCCATGGACTGCTGAGAAAAAAGTAAACTCCCTACTGTCTCCATTCAACTTTCTCCATAAATCTATTATACCTAACTTTTTTAACAATTGGTTTATCTCCCTAGTTTCTTTCTTGTTTATTTTGTGGTTTGATTTATCTAATTCTGAGAGAGCAAGGTTGAGATCCCCCACTAGTATAATTTGGCTGTCTATTTCTTCTTGCATCTCTCTTAATTTCTCTCTCCCCTAAGAATTTGTGTGCTATTGCACTTGGTGCGTATATATTTAGTATAGATATTGCTACATTATCTATGGTACCCTTTAATAAAATATAGTTTCCTTCCTTATCTCTTTTGATTAGATCTATCTTAGCTTTTACTTGATCTGAGATAAGGATTGTTACCAGGATTGGCTTTTTTAAAGCTAGGAAAATTGGGGCACTAGAGTATAGCATTTTTAATATAGTGGGAAGCAAGGGAGAAAAAAAGTTACTCCCTCTTTCTCTTTCCCTTTTTCTTTTCTTCCTCTCTTTTCCCCCACTCCTACTCTTCCTTTGACATGGAGGAATATACTTATAATGTAAGTCATCTATAGAGAAAGAGAAGCTATAGAGGTGGACAAATATTTTGGTGCCAATCTCCTCATTTCCACTAATAAAGTTTCTTCATTACAGTGTCCACAGAGTATATTTTGCTTCCTCCCTCCCTTCCTTCCCTCCATTTCTCCCTTCCTCTTCTCTCTCTTTCCCTCACCCTGCTCAGCTGGAAACTTTGATCTTGTTCATCTTTGTGACATGGGCCAGTTTGTCCAGATGTTTAAATCCTAAATTCAAAAGACCAATCAGACTCTTCTTAGAAACAGGGACTAGATGCATGTACCATCATACCCAGCTTGATCCATGGGCTTATGATTTTTTTTTTGCTTTTTGCTGAGGCAATTGAGGTTAAGTGACTTCATGCAACTACCTAGATATTTTAGGATATACTCTAACGATGAAGTATATAGTATAGGGTTATTTCTATTATTTCATACTCTTCCCTTCACTCTGTTCCCTCCACATGCTATCCCATCAAACAGCCCAGAACCAAAAGTATCCACCAAGAAGATTGTTGTTCCTGGCCCTTTTCTGCTTGCAAAAAGAGCAGACATAAGTATCCTTGCATGCAGCAGAATGTCTGTCTGTCTGTCTGCCAGTTAAATGGTTCTGTCTCCACCAAATGATTTAGTTGCAGTTTTTCCGGCTTCACTAAGAAGCATGTAGTAATTTCTCTCTGGGGAAAAAGAGACTGTGAAAGAGCTCTGACTACTATTCTCCTAATTTTCTTTCCCTAATCCCTTCCCCTGTTCAGAGAGAGATAATCTTTGTCTATCTTCCTAAATCCCACTAATATCTTTCCATAAAAGCTTTGATGGTTTTTTTTTTTCTGACACCACTTTTTTTTTAATGGCAAGTTGGATCTTTTAAATTTCATTTTCTAAAGAAAAAGAGCAGTTGGGTGGTGCAGTGGATAGAGTACCAGGTTTGGAGTCAGGTCGACCCAAGTTCAAATCCAGCCTCAGATACTTCCTAGCCTGGGATCCCGAGCAAGTCACTTATCCCTGTTTACCTCTGTTACCTTATCTATAAAATGAGCTGGATAAGGAAAAGACAAAGTATTTCAGTGATTTTGCCAAGAAAACTCCAAATGGGGTCACAAAATGTTGGTCGTTACTGAAATGCCTGAACAAAAACAACAAAGTAATTCAAGAATATGTCTTGTTGGTGTGGGTACAGCCATCAAATTCTCCATCTGGATGAGTGCATGTGCATCTCCATGGAGATAGTGATATGGACATTCAGAGTAGGGGCTGGGAGACACATAGGAATTGGGTCTCAGCTATCCCATTTGTAAATGGCAAGAATGTTGTTCATCCTTCCTTTTGAAGAAGACCAATGACAATGTGTTTAATTAAGACCCGCTACAGTATGGAGCTTTATAAATGGACTTAGACCAGATTTGAATTCAGGTCTTCCTGACTTCAGGGCTGGTGCTCTATCCACTGTGCCATCTAGCTCCCCCCCCATAGGCTTATGATAATTAGTTTGTAGTTAGCTAGGGTTTGTACAACTGACCTTTGGTATAATGGAAGTTTTGCCCCTTTCTAAAAACAGTCTAAAGCTGGAAACTGGAAAAACTTGAAATGAATTGGAAGCTAAAAACTGGAAGAACTTGAATTGGAGAATCCGTAATCTATTATAGTGGTAGTATTTAGTCAGCAAGTGGATATCAACACCTTCATAAAAGGAGGGGGAAACATTGGTATTACTGTAAAAGGCTCTTCACCAATTGCATCTGTATTGAGTTGACATCATATCTCTAAGACTCCTATGTGATATTTAACAATAATATGGGTGACCTCTGATCTCTTTTGTGGCAGTACTCTTTCCAGTGATCAGATTCACAACTCTTTAATACCTTCTTATTCTGTGTAATTCTACCAGCAAGAAAAGCCTTCTTTTCAATATCTTGACATTGAATATATACTAATAAAGTACACAGGCTAGACAACCAGTATCCTTTGGACTCCCTGAATGATGAGCCCATTTATCATTCATTTCTCTACCGACACATTATGATATTTCTCTTTCATAATGCAACCTTTCATTCCCACTACAAATCTCTCTATTGTCTTTTTGTAACGTATAGCTTTAGTACTTAAAAGATTGTGGGGGCAGCTAGGTGGTATAGTGGATAGAGTACCAGCCCTGAATTCAGGAGGACTTGAGTTCAAATTTGATTTCAGACACTTAACACTTCCTAGCTATGTGACTCTGGGCAAGTCACTTAACCCCAATTGCCTCAAGGGAAAAAAGATTGTGACATTTATTGCTTTTTAACTATATTATAGTGTTTTAGTATTTAACAGATGTATCTTTGTTTCAGGAAGAAGTTTGAGTTCATTAAAAGCACTGTATAACATGACACAATAATCAATGACTATAGCTATCTAGTATTTGATAAGCCTCCAAACTACAGTTTCTGGGTCAAGAACTCAGTATTTCACAAAAATTGCTGGAAAATAATATGTCAGAAACTCAGCATAGACTTATATCTCACACCCCGTACCAAAATAATGTCAAAATGAATACATGATTTGGGCATACATGATATCATAAGCAAATTAGGAAAACAAGGGAGAATTTACCTATCAGATCTTTGGAGAAAGGAGGAATTTATGACCAAAGAAAAACTAGAGAACACAGTGAAATGCAAAAAGGACAACTTTGATTACACTAGATTAAAAAGGTTTTACATAAACAATACCAACCAAGATTAAACATAACTGGGAACATAGCCAGTGTTTCTGATAAAGGTTTCATTTCTAAAATATACAAAGTACTGTGTCAAATTTATAAAAATTCAGGTCATCCCCAATTGATAAATGGTCAAAGTTTATAAACAGACAATTTTCAGATGATGAAATTCAAGTCATCTATAGTCATACCAAAAAAAAAAAACTCCTAAAGCACTATTGATTAGAGAAATGCAAATTAAAACAACTTTGAGATACCACCTCACATCTTTCAGATTGATTAAGATGACAGGAAAAGATAATAATAAATGTTGGAGGAGATGTAGGAAAACTGGGATACTAATGTATTATTAATGAAGTTGAAATGAACCATTCTGGAGAGCAATTTGGAAATATTCCCAAAGGGCTATAGAACTGTGCATACCCTCTGACCCATCAGTGGCACTATTGGGTCTGTATCCCAAGGAAATCATAAAGGAGGGAAAAGGACTTACATGTGCAAAAATGTTTGTAGCTGCTCTTTTTGGGATAGTAAAGAATTGGAAAATGAGTAGGTACCCATCAATTAAGGAATGGCTAAATACATTATGATATATGGAAGTAATGGAATATTATTGTATAAAAATTATGAACAAGCTGATTTTAGAAAGACTTAGAAAGATTTACATGAACTGATACTGAGTGAAACAAGCAGAACCAGGAATATATTGTACATGGTAAGAGCGAGATTCTGCAGTGATCAACAGTGTTCTAAGGCAATCCCAATAAACTTTGGATAGACAATGCCATCTGCACCCAGAAAAAGAACCATGGAGATAGTATGTGTTGATTTACATTCAGTGTTCAATTTTTTTCCTCTCATGGTTTTTCCCTTTTGTTCTGATTTTTCTCTCCCAACATGATTCATAAAGAAATGTGTTGCAGTAGAATAGCAGTTTCTGGATGTATCTTCCCTTATCTTGGCACAAAATCTTACATGCACACACACACACACACACACACACACACACACAACTTCCTTGAGAGCCAGCTTCTTTAACTGTTTCTCTCTGGCCTGAAACCTAATTATCTCTATTTTCTCTGAAACAGTTTCCTGGCATAGGGTCAATAAAAAACCCAAGTCATGAGGACTCCATGGCTTTATTCAGTTTATTCAGATTTTATGGGTGCTTGGTATACCTTGATGACATGGAGATGAGGGGTTGTGTCCAGAGGAGCCAAGCAGTGCTGTATCCTTGTTGCAAATTTTTGCTTTGTTTGAGCAGATTAAACATGCTTTTTTCGTTAAATGTCCAGTGGCTTGTGAGTGACTCATTTCAGTTTAACATCCAATCTGAATTGAGGATGCTGGTTTTAGAGGTGCACCTATAGCAACTGTTGATATTGTTGTTCAGTAATGTCTGACTTCGTGATCTTATTCGTAGTTCTCTTGGCAAGGATACTGGAGTGGTTTGCCATTTCCTTCTCCAGCTCATTTTACAGATGAGAAACTGAGGCAGAAAGAGTCATAGTAGCCTGCCCAAAATCATATAGCAGAGGCTAAATTTGAACTCAGGAAGATGAGTCTTCATGGTTCCAAGTGAAGAATTGTGTCCACTATGCCATCTAGCTTCTCACGACAGTTGTACATGTGCTATATTTATTTAAGGTGTACACACTGATGGGCAATTCGGATGCATGTTATAGTCTGAACAATAAGCATTATTTATCCACTTGGCTATTACTGTATGAATTGTTAAGCTAGACTTTTTTGAATGATTATGGATCTCATTTAGGAGATTTGGCTTTCTTCTGGCTAAAAAAGAAATAATATTATTAGAACACACCCTCTTCACTAACAGAAATTGTTATTCAACAGATAAATATCAGTTCAACATAAATGACACAAGGCAGTGTGTGATTAATTATTAAGCTACCATGGGTTAGATTTGTGTGGAAAGGCTTTATGGAGGGAGAGGAATTTGAAATGAGTCTCGAAATGTGAGTAGAATCTAAATAGATAAGAGGAAAGAGTTGTAAGCAGATGATGTATTGTGGACCAGTTTTTAAAAAATTTTGTTTTATATCAATTTGACATTGGTCTATGCAGCTTTGTCCTGAACCAGCCAGTGAAACAATCCCTGGCAGCCAAGGGCTGTGAGAGGTAGGAAGCCAAAAAAGTTATAAATGATGAATCTAACACTGAATCTACTATGATGACAGTGTCTTCGCTGAATTCCCTGCTTCTCTGTGAAAAACCAAGAATCATCTCCTAGACTGTCACTTTGATCACCATTCAGAAACTTATATTGACTCTTCTCAATTGCCTTAAAGATCCAATTACAACTCTTGATTTCAAACTTTAAAGCCATCTATTAACTAGTCCATGTTGATCTTCTTTTTTTCTTTTGTAACTCCGACTTACAAGTTTCTGTTCCAACTAAAAGGAGTTCACCAATCTTTCACAAAAAAACTTTCCATGTTACCCACCTCAAAACATGAACATAACTGTCCTTTTAAACTCTTGACTTTAAAGCAAACCCACAAAATCCATTCACTTGCAAGAGTACAAAAGTGAAAGCAATACTGAATTTGGAATTGGAAGATCTGGACATGAATCCTGATTTAGCCATATTATAGCTATTTATCATAGCCTATATAATAGGCAAATCATATTATCATATTACCTACCTCAGTTTATTCAACTGTAAAATGAGGGTGCTGGATAAAGTCTTCCCTTACAAATCTTATAAACTCTAAATCCATAATCCTAAATCCTATCTATTGTACCTCTGAAACATCTTTGGCGAACATCCCTTTTGGGGAACAATACCATTAAATCTCCCATCACCTAATTCAGCCCTTTGTTGCCAAGACTATTATTATAGTCTTGATTTTAAAGCCCATACTCTGTTTCCAGCTTACCTTTATAGCCTTCTTTCCTTCTTACCCACTTTGCATTCCAGCTATACTGGACTAGTACTAACTAAACCCCAACTTTACCATGCTGTGGTCTACCTTTGCACATTTATACCCTCATCTGTAGAATTTGCCACTTCCTTATCTCACTATTTAGAATCCTTTTCTTTCTTAAAGTCTGAGCTCAGATATGAAGCCTTCCTTGATGTCTCCATTCTCATTGTCTTAGAGCACTTTATATGAATTTCTCCTTTACCCACCACTACAACACCTTCCTTTGCATAATACTGATCTGCATATATTCTCTAAATATATTCTATATTTTCATTTCTTTCCCAATAGAATAAAAGTTTCATGAAGGTAGGACTCATTGAAAATTTTCTGGTTTTAGAACTTTGAATATAGTAGATAATAAAGAAAGGTTTTAAAATTAATTTAGTTTCTGTCCATTTGCAACAAACTAAAAGGATTAGAATTTTCATGTGATTTTTCTCTAGCTGTCACTTAGCTTTTGTTTAAAATAAAGAAAAATGTCATCAAAGAATCCTATAATGGTGGCAATATTTTCAGGATCTCAATTAGAGACCACTTTCCAGTTGTTGATGTTTCTATGGTTTTAAAAGGCCAGCCAGAGCTATTTGTCCAGAGAAATGAGAGGAAATAGGCGCAATTGTGAATAAAAACACTGGACCTGGATTTACGAGAGGGTCAGAATTTAATTCCTGTCATAGAAACCTACAAGCTATGTGACTTTTAGTTTCCTCATTTGTAAAATAAGGATTATAATAGTACCCACCTTTTAGTGCTATTGTGAAGGTAAAATAAAGGGCTATATAAATGCTATTTATTGTTATCAATTGTCTTCAGATGAAATGTGGTTCCTATTTGAAAGATAGATGGTACCTTAGAGATTCTCTATCCATCTTCTCTTCTCATTTTGCAGATAAAGCTAAAAGTCAGAGATTAAGTAAATTGTACACATTCACACAGGTAGTGGCAGAACTGGGACTAGAATCCAGGTTTTCTGGCTTTGGTTTTGAGGTTTTACATGTAGGGTAGGTAGTATGATTACAAGGTGGCTAGGTGGTACAATGGATAGAGAACTGAACCTAGAATCAGAAAAATTCAAGTTCAAATCTAACCTCAGATACTGAATAGCTTTGGAACGCTGTACAAGTCATTTAACCTTGTTTCCCTCGTTTTCGTCATCCATGAAGTGAACTAGAGAAGGAAATGACAAATCACTCTAGTCTCTTTGCCAAGAAAACCCCAAACAGAATCACTAAGAATTGGACATAACTGAAAATGACTGGACAAAATATGACAAAGCAAAGTATGACTACACTCCTGGGATAAAGGGACAAATATTCTTTTTTTTTAAAAAAAAGGAATGTTCAGTTAAGATTTGTGAAAGGGAGAGTAAGGTGACCTGGTAAGGAAAAAAAAGTCAAAACTCACTTAGGCTTGTAGTTATGTTTCCATTGGAAAACTTATTCCACCAATGGAACCCAGATTCCCTAATACCCACCCAGTGTGGTATTCCAACTTGCTTTATGATTAATAGCAAACCAGAGGATAGAATGAATATAATTACTGTGACAGAATCTGAACTTAATACCTTAGCAATTTTTACGTTCAGTAAAACTAAAGTGAGTTGCTGGGTTAAGGAAAATGGAGAGCACATGGTAGGTCCTCAGCAGGTTTTTTTTTTAACTGATCAGGGTGTTAGTTTAACTTCTTATTATATTATAGCTACTAATCTGGTGTTGGGTTGTTATTGTTTTCCATCATTCTTAAAGAGGACCATGATATTAGGGAGATGATGCTGTGAAATGTCAATTGGATTTAAATTTGAGAGGGCTATGCAAACCAGCCTCATTTTCTCCTCCAGAGCCATCTGAGTCTAGTGGTCAGATATAGATCAAGAACAATAGCAGCCTAATGCCTGGAATGTATTTCCTTGTCATCTTCATAGAATTTCTTTCTTCAAAGCTCAGCTCAGGAACATGTAGAGAGGGGACATATAGGTGCCACAGTGGATCAAGCACTGGCCCTAGAATCAGGAACCTGGAGTTCAAATTTGACCTCAGATACTTGATATTTATTAGCTGTATGACCCTGGGTAATTCAGCCCCAATTGACTTGATCTCTCTACTTCCTTCCCCCCAAAAAAGATATATAAAACATTACAAAATATAATTTTGATTTTATAAAAATAAAAGATTTTCAGTTCCAATTGTTCAGTGAAGAAAGCCATATACATCCAGAGAGAGGGATATGAAATGTGGACCACAACATAACATTTCCATGCTCTCTATTGATGTTTGCTTGCATTGTGTTTCCTTTCTCAGATTTTTTTTTGTAGATAGAATTTTTCTTGCACAACAATGATAAGTGTGGAAATATGTATACATATATTCGACTTGTCAAGTATTTTAACATAATTAACATGTAGTGGATTTCCTGCCATCTAGGGGACGGGTGGGAAGTAGGGGGAAAAAATTTGTAACAGAAAGCTTTGCAAGGGTCAATGTTGAAAAATTACCCATGCATATGTTTTACAAATAAAAAGTTTTAATAAAAAAAGAATTTAAAAAAATAAAAATTAAATTAAATTAAAAGGTTTTTGCACAAGCAAAACTAAATGCTACCAGAAAAATAAAGAAAAGAGAAAAGTAGAGAAAAAATTTTGCAACAGGAATTTTTGATAAAGTTCTCATTTTTCAGGTATTTAGAGAATTGAGTCAAATTTATAAAAATACAAGTTATTCTCCAGTTGATAAATGGTCAAAGAATATCAACAGGCAATTTGAGAAGAAATCAGAGCTATCTATGGTCATATGAAAAAAATCCTCTAAATCACTATTGATCAGAGAAATGCAAATTAAAGCAACTCTGAGCTACCACCAGAGGTTGGAGGAGATGTGAGAAAACTCAGAAACTAATATACTGTTGGTGGAGTTAAGAACTAATCCAGCCATTCTGGAGAGCATTTTGGAACTGTGCCCAAAGGGCTATAAAATTATTCACACCTATATACCATTTGATCCAGCAATATCACTATTAAGTCCATGCCCTAAAAACAACCAAAAGAAGGGGAAAGGTGGGTAAGAATTGTCTTTCAAAGTGGTGAATGACTAAACAAGCTGTATGATATGATTGCAATGGAATATTATTATGCTACAAGAAAGGACAAGCAGGATGGTTTCAGAAAAACCTGGAAAGACTTATATGAACTGATCAAGTAAACAAAACGAGGAGAACATTGTACACAGTAATAGAAATATTGGTTGATGAAGAACAGTGATTGACAAGTTATTCTCAGCAATAGAGTGATCCAAGGTAATCCCAAAGGACTAATGATGAAGCATACTATCCACCTCCCATGAAATAACTGATATCGATTGAATACAGACTGAAGCATGCTATTTTCCACTCTTTTTTTTTCATTTTTGATGACTAATATGAAAATGTTTTACCTAACTGTATATGTATAACATATATCTGATTGTTTACCATCTTAGAGAAAGGGGATGGAAGAAGAAATTTGGAACTCAAATCTTTAAATAAAATAATTTTTAAAATTAAAAGTAAAAAGCTCAGTTCAATTGTCTCCTTCTCCTGTGTGTAATCTCTTCTGTTTCCATCTTCCTATAATCCCCAAATCCTATTCTCCACCTGGAATTTAACTGCTATATAGCACATTTTCTTTTTGCATGCTGTTTCTCATCTAATATAATGGAATCTCCTTGAGGTTAGGAACTATATGGTTTTTCTGTTTGGTATATCTGGTGCCTTTCACAGAAGCTGGTACTTAGTAAACATTCAGTAAACATCTGTTGGATTGAACTGAATTGATTTGAACTGAATTAGGAGAAAAAGTGGGGGAAATTTATTTGAACTGAGGTGTCTCTCCTGTTGCTTCCTATGGTTTTTTTATCTGAAAAAATTAGTTTTCTGATGCTTTAGCCTTAGCAAATTGAAGACTTGGTGCAGACCTTGAGTGCTGCTAGTGCCAGTGAAATTAGTTTTATTTAACATTTTAAAAGACTGCATGGCAGTAATACTATTTCCTATCCCAGTCCTCTTATGTGGCCCTTCTGCCTACCTCTGAATAGAAATCATCTAGAGAAAATTTTCTGGAGGCAAACGGGATTACAAATGTCTGAGAAGTGCTGCATGGTCAAGTGTTGTTTGCCTGCGTTGGTGCAGTCACTTTGCTGTTAACTCCCAGCTGTGGAGGGTGGAGTTTCTGTGTATCTGTTGTGTGGAAAAGCAGTCGTAGGTTTTTTCCTCCAAAATGTTTTCAAGAGGGTGATTCACTA
>JAJPUD010001239.1:155252-175400 GCA_023553655.1 Myrmecobius fasciatus
TCTTTTCTTTTCTTTTCTTTTCTTTTCTTTTCTTTTCTTTTCTTTTCCTGAGGCAATTGGGTTAAGCGACTTGCCTAGGGTCACACAGCTAGGAAATGTTGAGTGTCTGAGATCAGATTTGAACTCAGGTCCTCCTGGTGTAAGGGCTGGTGCTCTATCCACTGCACCTCCTAGCTGCCCTCTAAGTTTCTTTTGTGTTTTTTTTTTAATATATATATTTTTGCTATAGCCAGAAGTATAGCAGCTAGGAAATACAGTAGATAGAACCCTGAATCCATAGTTAGTAAAACCTGAGTTTAAATCATACTTCAACCTTACCTATGTGACTCTGAGCAACTCAACCTCTTTCTCAGTTTCTTTCTCTGTAAAATAGGGAGAATAATAGCACCTACCTCTTAGGATTGTTGTATCAAATTATGTAATAATTGTAAAGCACTTAGTACAGTTCTTGGTACATAGTAAGTACTATATAAATGTTAGGTCGTATTGGTGATAGTGGTGGTAGTAATAAGAGTAGAAGAACAAGAAGATAAAGATGATGATAATGATGATGATTGAATGGTGCTAATGGAATTCCTTACTTCACCCCTGATCTTATTGGAAAGATTTCTAACTTATCTCCATTACCAGTAATTCTTATTTAGTGGTTTTTTAATTTCTGTTTCATAATTTTTTGAGTTTTCAGGGTTTCTATTTTGGCATTTAATTAGGGGTTTTTATTTTTTTAATTTTCTTTTTAGTTGCATTCCCAATTCATTGTTCTATTCTTTTTCTCTTTTTATTTATGTGAGCATTTAGAATTATAAAATTTCCCCAAAGTACTGTATTCGCTGCATCCCACAATTTTGGATTGTCTCACTGATGCTCTTTTCTTTTTCTTTTTTTAATTAAAACTTTTTATTTGCAAAACATATGTATGGGTAATTCTTCAACATTAACCCTTACAAAGCTTTCTGTTACAAATTTTCCCCCCTACTCCTCACCCCTCCCCTAGATGGCAGGATATCCACTACGTGTTAATTATGTTAAAATACTTGACAAATTGAATATACATATACATATTTCCACACTTATAATTTTTGGATGCACTTTTCTTTAATGAAATTATTGATTGTTTCTGATTTCTTTTTCTTTGACCCACTTATTTTTTAGGATTTGGTTATTTTGTTTGCAATTAATTTTTAATCTGTGTTTCAAAGACACTTTATTGAATATAATTTTTATTGCATCGTGGTCAGAAAAATGCATTTAATTTTTCTGATTTTCTGCAGTTGTTTACAAGGTTTTATGCCTTAATACATGGTCACTTTTTGTGACCTAAGCTAAGAATAGACATGTTCTTTTCTATTCTAATTCAATATTCTCCAGAGAAATATGATAACTAGTTTTTTCTAAAATTTTATTCATCTCCTTTACTTAATTAAAATTTATTACATCTAATTCCAATTGTTCAGTGAAGGGAGCCATCTACACCCAGAGGGAGGACTGTGGGAACTAAGTATGGACCACAACATAGCATTTTAATTCTTCTGTTGTTTGCTTGAATTTTGTTTTCCTTTTCGGGTTTTTTTTCTTCCTTCTTGATCTGTTTTTTCTTGTACAACAAGATAACTATATAAATATGTATACATATATTAGATTTAACATATATTTTAACATATTTAACGTGTATTGGACTGCCTGCCATCTAGGGTAGGGAGTGGGGGAAAAGAGGGGAAAATTTGAAACAGAAGGTTTTGCAAGGGTCAATGTTGAAAAATTACCCATACATATGTTTTGTGAATAAAAAGCTTTAATAAAAATTTTTAAAAAATTATCAGGTCTGAGGGGATAAATTGAAGTTCCCCCACTCATATTTTTACCATTTCTTCCTATAAATAAGTTTTCTTTTCCTTTAAGAATTTGTATTTTTTTAAAATCACTTAAACTGTTTTATTATTTCTTTTTGTTTTGTTTTTGCTGAGGCAGTTGGGGTTAAGTGACTTGCCCAGAGTCACACAGCTAGGAAGTATTAAGTGTCTGAGACCAGATTTGAACTCAGGTCCTCCTAACTTCAGGGCTGGTGCTCTATCGACTGCATCACCTAGCTTCCCCATTATTTCTTGATAATAGTTGTTAGTTTCCATTTGGCCAATTCTAATTTAAAAGGAGGCATTTTCTTCAGTAATATTTTGTATCTCTTTTTCTATTCAGCCAATTCTAATTTTAAGGGAGTTTTCTTATGTAATGTTTTGTACTTCTTTTACAATATTAATTCTCATTTCCTAAATTTCTTGTATAGCTCTAATTTCTTTCCCCATATTTTTTATCCTGCTCTTATTTGGTTTTTAATATAATCGTTTTGTCCTTTTTATATAGCTCCTTAATTCTTCTATGATTCCTATTCCTATGTCCAATTTGCATTTTCCTTTGAGGCTTTGCTTCTAGATATTTTCAAATCATTGTCTTCTTTTCTGTGTTTTTTAGCTTTTCTGTCACCCATAGTTCTCTTTTTGGTCTTGCTTCTTCTTCCATCCTAATTTTTTGACTTTGGATTTTATATTAACATTGGGCTCTGCTCACTTCAGTGGTGGAGGTATTGTATTTTTATGATCTGCTATTTTCACAGCTCAGTTTGGGTGTTTCAAAAGTGGTGGGATCTAAGGAAAAGTTTGTCTACTGCCTTTCTTGTATAAGCTTTGCAAGTTCCTGACCCAGGTATGGGTCTCTTGGATTGATTATATGTAGTTCTATTTCAGTACACTGCCATTGGACTTAGTTACTGTTAACTAACATGCTGGGAAGATCTGCAAGTTTAAAGAGACTTCCCTTTCTTTGTTTCCTTTCATTACTGATTTATGTATAGGTATAAGAGTTAGGAATAAGGTCTTTCCTTTGTTCTTCGACTCAGAACCACCTAGCTAAGTTTTTGGAATTTGTTCTATACTTCATATATAGGTAGGGCCTTCTTCTTTGTGATCATTCTTTTCCACTCTGGAACTGTGATCCTAAACTGGGAAAGGTGTGATTGAACTGCCAGATCTCACCTGTTAGTGTTCCTTACACTGATTCAGAAGTCCCTTAGATGTATCCTTGCTCTGGGCCTTGAACTCCCAGCTTTGAAGTTCAGTATTAGTTCCTTTGCTGTCCTGGGGGTAGTAAAATGTTCCCCACCACAGCCTTTATTGCTCCTGACCAGTCCTTACTCTGCTTCCTTGGGCTGAAACAATGACTTTCTGACTTTTTCTTGGCTTTCCTGATCAAAATTGGTCTCATGTATTTTCTAGATTGTTATGGAGAAGATGTATTGGGAGAGCTGGGTGAAAATGCTGATTCTCACTCCATCTTGACTTCTTCCTTCTGCTGAAATATTGACCTTCCTGATGGTCTATCATTATCATTCTAGTCACTTTCCAAACCCAGAATGAATCATATTCTAACCTATTGTTTACTCTCAATGCTTAAATGTATCTGAGATTCCAGTGATGTGGATATTCAGCATAATGCTGAATACAAAAAAAAATACAAATAGAAGATAAAAGTGCATGATGGAACTAAGTATGTAAAAGACATCATTGAGGATATATATGACCAGGAAAGTGACAGGGTGAGGCATGTTATAAGAATAACTGATAATCAATTCTGATGGACATGGCTCTCTTCAACAATGAAATGTCTCAAACCAGTTCCAATTGTTCAGTGAAGAAAGCCATATACACCCAGAGAGAGGGATATGAAATGTGGACCACAACATAACATTTTCATGGTCTCTATCGATGTTTGCTTGCATTGGGTTTCCTTTCTCAGATATTTTTTGTTCATGTAGATACGATTGTTCTTTCACAGCAAGTATGGAAATATGTATACATATACTCGACTTGTCAAGTATTTTAATATAATTAACATGTAGTGGACTTCCTGCCATCTAGGGGAAGGGAGGGGACTAGGGGGGAAAATTTGTAATGGAAAGCTTTGTAAGGATCAATGTTGAGGAACTACCCATACATATGTTATGCAAATAAAAAGCTTTAATTAAAAAAAAAAAAAGAACAACTGATAACAGGGGCAGCTAGGTGGCATAGTAGATGGAGCACCAGCCCTAAAGTCAGGATGACCTGAGTTCAAATATGGCCTCAGACACTTTATACTTTCTTGCTGTGTGACCCTGGGCAAGTCACTTAACCCCAATTGCCTCAGGGGGAGGGAAGGATAACTGATAAGAAATCCACAGCCTAAAATGATGGTATTAACAAAATGTTAAGAGAACCAGAGGAAATCTTCCAATGCATTTGCTAAATCCAGAGGATTTATAAAAAGATATGAACAAGAATGGTATGGGCTGAGATTGTGGATAGGGCAGTATTCTACACTGATGAAGGGACCTTGTAATGTTCTGGGACTCACTAGAGTCAGTATAATGCAAGTTCTAAACAGGAACATCTACCATCCATAAGCATTTCCTTTTCTATTTGTACTTGATAGAAAATCAGTGATACTAACAAGCATCCTTGGAATACTTCTTTCTCTTCATTTTCCCCCTGTTTTTATAGAGTAGCAGAAGAGTATAGTAGATAGATAGTTGGCCTCAGAACTAGGAAGATCTAAGTTCAAAGAGCTACCTCTGACACATGTGTCAGAGGCTTATGTCACCCTGTTCAAATAACTTAAACCTTCAATGTTCTGAATAACTCTCTAAGACAATAAATTGAAGAAAAAGTGGCGACTACATTGGTGGAGGGGATTTCCTCATCAGAAGTTATTTATATCAATGAAACCATATTTCCAATCTCTGTTTTGTGATGTTGATAATCAGTTATCAGAGTTGTCTCTTTGACATTGTCAAATGTCTCTTTGACAGTGACAAGTTGTAGTAATCATGTAGGGGGTTTCCATTTAATAAAATTACAGTTATGAATCAAAGTAGCAATCAAAAATAAGAAATAAAATGTCCTGACATAGAAAAAAACAAATTATCTTCTAAGTGAGCATTTCTGCAGTTAAAGGGATAGAGATAGTTAGGAATAAGTAAAAAAAATAGAGCTGGAATAAAGGTCATATACCTTTATTTTCATTTTACAAATGGGGGAACTGAGGCTCAGAGAGGTTTTTAGTGGGTTGGCCAATGTCACAGAGATTTTATTTATTTATTTATTGTATTATTTTTTTATTAAAGCTTTTTATTTGCAAAACATATGTATGGGTAATTTTTCAACACTGACCCTTACAAAGCTTTCCATTACAAATTCCCCCCCAGTTCCCACCCCTCCCCTAGATGGCAGGAAGTCTACTACATGTTAATTATGTTAAAATACTTGACAAATTGAATATTTACAGTTATCTTGCTGTGCAAGAAAAGTCGTATCTACAAGAAAAAAAAATTTGAGAAGGGAAACACAATGCAAGCAAACATCAGTAGAGAGCATGAAAGTGTTATGTTATGGTCCACATTTCACATCCCTTTCTCTGGGTGTATATGGCTTTCTTCACTGAACAACTGGAACTGGTTTGAAACATTTCATTGTTGAAGAGAGCTATGTCCATCAGAATTGATCATCATATAGTATTGTTGTTGCCGTGTATAATGATCTCCTGGTTCTGCTCATTTCACTCAGCATCAGTTCATGCAAGTCTCTCCAGGCCTCTCTGAAATCATCCTGCTGGTTGTTTCTTACAGAACAATAATATTCCATAATATTCATATGCCATAATTTATTCAGCCATTCTCCAATTGATGGGCATCCATTCAGTTTCCAGTTTCTAGCCACTACAAAAAGGGCTGCCACAAACATTCTTGCACATGTGGGTCCCTTTTCTTCCTTTAAGATCTCTTTGGGATATAGGCCCAATAGAAACAGTGCTGGGTCAAAGGATATGCACAGTTTGATAACTTTTTGAGCCTAGTTCCAAATTGCTCTCCAGAATGGTTGGATCTGTTCACAGTTCCACCAACAATGTATCAGCGTCCCAGTTTTCCCACATCCCCTCCAACATTCATCATTATCTTTTCCTGTCATTTTAGCCAGTTTGACAGGTGTGTCACAGAGATTTTAAATGACAGAGCTCATATTTGAACCTAAGGCCTTTCACTTGAAGTCACATACTTTTTCTACTGTGACTATTTCTTCCTCTTGACTTCCTAGAAAAAGCAAGTGATTAGCTGTTTTGGGAAATGAGAAGGGGCAGACAACCATTCCAAAGCATATAACTTCTTTTTTGCTCCATAGCAATTATATAAATTCACAAATATGTCATCAATTGAAAAAGACTGAAGGATTCTGGTATTAGATATAGATAGGATATAGATAGAATATTGGATATAGGAAGTTAGGTGAAGAAAAAATTCAAAGGATATTTGATAGAATCATCTAAAAGAAATTGTTAGATGGCCCCATCGATAAGAGTGCTGGACTTAGAATTAGGAAGACCTGAATTCAAATCCAGGCTCATATAGTAACTAGCTACATGATCCTGGACCATGTGTCTTTACTTTTCTCTCCCTCAGTTTTCTTATCTGTAAAATAGGGATAATGATATTACCTACATCAAACCCCCAGGATTGTTATGAGGATAAATGAGATAATATTTATAAAATACTTTAAAAACCTTACATCACAATATAAATGTCAGCTATTATTATTAGCATACATGAAAGAAAATATTTTTCTTATTCCTAATGAATAAAAAAAATACTGTTGGTGTAGATGCATTCCCTTATTATAATACCATGATAATACTTTCAGCTGAAGATCTTAGTATGAATGCAGGTGGAAATTACTTAGTATGCATTTTTCTAGAATTCGTGGCTAATTGCTCACTTCAAAATTGCCTGTAGATTTTCCTTTAATTTTAGTCTGTTTTACATATTGGGTGGTACTTAGTTGATTTAAATTATACAAAAACACAATTTAAAGAGTGGGAAGCTGCTCTACTTGGGAGGCATCGGGCGATTATAGAAGGAGGATTATATTTCAGGATAGGCAAACTCCTGTAGGCCATGGCATTCTTCCATTTTATGTTGCTTTATTAAAGAGGATATAAGTCCTGGAAGAGGACTGTCTCATTTAATTAATTATATTTATCATTGTGCATTTCTGAGACATTTGGCTCAGTACTTGGTGATGACTTTAGTTTGTCCTGTGCTTAAGGTCATATTTATTAACCCTTATTTTTTCTTTGAGGATAGCCACGTTGATGTTAAAAACATTCAGGAGTTTTTCAAAACATTTCAGAGAAAATTGCCAGAATGGCTAAGATTAAAAATCAATCTAGGGAGTTCTGCCTTTTACTCTGAAAAAGATTGCAGATGACAGCCATCTAGTTTAAGGATGGGCTTTTCTCGGAAGAAAATAAATATGTTGCACGTTCAAAAATGTCTGAGCAAATAAATTAAGGTTAAAATAGTTTTTAAGGAAGTACAAGGTATTATTTGATCCTTATTTAAAAAAAGCTTTTACCATTGCAAATGGTATGTAATTAATAAGCATTTATTAAGATGCTTACTATATGTGAGACGCTGCATCAAATGCTGGAGATACAGATAGAAACCAAATAGAAAAATGATTTCTTCCATTAAGGAGTTCATATTCGCATGGGAGAAGATAATATGTAAAGAGAGAGAAGGAAAAAATAAGGAATACCAAGACAGGGACATGGTGTTAAAATCTTTAGAAGTATACTTCTAAGTATAAGTAAGAAATATAATGAACCAGAGAATAAAGCTTGGCAGATTTGGGCCTTTCCCCAGAATGCTCACAAGTAGGAGAAGTGGACCAGCATGAGAGAAGGATATTTATTACAGGATAAGAAGGTCTTGGATGGTGAAGAAAATTCAGGGTAGCTGAGTCATGATCTCAAAGTCCTCAGAATAGTTGATAATATTGGAGGAAAATGAAAGCACTGATATTCAAATCCTGGTTTGGATACTTTTGCTGTCTGTGTGATCATAGTTAATTAATTTCTCCAGGTCTCATTTTATGTATCTTTTAAACTGGAAATTTGACTAAGGAAATCAAAAGTTGACTATTTCACCAAATATTCAAAACACTTTCATCCTCCAAACTATACGCTGTACCAACCTATGAAGGATCTCTTTTCACTTTCAATATCATAAAATGTTATATCTGCAAGGAGGAGCCTTAGAAATCATCTAATCCAATTTCTTCCTTTTACAGATGAGAAAACTGAGGCTTGGAGAATATGAAGAGTTTTCCTAAGTTCACTCTAGTAATAAGTTAGAGAGTCAACTCTTGAATCTAGATCTTCTCACTCCAAATCCATCACTCAATTACATCATGCTTCTTCTAGGGAACTTTTATTTAAATCGGAGTTTTGGCAACTTGTCATTTAACTATTCCAAATAAACCATTACCTGTGTGGGAAAAAAAGTGTCCTAGATTTGTGGGAATCCTTCTAATGCAAGGGGATTGAAATTCTTTTCTCAACGCTTTAGAAATGACTCTCTTCCTTTCTGACTAATTTAAAAATAATTACTTCCAGATAGGCTAAACTGAATTTACTTAAGGGTGGAAAAATAAATGAGACATGCTCCCTCTGAATAATTCCTTCCCACGTTTGAAAGCATTTATTTTTTTTCAAGGATTATTGATCATCTTCTCTGTTCTTTCTACCTTTTCATCCCACATAAGGATGTCAAAGTAATGTTTGTTTTTTACCATGTTTGAATCAAAGTATGTTTGGATCATTTTCTGGGAATGGTGGACTGTGAGCAAACATGGCAAACAATGACTTGCCTGTCTGTAAGGAAATGATAGAAAAGGGCTTGAAACTCCAGTAGTCTGCCATTGAGAAACAGTCCATCACACTTAAGAAACAGTGATTATCTCCAAAGGAAAACTGGTTTCTTTTTTATTTTTGTTACAATTATTTTATTTTTCCAAATACATATAAATACAGTTTTCAAAATTTATTTTTATAAGATTTTGGGTTCCAATTTTTTTCTCCCTCCCTTTCTTACCTCTCCCTTCCCCAGGACAGCAGGCAATTTGATATAGCTTATACATGTATAATCATTTTAAACATATTCCACATTAGTTATATTGTGAAAGAAAAATCAGAACAAAAGAGAAAAACTATGGGAAAGAAAAAGCAAACCAAAAGAAAAGTTAAAGATACTATGCTTCAATCTGCATTCAGTTTCCATAGTTATCTCTTTGGAAACAAGTGGCATTTTCCATCAAAAGTCTATTGGAGGGGCAGCTAGGTGGCACAGTGGATAGAGCACCAGCCCTGAAGTCAGGAGGACCTGAGTTCAAATCTGATCTCAGACACTTAATATTCCCTAGCTGTGTGACCCTGGGCAAGTCACTTAACCCCAATTGCCTCAGCAAAAAGCAAAAAAAAAAGCAAAAAAAAAAGTCTATTGGAATTATCTTGAATCAGTGTATTGCTGTGAAGAGTCAAGTCTATCATAGTTAATTATTGCATAATCTTGCTGTTACTGTGTATGTTTTCCTAGTTCTGCTCATTTCATTCAGTATCAGTTGATGTAAGTTTTCCCAGGCTTTTCTGAAATCAATCTATTCATAATTTCTTATAGAACAATAATATTCCATTACATTCATATATTATAACTTACTCAACCATTCCTCAACTGATGGGCAGCCACTCATTTTCCAATTTCTTACGACCACAAAAAGAACTACTTCAAACATTTTTGCACATGAGTCCTTTTCCCTCTTTTGTGATCTCTTTGGGATATAGACCCAATAGTGATATTGCTGGATTAAAGAGTATGCACATTGTTATAGACCTTTGGTCATAAAAACTGTAAAGTTTAATTGTTAACAGTGTTCAAATGTCCAAATACTTGCCTACAGGCCAAAGCAGCAAGGAATCAATTAACTGGATGAGTGACTATTTTTTTAATTGATGTATCCACATATGTAGATATAAAACAAATATTTCTTTTTTGAATTATGTCATTCCTGCCAAGTGTATAATGGTACTTGTAAATACCTTTTGATCTATGTTGAACAAGAAAGCTCTTGTTTTTGGAATTTTAAGAAAGCCAAATGCTAACTGGGAATAGATTTTCCTATTTTTTTTCCTATTACTGCAAGTTATCTAGGAAATTTTAACACTTAATATTCTTTTTGTAGTTTGCCTACCAGAGTTCACATTATAAAATTTAGGCCAAAGTGAATATACTTTATATCATCCCTTATATTTAATAGGATCATACAATCATAGCTTTAGAGTTCGAGTAGACATTTAGTATTTCTCCTCCTCATTTTATAAGGAAGGAAACTTAAAACTCAGAGAGGTCAGGTATTTATCCATGGTCACACAGTAAGTGCCATAGCTGGGATTTGAAGTAAAGACTTACAGACTCCAAGGCCAGAGCTCTTTCTACTATGCCGTATTTACCTGTTAGATCATAGGACCTTAAATCTGTGATCTTCTTGTCTCAGTGCCATCCATGCCTTTACATCTTGTTCAAGTCTTGTCCATGTTCTTCCATAGATCTCTACAGATGATATGGGAGTGTATAGATATTCAAGGAAGATGAACACTTTTAATATGAGGGTTTGTCAAGCCCTTTTCTGGGCTGCTCATCCACCTTTAGTGTCCACCCCTCACTCAACTTTCACCTGTGGCTCCAAGAAGCTACATGCATAGTGGCTGTACATCCCATTAAGCAGATGGGTAAGCCAGGTAGAGGATAATGATAGGCTACAAACCTCTTGGTAAGTTGGGGGGTATATACCCCAAGAATGTGAAGATTTCCCCCCACAGAATGAATCAATCAAAACAATTTGTTCAGTAGCCATGAAAGTGGCTGAAGCAGGTGCTGTTGAACACTTACAGTTTGGTTCAAGCATCAGAGACACCAAGGTCATCCACTGCATCCTGGGCCAAAACCAGTCTTCCTGACATTTGTCTTGCTATTAGACTTTAGTGTCTCTGGCACATTTAAGTCCAATTCATGCACAATTTAAGGCATTACCCTCTAATGTCATTGGTCTTCTTGGAAAATGAAGAAGGGAGACAGAGCCAAGAGGGTGGAATAAAGGCTGGCAAATGAAGGACAAACAACGATAACAACAGATAACGGATATGCTGTACAGATTTTCCTTTGGGTCTTTTTGTTTTTCACAACTACTAGTGAAACACAATTATCTCACCTATCTCTTTCCCTCATCTATTTCTCCAGTCATATTTATTTGATAATATTTCTTATACCACTTTTCTCCAACAGCAACAAAAAATTATTTATCAACTTAATAAACATCAGAAAATGTCTCTATACAAAGAACAGGGGGAAAGATATATGGAACCTTGAATCTTTATTATGTACAGCTTATTTTAAGAATATGTTAAAGTTAACATAATAGTGACCATAATGTCCTGCTCATCTGTCCCCTTCTGAACTGTCTTTTACTTATGCCTTAAACCACTTCTTGTGCATGAATCATATTTGAAATGCACCATGACTTGCCCATATCTAGCATGCATTTTTCTCTTTTGCCCTTTGAGTCACCATAATTTTAATATTTCTGAGATTTTGATATTGCAAAATATCACATTGAGAACATTTTGTATTTTTTAAAAGGTTCTTTGCATTACAGAGTAGCTTGAGTAATTTAAATTGTAATTTCCCAAAAGCAATGCACTCTTTTCCTATTTTAATTCTGAATCTAACTCACTGTTCATATTCAGTAACTGCTCCCAGATATACTGACTTGCCATCTAAACTGCATACTGTATCCTGGACCATAAATATTTTTATCTTATATAGGTTTTCCTCTAGGGATTGTTAAGTTGTTCTCCTTTTAATAATCATCTAATTGAGGAAACCTTATTGTGATCTGAGGCTTGATTCATTCAGCTCAACATTATCTGCCAAAGGAGCATCTGGGGAACCTTACCATCTGGTTGCACCTTACACAAGATATTCTCTTTGTTGGTTGTATTCTTGGCAAGCATTTCTCTCTTTTATGAATAGCTTGTGAATAATCAGTGGGTCATGGAACATAGTTTCTATGTTTGTATTAATCAAGTAATCTTGTCTGATCTTAACATTCACATGATAAGCTTCTTGTTGGAGGAGAACCTTTAAAGCTTTTTCTCTACTTAGTGAAATGCCTTTTTGTAATCAACAAACACCATTCACAATAGGATTTGGCATTTTTTGCACTTTTCAGATATATGTGTCTGTAAAAAAATTTGATTTACAATATAGAGAATTATTTGGGAAGGCCTGTCTCTTTCCTTTTTATATTTTCATTGATTTAGATGTAGATCAGTTTATACGAAGATGAGAAAATAGTCATGTGGATTGTCAGAGAAATGTTAATATTTTTGTGTATAATTTTTGTTAGTTGTCTGGGTATGATTATTTAGTTGTTGTTTGGCAGTCGAATTTTCTTCCATGTCTTGTGCCATGGTCATTTACCAAATCGCACTGATTCTATCCCCACAACACTTCCCCTATCTATAACCATCACTCCCACTCTGGAAATACACGTCTCATGTATCTGGAGATATGTCAACAGAGGAAATTATTACCTTATCTGTGGATGCTCTACTCAAAGGAATATAAATTTTGTTCACTCAAACCTTGCCAAGATATTTTGGCCATTTACAGGCTAAATTTTTTTTCCTCACTCCTATTTATTTATGTTATCATAAAATAAATAAATAAACTGAGACAGTTAACTCTTTTGCCCCATGTGATTTTATTTATGAATTCTTGAAATGTGACACTGGAAAACCGGGCTTTGATAAATCTCATTGGGATTCAAATGGGGCTACTTGACCAAGCCTTAAACCCAAATCTTTCCCGATCTTCTGGTTTGCCAACAACAGATCCCAACCTAAGCCTCACTTGATCATTGTTTGTCTTTTGATAGCTCTGAGATCAAGTAAAAAAACCAATTGTTTCTATTCTGATCAGAGTAAACAAAAGGACATTCTTTGCCTCATTTCTTACACTGAATGGGTGTAATGCCAAAGTCTCCCATTGCATCCAGAGCCATCTTCAATTGTCCTGGTTTATATTTTGCCACTGAACCTAGATGACTCTGGAGGAGAGAGTAAGACTGATGACTTGCACAGCCTTGCAATCCAATGCACTTGCAATTCAAGATACCACCTTCCTGATGTCATTGTGAAGAATAAAACAACAACAATAGAATATTTATGCCTGGAATGTCCTTCCCCTCCTCCTTACTAGTTAAAATCCTAATCCATACTTTATGGATATTATATAACTGCTGGAATGGCACTGTGAAAACTTGTTGCATTGTGCTATTAAAACCATTTTATGAAGCCTTCTTTAATTTCCCCATCACTTATAACTTTCCCCTTTGGACATCTCATATTGCTTTGTTCTATATTTTTTAATGCACAAATTGTACAATATTATATTTTGCATCATCTGATATGGTTATAGGCACCAAATGATGTTGATTAGAAGAACACCAAATGTTGGTGTTCGATGATATGAAGAATTCACAATAGCCATTCCCTCTGGCAAAAGCTAGTTTTATTTTAGGAGAAGAGGTTACAGACAAAATGAAGAGATACATAGGTACCAATGGTTGGGAGAGCACATAACAAGGGAAGGAGTTTTAATAATTAATGATGGAAAAGACAAAGTCTCTAGTGGAACTCAGCCAGGAGAAAGGAAACATCCTATGAGATTCGAGCATGCCCTTAGCTGGCAGCCTCCTAAAATAGTTAGCTATAGGGAGAAAGATATTATAAGGGATAGTGGGTTGAAGGAGAGGCACCATGAAACATGGTGAGGGGATGAGAGAAGAGACACTAAGTGGCATGGGGTAGGGATGAAGGGAAAGATACGAGGCAGAGTGCCATGGTAGATTGACCCAAAAGGATTCAGCAGTGATGGTGTGGGCCATAGACACTTTTATTGTGGAAATTTAACTTCAGGGACATGATTGGAGTACTCTACTAGATTATTTTTTAAAGTTTCAAGATTGTTCCTTTTTGCATAAAATATAAAGTCACTATGCATATTCTAATTTTTTGTTAAGTTGCCAAACTATAGCTGGTTCTCAACACAATGTATATTACAGACCACAGGCATGGCAAGACTAAGAAACTTGGTGGAGGAACTATTATGTCTTTGTGGAGGGATAAATAAACAAACAACCCTCCCAACATTCAAATTACTTTTCAGCACTCATACTTCTCTGCTTTAGGTTTCTTTATTTTAGGTTTCTTATTGCTTATGTTTTCTCCCTTTGCTTTTATTCCATTTTATTTTGATCTTAACGCCTCCTGGAAGGACAGGGTGAAAACTTGTTGCATCGTGTTTTTAGAACCATTTTTTTATACACCCTGAAGCTCAAGAAGACAAAAATGCTGGCAAGTTATGCCCAACCCTTTTCTTGTTGCACAACATGAGGAAAGTAGTCCTCTTCTGTTCTGTTCATGTGCTCATAACTTGGATGTTGTATTCCTCAGATTAGGACCACCCTTAACCTCCTACTAGCTTGAAAACTTTTAATAGAGCAACCCAAAGCATCAGAAGTAATAATAGTCAATAGCTAACATTTATTTGGAACTTACTATGTGCCAGGCACATAGTGTTTTATAATTAGTTCATTTGATCTTCGTAACAACCCTGGGGGAGTAGGTGATATTATTATTCTTCCCATTTTACAGATGGCAAAACTAAAATATGGCCTGGTGGTGACATACCTAGGATCATATAGGTAGTAAGTTAAGTATATATGCTTATTACAATCTATTTGTGTCAGTCTTTTATCTTTATGTAAGATAAGCTCAAGAGAGGGAAAGGAATAAGCATTTGTATATTATATTCCATGTGCCAGTTACTGTGCTATGTTTTATAATTATTATCTCATTTGGGCCTCACAGCAATTTTCACAAAAAGATGCTGTTATCATTCCCATTTTATGGGTATTGAAGCCAAGGCATAGAGAAGTTACTTGTCTACAGTCATACATTTAATAAGAGAGCTATTTTGAACTAAGGTCTTTCTGATTTCATATCCAGTATGTATCTACCCAGCAGCCTCTAAGGAAGGATGGAACCATATAATTTTTTTGTTTTTATGTTTATTTTTAGTTTTGCATCTAGCACAGTGCTTTGTATCTAGTAGATTCTTGAATTCAGAATTTCACACATTTATAGTCAGAAGTACTAGGGAGAGCCAGGGTTTCTGTTTGGTGGGGCTGTTTTGCCTAAAATGTCCTATTCAGTGCCACCTTGTGTTGTGGACATGACCCTGAGTTCTTAAAAACTATATGAGCATACTACAGGTTTCTCCCTGTTGTTGAGGCTTCCTTCAGGTATGATCCCAGCAACAGACTTTTTGCTATTTCTATAGTCTGGCCACTAGGTGATGAATTCTTTGGCTGAGACAGCCCTTGATAGCAGAAAAATACAAAATAGCCCTCAGTTCTGTGCAACCACCTTTCACTTTCTTAGTGATTAGAATGGCCAAAGTGCTATAGGACATTAAGAGTCAAATAATTTTTAGATCATCTACTAATGTTAACTCTAGGTACTCTAAATATGAACTCCCTCTTCATCCTTATTCTGCATTGGAAAATAAGTCCTGAAATAAATCCCTATTATTACCTTCCCTTTCCCCAGTCTTTCATGAAGGGATGGTTTTTCTTACCAAAATCAAGCTTTGTGCTTATTTTTAATTGAAATTTTTATTTGTTTTAATCTTTTGATCCCTGGTACCTAATACAGTGCCAGGCACATTGGTGGTGCTTAATAAGTATTGCCAAATAAATGAAGTTCTCTAGTTACAAAAAAAAAAAAAGACATACTGTTAAGAAAAATTGACATTGTTGGACCATGTCAATGTTATAATTTGCATAATAAGCAAAACTAGATATTAAAAAAACATGCATTTAAAGGGAAGGATAACTCCTAGACTCTCTTTGAAAAGTTAACAAAGCAGTTGGTTTTATTTTATGCACAAAGGGGACAAGAAATAGTATTTAATGTGATACTTTTTGATCTTGTATTAAATGATTATCATGAGAATAAATATAATGCATAGTCATTTAGATAGTATGGTAGATAGAGAGCTGGGACCACATTAGGGAAATCTGAATTCAAATCCAACTTCAGAGATTTATTGGCTATGTGAATCATTTAAATTCTGTCTGCCTTAATTTCCTAAACTGCAAAATGAGAATAATAATAGCATCTACCTTTCAGGGTTGTTTTATATATATATACATATATATAAATCTCTTAACACAGCCTAGCATATAGTAAGCACTTAATAAATGTTTATTCTCTCTTTTCTCATAACCACAGTTCTGGAGTTGCCTAGACTGCATACAGAATTCATTTTCTCAAAAATCTCTCTTTATCTCAGAACTATACTTGAGAACATCAGAATGTAGCTCTTATCCAGATCTCAAAAGAAAAGAGAAAAGCTCTTAGGCTAACAATACAACATCTGTTTACCAAATCTTCTTTAACCCAACAGAAACACAAAATAGAACACATTCAAACCATTCCCCATGTCTAGGGAGTGCCTACACACTCCTTTAAATATATAGTACTATGGGGTAGATGGGTGGCATAATGGATAGAATACCTGCCCTGAAGTTAAGAGGACCTGAGTTCAAATCCAACCTCAGATACTTAATATTTCCTAGCTGTGTAATCCTGGGCAAGTCATTTAATCCCAATTGCCTCAGCAAATGTGTGTGTATGTGTGTGTGTGTGTGTGTGTGTGTGTTTATACATATATATATATATGTATATATAAACATATATATATACAGATATATACATACAGATAGAAAAATAGATAGATAGATAGATAGATAGATAGATAGATAGATAGATAGATAGATAGATAGATAGATAGATAGTACCCTAGAGTTGAGTTCCTGGAAAAAGAGAAAGAAAAATGCTGGGATTTCTACAGGGTTGAAGCATCCCTCTTCCACAGTAAAATTCTGATTTTATTCTGTTATCAAAGTGAACCTCTTTGATTGCTACTTTACATATATTTTTGTCTGTACCTAATAACTTACATGTTATCTCCTCAATAAAATATTAAACTCCTTAAAGGTAGCTGGGATTTTTTTTTTTTGCTTTTCTTTGTATCCCCCATACTTAGCATACTAACACATATTTAATGTTTGATTGGCAGATTAAGACCATAAATAGAAAGAGCAAAGCTGTTCAGTTTGATACTCTCTGGGACAATGCATCTTTATCTTTGCTCTGATCGTTTTCCATTCTGCTGCCTTATCTCCCATCCCCATTCCTTTCCACCTTTTAGTCTGACAACTGACTTCAAATAAATACTATCATTGTCTCTTGAAAATACATGTAATTGGCCTGATTTATTGTTCCCTTTGCTATGTTTGTGACAACCCAAACAATAACATTTTTCTCTGGATTTCACAAATCTATATATGTTGACCCTTTTAGAATATAACCTCCTAGAGGATAAAGTCTTGTGCTTTCTACTTTTATTTCCTCATCTTAGCAGTGTTTGGTGCATTAATAAATGTTTTCATTGATTCATTGATTCAAAATATTCAAATATTTAATGGATCTGTACACTTATTGACTTATAAGTCCCAATAATATAGATTAAAATGAACCCATACTGGCCCATCACATATGATTCTTGTCTATTTGCCACAGAAACCCAGTGTAAGTACTTGAAGCCTTCCTTTTTTACTCAAGATAATGAAATGATGCACCAATGTATCATTTCTGCTTGTAATTCTTCATTTACTGTGTGATCATCCCATCTTCTTTTCCTGCAATTCAATTCATGATAGGACCTGTTCTGTTCCTGTTTTTCTTCCTCTTTTTAAATAATAGCTTTTTATTCTTCAAAATATATGCAAAGATACTTTTCAATATTCATCCTTGTAAAACCTTGTGTACATGTTTTTCTCCTCTCCCCTCTACCTTCTCCTTTTTCTAGACAGCAAGTAATCCAATATAGGTTAAACATGTGCCATTCTTCTAAACATATTTCCACATAACAAATTAGAACCTTTTGCAATAAGATCAGGAGTGAAACAAGGCTGCTCACTATCACCATTACTATTCAATATTGTATTAGAAATGTTAGCTTTGGCAGTAAGAGAAGAAAAAGAGATTAAAGGAATTGGAGTAGGTAATGAGGAAACCAAATTATCACTCTTTGCAGATGATATGATGGTATACATGGAGAACCCTAAAGACTCAACTAAAAAACTACTAGAAACAATTCACAACTTTAGCAAAGTTGCAGGATACAAAATAAATCCACATAAATCATCAGCATTTTTATATATTACCAACAAAGTTCAGCAGCAAGAGATACAAAAAGAAATTCCATTCAAAATAACTATTGATAGTATAAAATATTTGGGAATTTATCTGCCAAGGGAAAGTCAGGAACTATAGGAACAAAACTACAAAACACTTTCCACACAAATAAAATCAGACCTAATCAGTTGGAAAAATATAAAGTGCTCATGGGTAGGCCGAGCAAATATAATAAAAATGACAATACTACCCAAACTAATTTACTTATTTAGTGCCATACCAATCAAATGCCCAAGAAATTATTTTACAGATACAGAAAAAACAGTGGCAAAGTTCATTTGGAAGAACAAAAGGTCAAGAATTTCAAGGGAATTGATGAAGGTGGCCTCCCTGTACCAGCTAAAACTGTATTATAAAGCAGCAGTCATCAAGACCACTTGGTACTGGCTAAGAAACAGAGTACTTGATCAGTGGAATATGTTAGGATCACAGAACAAATTAGGCAATAACTATAGCAATCTAGTGTTTGATAAACCCAAAGACCCCAGCTTTTGGGATAAGTACTCACTATTCAACAAAAACTGCTGAGAAAATTGGAAACTAGTATGGAAGAAATTAGGGCTTGACCCACACCTAACACCACATACCAAGATAAGTTCTAAATGGGTTCATGATTTGGATATAAAGAGTGATATTATAAGCAAATTAGAGGAACATAGGATAGTTTACCTCTCAGACCTGTGGAGAAGGAATAAATTTGTGTCCAAAGAAGAACTGGAACTCTTAATTGAACATCAGATAGATAATTTTGACTATATTAAGTTAAAAAGTTTTTGTACAAACAAAACTAATGCAGACAAGATTAGGAGGGAAGCAATAAACTGGGAAATCATCTTTACATTTAAGGATTTTGATAAAGGCCTCATTTCTAAAATATATAGAGAATTGTCTCATCTTTATAAGAATTCAAGCCACTCTCCAATTGCTACATGATCAAAGGATATGAACAGACAATTTTCAGATGATGAAATTAAAATTATTTGTAGTCATATGAAAAGGTGCTCCAAATCACTATTGATCAGAGAAATGCAAATTAAGACAACTCTGAGGTACCACTACAGACCTGTCAGATTGGCTAAGATGACAGGAAAAGATAATCATGAATTTTTGAAGGGATGTGTGAAAACTGGGGCACTGATACATTGTTGGTAGAATTGTGAATAGATCCAACCATTCTGCAGAGCAATTTGGAACTGTGCTCAAAAAGTTATCAAACTGTGCATACCCTTTGACCCAGCAGTGTTTCTACTGGGCCTATATCCCAAAGAGATCTTTTTTTTTCTTTTTCTTTTTTTTATTATTAAAGCTTTTTATTTGCAAAATATATGTATGGGTAATTCTTCAACATTGACCCTTACAAAGCTTTCTGTTACAAATTTTTCCCCCTAGTCCCCACCCCTCCCCAGATGGCAGGAAAACCACTACATGTTAATTATGTTAAAATACTTGACAAATCCAATATATGTGTACATATTTATACAGTTATCTTGCTGCACAAGATAAATCAGATCTATAAGAAAAAAAATACCCTGAGAAGGAAAACACAATGCAAGCAAACATCAATAGAGAGCATGAAAGTGTTATGTTGTGGTCCACATTTCATATCCCTCTCTCTGGGTGTATATGGCTTTCTTCATTAAACAATTGGAATTGGTTTGAAACATTTCATTGTTGAAGAGAGCCATGTCCATCAGAATTGATCATCATATAGTATTATTGTTGCCGTGTATAATGATCTCCGGGTCCTGCTCATTTCTCTCAGCATCAGTTCATGCAAGTCTCTCCAGGCCTCTCTGAAATCACCATGTGGTCGTTTCTTTTTTTTTTTTTAATTTTATTTTATTT
>JAJPUD010001239.1:180400-216842 GCA_023553655.1 Myrmecobius fasciatus
TTCATATACCATAATTTATTCAGCCATTCTCCAATTGAAGGGCATCTATTCAATTTCCAGTTTCTAGCCACTACAAAAAGGGCTGCCACAAACATTCTTGCACATGTGGGGCCTTTTCCTTTCTTTATGATTTCTTTGGGATATAAGCCCAATAGAAATGCTGCTGGGTCAAAGGGTATGCACAGTTTGACAACTTTTTGAGCATAGCTCCAAATTGTTCTCCAGAATGGCTGTATCCGTTCCATGTGGTCGTTTCTTATAGAACAATAATATTCCATAACATTCATATATCATAATTTATTCAGCCATTCTCCAATTGATGGGCATCGATTCAGTTTCAAGTTTCTGGCCACTACAAAATGGGCTGCCACAAACATTCTTGCAAATGTGGGGCCCTTTCCTTCCTTTAAGATTTCTTTGGGATATAAGCCCAATAGAAACACTGCTGGGTCAAAGGGTATGCACAGTTTGATGACTTTTTGAGTATAGTTCTAAATTGCTCTCCAGAATGTCCTCCAGAACATATGTTCACAATTCCACTAACAATGTGTCAGTATCCCAGTTTTCCCACATCTAGAAATAGTTTTAATTTCTTCATCTGAAAATTGTCTGTTCACATCTTTTGACCATTTAAAGATTGAAGAATGGCTTGAATTCTTATAAATATGAGACAATTCTCTACATATTTTAGAAATGAGGCCTTTATCAGAACCCTTAAATGTAAAGATGATTTTCCAATTTATTGCTTCCCTTCTAATCTTGTCTGCATTAATTTTGTTTGTACAAAAACTTTTTAACTTAATATCGTCAAAATTATCTATCTTGTGGGTGTTCAGTTAAGAGTTCCAGTTCTTCTTTGGACATAAATTTATTCCATCTCCATAGGTCTGAGAGGTAAACTATATTATGTTCCTCTAATTTGCTTATAATATCACTCTTTATATCCAAATCATGAACCCATTTAGATCTTATCGTGGTATGTGGTGTTAGGTGTGGGCCAAAGAGATCTTAAAGCAGGGAAAGGGATCCACATGTGCAAAAATGTTTGTGGCAGCCATTTATGTAGTGGCTAAAAATTGGAAACTGAGTGGATGCTCATCAGTTGGAGAATGGCTGAATAAATTATGGTACATGAATGTCATGGAATATTATTGTTCTGTAAGAAACGACAAGCAGAATGATTTCAGAGAGGCCTGGAGAGCTTGCATGAACTGATGCTGAGAGAAATGAGCAGAACCAGGATATCATTATACATGGCAACAACAAGATTATATGATGATCAATTCTGAGGGACATGGCTCTCTTCAACAATGAGATATTTCAAACCAGTTCCAATTGTTCAGTGATGAAGAAAGCCACATACACCCAGGGAGAGGCCTGTGGGATCTGAGTGTGGACCACAACATAGCATTTTCATGCTTTCGGTTGATGTTTGCTTGCATTTTGTTTTCCTTCTCAGGATTTTTTTTCTTGTGCAGCAAGATAACTATAAGTATGTATACATATATTGGATTTGTCATATATTTTAACATATAGTAACATGTATTGGACTACCTGCCATCTGGGGCGGGAGGGGAGGAAGGAGAGAAAAATTTGGAACAGAAGACTTTGCAAGGGTCAATGTTGAAAAATTACCCATGTATATATTTTGCAAATAAAAAGCTTTAATAAAAAACCCCATATTTCCACATTTATCATGCTGCACAAAAAAAAAGGAAAAAAACAAGCTGCTCGCTTTAAAATGCTCGCATTAAAAAAAACAAAAGGTGAAAATACTATGTTATGATCCACATTCGGTCCTCTTAGTCCTCTTTCTGAATGTAGATGGCTTTCTCCATCACAAGTTTATTATGGATCTATTTGGGTTTTTCCTTGCAATTCCTCATTTGTTATCTATTGTAGCCTGCTCACACCCACCATGTCTATGAATGTATAATTTTAGATCTACACCATTTCACACAGGTATCTAAAAGATCCTATGGTCCCTCCTTGGAGAAAGAACAAAGAAATTGGTAGAGGTGTCTTTATTGTATTGCCAAAGAGAATAATAACCGGCAATTCATAGGATACTTAGGTTGTCTTATCAGACCAAACCTAAGTTTGAGTTTCTCCAAAAGAAGAAAACACTTTGGTGATCCCATATATAGACCTTCCAACTTAAGAGTACTACTCTGGGATAAAACTCCTCCCTTCCACAAGAGAAAACCCATAAAAATCAGTGGAAATTTAACCTCCCTCCTCCAGTAAATTCGATCTCCCCAAATTTCCTACATATTCCTTCTCACTATTCTCCCAGTAATACTATACTGGTCCTTAAGGAGGGTGATGCTCTTCCAAAAAAGGTAGAAATTTACTTAATTTTCATACTATGATTCAGGTTTTTCTAATTTTTATTAGTTAGCAGTAACATGAGCAAAAAGCTAAAAAAAAGCATAGAAACAAAAAAAATTAAACAACTGGATTAAAGGAAAAATAAGAAAATAATAGAATATTTAAATGGCAAACATAATCTTACATATCAAAATCTATGAAATACAATCACAGTAGTTTCTTATAGGCAAAATTATATCATGGAATGCATATGTTAACAAGAGAGAAAGTGAGAAAATAAATGAATTAAGCTTGTACCTGAAGGTAATAGAATAGTAACTAACCATTCAAACAAACGAAAGTGGAAAAAAAAAAAGAACAATTACAAAGTTAACAGCAGGAATAAATGGATAGGAAATAAAAGAACAGTTGAATTGCTAAATAAAACCAGGAGCTGTTTTTTTTTAAGACCTCCAAGAAAATGGATAAGGAAATTTAATTAGCAAATTAATTTTGCAGTCAGTGATTTAGTAATTAGCAAATTAATTTTTTTGAAAGGAGAAAAAGCTCACAAATCATCAAAATTGCAACAACAGCAACAAAAAAAAATCATCACAACATAAACGAAATTAAGTATATTATTAGGGAGAGCCAATATGGTTTTAGTAGATAAAAAGTTGGCTTCTGAGGCTTGAAAATCTAAGTTCAAGTCCCACCTCCAAGATGTTTTGGTTTTTTGATTACGGGCAAAATACCTGTCAATACTTTAGGCAATTCTGTTAGACTACAGGAATTAGAGCAAATCTACATTTGTAGAAGATAGTTTCTCACCAAGATTTCCCTATGCCAGTAAGATCTTAAGTCTTTTCCAAAATAGAAAATATTACTAACAGCTTTGTCTAACAAAGTAAAGAATTTAAAGAAAATAGATTTACTAACTATAGAAATATAAACAACCCAAACATACACAACAAGAGAATAATAACCTTTTTTTTTTTGGTTGGAGATATAAGAGGTCATCAAAGAATTATCTCCCTCACCCCCATTTAACCTAACTAACTAATCACAGGTGCATTCTTTTTGAGCATTCCATTAAAAAAAAATCTCTGTATTACATTATTTATAAACAGTGAGAAAGTGGATAATCTTAGTTTTAATTTTTATGAGGCAAATAAAGTGTTGATTTTTAAAACTGGCAAAGATAACACTCAAAAAGAAAATTATATACCAGTAGCAGTAATGAGTATAGATGAAAAAATACTAATTAAATTTTACTTAACAGAATAAAGCAATAGATTAAAAATAACTGAGTACTTAAGATTTGTTTGTTAATTTATTACTAAGCAGGTTTCATACTATGTATGAGGGTCTGGTTCAATAGCTGAAAAGCCATTGACATAATAAAAATATATTTTATTTTAGGAAAAACTTTTTTAAAATCTCCAATATGAATATATTAGTACATGCAGAAAATCCTTGGATAAAATAAACATTCATTAAAAAAAAGAGAGAACAGAAATAGAAGGTTTTTCATGTCCAATCAGTTAACAAGCTTTTATGAGACTCTTAATATGACCCAGTAATGATGCTATATGCTGAGGTTACAAATAAAAAAAAAAAATTCCTTCCCTCAAGTAGCTTACATTCTAATGGGGAACTAATGTAGGTATCTTTTACATAAGATACCTACAAAGCACAAAAACGTTAATTTAAAGGGGAAGGCATTCATACCTGGGAATACCTAGAATGGCTTTCTTTAGAAGATGGTAACCATATTGCAATGGGTGTTAAAAGGCCAAGCAAAAGGGTTTGCATTTGCATTTTATTCTAAAAGTAATAGGAATCGGGGCAACTAGGTGGCTCAGTGGTTAGAGCACCAGCCCTGAAGTCAGGATGACCTGAGTTCAAGTCTGGTCTCAGACACTTCCTAGCTGTGTGACCCTGGGCAAGTCACTTAACCCCAATTGCCTCAGCAAAAAGCAAAAAAATAAATAAAAAAATAAAAGTAATAGGAATCCCTGGAATTTATTAAGGGGAGAGGGGGCAGCACTTTATGTCCCTTACAAGGTGATTTTAACTTTTTTATTTATGCCACAGTTTATCTTACACCCTTTTTGACAAACAGACTACCCAAATCTTAGTTGCAAACTGTTTCTTTACACATAGATTTATAATAGGTTTTTTTTTTAATTAAACCTAAGTTCTTTTCCTGATCTTTTTAACTACTGTTCTTCACTGAGAAGAATATTAACTTACATCCTTCATATTAACACTTCTTGCAGGGGGGCAAATAGCAGTAATCTTTCTTTGAAAAATTAATTTTTCTTTGTATTTTTAGCATTTGGCACAATACCTAGTACATTGTAGGTGCTTAATGAATGCTTATTGACTGATTGGATAGTAAAGAACTGGTTGAACTTGTTTGCATTGCTCAGAGGGAGCCAGCTTAATGAGCCTTGTCGTTTTCTAACTTAAAGAAGAGAAGTATGGTGCAGCAGTGAGGACAGAAGAAGAAGAATTAAGAGAGTAGTTTTGTATGGTACATGCATTTGTTCCTGAATGGACCCATAACATCAAGGCTTTCTAGGCCTTAATGAGTCACCTCAAGCATCCGTTCTCTCCCAATCCATGGCAGGTTTCTACGGGTCTACTTTTTACCCACAATAGATACTGAGTTCATTGATGGGAGGGTGTGAACCAGTTTTACATATAGACTATGATCTTTTTATTATTCCTGCATTTGCCATATAGGAGCATATCTTATTATTAAGTAAATTGATATGTTTAAGCTCCACTATTTCAGCATTGTGAGAGGCTGTGTTGTATAAATGGAACACTGGTAGTTGATATAGTAGGGCATAATGAGAGTATATCTCCCCCACAATAAGGTTGACTCAAATCCCCAAAGAATTTGATTATAGCATATGGCAGTAGTTCTTTTTTGGAACCTTGGCCATGTGAGAATAGGCTAGGATGAGTAAAATCAGAGAATGAATATGAGAATCCATGCTAGAGGTACCTCAGTGAAAGCATTCTATAATGTCAAGAGACCTATAGAAAGTTTCCCTGCAAGTTGGATAGACATCCTCTAGACAAACGGTGGGACTGGACTTGTACAAGAGTAACAGGATAAACAGCTGAGAGTTAGTTATGAATTGTATCACTGAAGGGAGAGAATGCACCAAAGCAAAGCTGTCAGCCGAAAAGTTTGTTTTTCATCCTAAAAGACACCATGCAGGCTTAACATCATTCATAACCAAAAATTTTAAGAAAATTCAAAATCACTCAAGTACATAGCATATATTTGGTACCATAAATCTGTTCAGGAGGAAAGGACATATTATTTGTCAGAAGACACTGTTTCAAGATACAGCTCTTATCATTTAACTATCATATTAACTATAGGAAAATCAGCAAATCTCTTTGAATCATTTTCTTCAAATGATAATACTTGTACATTGTCTTACCTTTCTAGGATTGTTGTGAAGAAAGTACATCATCAAGCATAAATGTAGGGATACTTAGTATTGCTCCCCATTTCTCTTCTCATGGTCCTTACTCCTAGCTTGAGTGTACAGTATAGGACCCTGAAATTAATGTGGCTTCTGCACAGGTGTAACAGCATGATAAGCTGTTCTGGCACCTGGACATTCTGTCAACAATCCACATTGTAAGCCTTTATGTGATTAGTATAGTGTTGCCTCAAAAGTCTCTGCTTTGAATAAAAACCCCTAACTGCTCAACTGACTGTTTAATAACCCAGATTAATGTGCCAGTAAACCCCGCTAAAATCATATTTATTTAGTAGGTCATAACCACTCCAGAGGAACCATTACAATCTCTCATGATATTGTCAGTAATCAGCATTTTAAAAACTCCCCTAAATATGCCATCACTAAACAAAATGCATTGGAGTTATTATGGGTTCCCAGGTTAGTAATCTGCATTTTGAAAAGCTCCAGAAGAGTTATTTGCCTAATCCACATTCTGGGGGAGCATGTAAACACAGAAGCCATAAAAATGACTCTGTTGGGAAGCTGGGGAGTGGAATGGAATAAGGTCTACCCAGATGTCAGCACAGCTGGCTGTGGTTAAGTAAATACATGCCATAGATAAGTTTATCTGCTGCCTTCTCAGCTTTCCCCCCAGGACCTTTTCTCTGGGTGAAATGAGAGAAATAGGAAAATAAGCCAGACAACAAACATCTCCTAAGTGCTTATTATATGTTAAGTACTGTCTAAGCTTTAGGGATACAAAGAAGAGCAAAAGATAACTTCTTTCAGGGAATTCACAATCTAATGGAGACAACATGGAAACAACTGTGTACAAAGAAGTTATATACAGGCTAAATTGGAAGTAATCATCAGAGAGAAGATACTAATAGTAAGGGGGAGAGACGTACTAAAAAGTAAAAATTTATCTGAGATTTGAGGCAAGCCAGGAGTCATAGGTGAGGATGAAAAAAAGTCCAAGCAAGGGGGTCAGCTGTGATAATATGGAGTGTCTTACATAAGGAACAATAAAGAGGCCAATGTTACTGGAGTTGGGGTATAAGAAGACCGAAAAAGTAAGGGGAAGACAGAGGAGGTTGTTGTTTCTCCTTTGTTTTTGAAGAAGACTAATGATATTATAGGCTGATGTCTCAGGAGGATGTCAAGGGAGGAGGTTATGAAGATTTTGAATACCAAACAGAATTTAATATTTGATCCAGGAGGCAACAGGGATTCTCTGGAGTTTATTGAATGGGGGGGTGGGTGGAAAGTTGATATATTCAGAATTGTGTTTTAGGAAAATTGGTTTGATCACTGAATGGAGAACAGACTGAAATCAGAAGACATCTCAAACAGAGAGACTAACCATCAAGCTGATGAAGTAGTCCAGGTATCAGGTGATGAAAGCCTATACCAGGATGGTAATGGAGGGGTGAAAAAAGCTCGTAGAAGAGATGTTATAAAGATAAAATAGACAGAACTTGATAACAGATTGGATATGGGAGATGAGAGAAAGCATGTGAAGGAGTTACTTGAGAATGCAAGCTTGGATTGGGAGAATGGTGGTACTCCTTTCCCTTCCCATCCCCTCTCCAACATTAATAGAGAAGTTAGAAAGAGGTAGGATTGGGAGGGGGGAAGTAACAAGCTCAATTTTGGACATGTTGCATTTAAGATGTCTGGTATGATACTGAGTTTAATGTAACTAATAGGCATATAATAGTTAAAAATAGGGTAGACAAGCACAAGATTCCAAGCATGATCCATTACTTAAGCATGAATTTGTCAATAAATAAGATCTCAATTTCCCTAGCTAAACTAAGACTGATTGAGGGAAACAGCTATCTTTTAGAATTTTGAGGAGTACAGAACAAAGAACATGACTTTGTAGGTGGGGAATAAGTCATGACTGGTTAAAAAAGCTCAACATGATGAAGTGAGTCTGATTGGTTTCAGAGGTTTGCAACAGTGAATATTGAAAATAACTTTGCATGTATTTTGAAAATAAAAAGCTATTATAAAAATAAAAATTTTGGAATTTGAATCATTTATCCATGTAAATTTTTTCTTGGTAAGAAGGATGAACCATCTCTCTATGTGAGACAGGTCTGTAGGACGTAATGATAGAAGTCTTCTGAATTATGTGAGATGAGGAAGAACAGAGAAGAGAAAGCTTTTGGTAAGTGTCTTCTTTTTCCTGCAAAATTTAAGGCAAGATTTTTAGCTGAGAGAGAGAGGGAGGTATAATAAGAAAATGATCCATTCCTATCCTTCCCTTTCTCTTTAGGCATTATGACCTGAGTTAATTACTATATTGAACAAACAATTCACTCTTGAGGCCCAAAAATTACTTTGCCATCCCTTTTGTCTACTTATTTACAAGTATAAATTTTTAGGATCCTATCCCTGGAGATATATTTTCCAGAGCTGGAAAGAAGCTAAGAGCTATTCTATTCTGACCCCATTTCACAGATCTAAAAACTGAGGATCAGAGAAGAAGTGGAGCTCTTAATTGAATACCAAATAGATAATGTTAATTACATTAAGTTAAAAGGTTTTTGTACAAACAAAACTAATGCAGACAAGATTAGGAGGGAAGCAATAAACTGGGAAAACATTTTTACATTTAAGGGTTCTGATAAAGGTCTCATTTCTAAAATATGTAGAGAGTTGACTCAAATTTATAAGAATTCAAGCCATTCTCCAATCAATAAATGGTCAAAGGATATAAACAGACAATTTTCAGATGAAGAAATTAAAACTATCTCTAGTCATATGAAAAGGTGCTCCAAATCACTATTGATCAGAGAAATGAAAATTAAGACAACTCTGAGATCCCACTACACACTTGTCAGATTGGCTAAGATGACAGGAAAAGATAATGACGAATGTTGGAGGGGATGTGGGAAAACTGGGACACTGATACATTGTTGGTGGAACTGTGAATGGATCCAACCATTCTGGAGAGCAATTTGGAACTATGTTCAAAAAGTTATCAAACTGTGCATATTCTTTGACCCAGCAGTGTTTCTACTGGGCCTATATCCCAAAGAGATCTTAAAGGAGGGAAAGGGACCTACATGTGCAAAAATGTTTGTGGCAGCCCTTTTTGTAGTGGTTAGAAAGTGGAAACTGAATGGATGCCCATCAATTGGAGAGTGGCTGAATGAATTATGGTATATGAATGTCATGGAATATTATTGTTCTGTGAGAAACGACCAACAGGATGATTTCAGAGAGTCCTGGAGAGACTTGCATGAACTGATGCTGATTGAAATGAGCAGAACCAGGAGATCATTATACATGGCAACAACAAGACTATATGATGATCAGTTCTGATGGATATGGCTCTCTTCAACAATGAGATGTTTCAAACCAGTTCTAATTGTTCAGTGATGAAGAAAGCCAATACACCCAGAGAGAGGGATATGAAATGTGGACCACAACATAACATTTTCATGCTCTCTGTTGATGTTTGCTTGCATTTTGTTTTCCTTCTCAGGGTTTTTTTTTCTTGTAGATCTGATTTATCTTGTGCAGTAATTTAACTGTATAAATATGTATACATATATTGGATTTGTCATGTATTTTAACATAGTTAACGTGCATTGGACTACTTGCCATCTGGGGAGGGGGTGGAGGGGAAGGAGAGAAAAATTTGGAACAGAAGACTTTGCAAGGCAAGGGTCAATGTTGAAAAATTACCCATGCATATGTTTTACAAATAAAAAGCTTTAATAAAAAAATTTTTAAAAAAACTGAGGCTTAAAGCCATAAGATGAACTATCCAAGGCACACCATCAAGAACTTGATTTCAGGATTTTTATTTACTGCAAAAACAATGCTCTTTATACTAAACACTTTCTCATTCCTCTGGATCATATTAGTAAAATCAAATTGGTTGCTTTGGGTTTGATACAATTAGTGAGTGAGCATGTTTCATATTTTACCTCTGATGAAAATTTCTGGTATCTTCTTCCTAAACACCATCATGCCCAATCTGGGCTTCCTCTTTCTCCTATTTCATTCCCATGCCTTGGACTTTTAATTCTCCATCTGCATTGCTGCTAGGGGAGGGAAGGATTGAAAAGACATTTGAATGAAAGAGATGTTCTGACCCTTAGCCAAGGAGCTAGTTAGAGAAAAAGCCTCTTTCCTTTGCAAGACTTGACTCCACATGCTGCCTCAGTTGCAGGGTGTCATGCAACCAATCAAAAGAAGGCACTGACCTTTGCCCAAGATGATATCTTGTTGGCAACCACAGCTCCCTCAACAGGGCATTTTTAGTCTTTTTATCAATTTCAGTGTCAATATCTGCTACAGAAAGAATATCTAAAATACTACCTAAAAGAAGGAGAGAGATAAAGACAGAGAGATAGAGATGGAAGTAAAGAAAGAGAAAGAAGAGAAAAGAAAAAGCTGAAGCTGATTTTACCTTTTTTCTTTCCTCATCAAGAAGTTAAAGCCATGATCCTCTGCAGCATAATGCCATGTTTTGTTCTCCATATCTGTCTATATAGTGATGTCCCAGAGTCTTCTGTTCCTCCCCATCCCCACTCCCCAAATAGTTGATCAGAGAAACAATCTATAACATGAGAGCCATTAAGTATCACTTCAGAAATTGTTGATTGTTGAGGGGAGGGAGGGTTACTCTACTACTAAGTGTGCCTTTTTGTTTTTCTTTTCACATCCTTTCTTTACCTTGCTCCATCCCTTTTCTTGGATTTTCTTTTTTTCCTCAGGATTTTCTCTCCTGGCTAAATCTTAAAACCACTAATGGCTAAAAGGATGTATATCTCTAATCTTTTCTTTCTTTAACAACCTTTAGGGAAAAAAAGAAATCCTCAAGAAATTCTTGCAGCTAACCTAAGTACTTCCCATTGTAGTTTAATTCCATTTCTTTGCCTCCTCTTTTTCTTCCTCCTAGTCCTCATTTTTCTCCCTCTTCCTTTTTTCCCTTTCTCCTTTCAAGTTGAACTCTCTTCTCCCTTTTCTCAGTCTATCAATCCCTAGTCTTTTCTCCTTTTCTTCCTCTTCCCTTCTTCCTCTTCCTTTCTCTCCTTTTCCTCTTCTTCCATTTTCTTTTCTTCCTCCTTATACTTCTCCTTAATCAAAAGCTAGAGAGCTTTCCTTCCCATTTCTCTAGTCTGTCACTTATAGTCTGGCCTCATTTCCTTCCTTATTCAATAGTTAACCATTTCAGTTATGCTCTTTCTACTATCTACCTTCTCTATATTCATCCATGAGCAACTTAACACTATTAAAAGAAATCATAAAACTAATTGACTAGGTCTACAACAAATTCAGTCTATCTCAACTACCTTTTCACAATGTATGTCATAGTAATTCATAGTGTTATAGCACCACAAAGAAACTGGAGGAATAGGGTCATAAAATATATATATATATATATATATATATATATATATATATATATATATATATATATATAATATTTTTATTTTCCCAATTACATGTAAAATAATTTTTTACTTTTGTTTTTTAAAACTTTGAGTATGAATTTCTTTTGCATTATTTTAGTATCTATGGCAAGAGCCACCCCATAACCCTTTCTTTTCAGACTTTGCATCAGCTCCCTAAGGGAATGTTTGTCCTCCTTTATCCAAGGCAGGTGTTACCAGAACTTGATGAACCTAGCCCTCTGGTATACAAGGATCTGAGTTACTAAAGTAGGCAAGAGGGACCATGACAGTGAGAATTTTATTCGATGCAGCCTGTATTCTGAGAATCTTCATGCACCATCACGTTTTGTGATCTTAAGGCTCAGTGACACCTTTTAAAAGGGAGGAGTGGATTTCCTGATGCAGCTGCCATTTTCAGATTATCTCCCCTACTCCCTCCCCTCGCCTTTGGGTGTTAAATGGTGTTCACATCAGGTCTTTCCGATGTAAACTTCCAGTACTGCTTGCTGAAGAATGTGCAGGTGAGGGGAGAGTTTACAAATGAATCTCATCCACTATGAAAATAAACACCCCTGCTTCCTTTTGGAGTTTATTTTAGATCTAAATTTGTTTTGGCCAAACTCCAATTATTTCCTCACTAGTGGGAGATTGTTATCTGAGCATGGAATTCTGCCTGTGGAATGTTCCCTTTGTAGCTACAGATTTGTATTTGTTCTTTGAAAAGACTGGGAGTTAGTTATTTTCAGCTAAACACTGAAGTTTGTGAAGGATGTGTGTGTGTGTGTGTGTGTGTGTGTGTGTGTGTGTTTACAGACACAGAGAGAAAATCGAGCACAAGCTTGTCTGTTTTGTCCTCATCCTATTCTGTTCTCCTTTTAGAGTCACTTGTTGTGATTTATCTATGACCTGCTGGGACGTGAGGTGCTCTGATCTTGAAGCTTTTTTTTTTTTTGTTCCCACAGAAAAGTTTTGCTCGAAGTCAGGACATAGGGGCTCAACTTGCTGGAACATATCTGTGTAATCCCAGAAGGGCATATGCTCCCAGAATTGTTTCTGGGTTTGCCATTTCATTTCATCCTCAATCTGTCTAAAGCAGGGGTGGGGGAACTTTTTTTCTGCCAAGGGTCATTTGGATATTTATAACATTATTCATAGACCATACAGATTATCACTTATGGAACCCAAGGAGTGGGAGTTTGTTGGACATAGCTTTCAGCTCATCATTGCCTGTAGTTACCTTAGCAAATGATTTCGAGGTCATAATAAGTCAGATATTTCCCATCCCTGGTTTAAAGGAAGCTTCTGATTTTACTGATTTGAATATTATTTATTATTTTGCAGGTGGTAGATGATACTATTAAGAAAGATTTTAGTTTGGTATTGGCCCAGAAGTATAAGTTTGGATTGGGTCTCTGATCTATGGCTAGCCCAGAAAAGATTCTTTAGGGTATCCTCACCATTCTTGTCCATAAGATGCTGGAGTCCCAGTCATTCTTAACTTGGAATTCATGAACTTAAAAGTTTTTTTTAATAATTATATTTCAGTATAATTGATTTGCTTTGTAATCCCATATATTTTATTTTATTCATTTAAAAACATTCATTTAAGAAAGGGTCTGCAGGTTTCATTAGACCACCAGAGAGGTTTATGACATTATAAAGGTTAAAAACTCTTGCCCTAGAGAGATTGGTCAGGTCTGAATCTAACCATGAAATTCAAAGTTCAAAGGGGGGCAGCTCACACAAAAATCTACCACTTTTCTGCAAGTGAGCTTTTTAACCAACCCAAAGACAGTCTGATTCCCTAAAGTTAGCAGAAGATTGGGAAAGGGCCAACCTCACTTTAATCTTGCTTGAGGAAGAATTAAACTTATTTTTCTAGGTGAGAGGGGTGGGGTACAAAGGAAGCTTTATCATCTTTACTTAAAATTTTTTCTTGTCATTCACAATATGATAAATTACCTTTTTTTTTTTTTTTGCTTGTCTTCTTTCCTGTTTGCCAGTTTTGAGAAACTGGAAAACAACCCTGAATGCAAAATTGGCCTGAGGCATAGCACTTATTCCAAAAAATATAGCTTCTAATGGCCTCCTCAGGCCTTCACTAGTACTTCTAGTTTCCTTCAATCAATCAGTCAATCAGTAAACATTTATTAAGCTTATGCTATGTGCCAGGCAATGTGCTAAGTGCCTGCTTCCTGCAGCACAATGATGTGTGTGTATAAGCAAGCAATTTAAATCTGGCTTATAAAATCCCATTCCTAGAATACAACAACAACAACAAAAAAATATCTCTAAAATACATTTGCCATAGACAGCATGCAGCCCACAACAATCCCGAGTACAGCCTGAATCAGATTAAATTATAAATGGGAAATATTTAACAAAGTACATAATTAATCAATAAATGTATAAACACATGGTTTTCTAAGTCAATATATGACTTGCAGGGATCCTTTTGTATGGTTAAGTGGCCCCCATTTCTATTTGAGTTTTTGACACTGCTCCTCTAAAATTCTTCTTTCTAGACAACTAAGGTAAAGTCCCTTTTCATCGTAACACTGCCACTATGTGACAGAATGCCCCCACATAGTTTTTCTCTGATGTTTTATCATCATGGTATGGAGGTGACCCTACGTTCCAAAAGGCTAAGCCAGCAGAGCACTTCTTGGCAGGTTCTACCATGTTGGAAAGGCTTCAGGTACAGTTCCAGAAACAGACTGTGTCTGTGTTTGCCTTGAGAGGCTCATCATCTGAATTATTTTTGGTTATGTCCAACACAGAAATAAAGAAAAAATAACAATGATCCTCTATCAGCATGATCCTCTTAGTTTTTGTGGTAATGATAGTGGAAAGGCTGAAAAGGGAGTAGGGGAGCTAAGACTTACAGTTTTTAAATTCTTAATTAATATCAATTTGATACTCCAAGTATGAGATCCTTATCCAGGAACACAGTAAATGAATATACCAGTGCAAGAATTAAGTGGTATCCATTTTAACACTTTTGCTAGAAAACCAAATCAGAAGATAGCCAATGGAATATGGCTCCCACATTCCCATTGGAGAGGCAATTCATTGATCAATCAACTAGAATTCCTTAAGAACTTCCTTTGTGGCAGCCACTCAAAGGAGTTGAATTAATTAAGTTTTTAGTGAATCTAAAACCAAGTCGCAACATCATTTCATGGAACATTTAATTATCTTTTACTTAATTGCTCATGACAAGCATTTGCATCATGAAAAGAATTGCATCCCCAATTACCTATGCAGACGAGAGGAAGAGGTAGAGAAATTCCAAGAATTCACTAAGACCCTATATAAGAGTTTTTGAATATCTTTCAGTGACTTCTTTGGCAACTCAACAGCAACACTAACCACACTCAGGAAACTAATCTCTTAGATTCTTCACTTTCTCAATTGGTCTGATTTTCTTCCCTTCCTTTTCCCCCAGAGTCATTCTGAACTTCAAAATGATATATATTAATATCAGCTATTATTCTTGCTGTTGGTATTATTAGACTAACCTATATTAATTCTGGAAGTTTTCCCCATGTATAAAATAGGAATGATAATGGTCCCTATCTTGTATTGTTGGGGATATTAAATGAGATAATACATGTAAAAGATTTCAAAACTCTTAAAACTCAGGGATTCTTAACCTGTAATCTATAAAGCTGTTAAAATTTTTTGATAATTATATTTCAATGTAGTTTCTTTTGAAGACTGTTATGTTTTTGCATTTAAAATCTTTTTTTCTGAAAATCACCACACTTCCAAAGGGATCTACAACACACACACAAATTGAGCTTTTGCTCTACATAAATATTAGCTACTACTAATTAGTAATAGTAGTGGTAGTCATAAAAATAATAATAATGATAAATATGCTGTCAGTCCACCTACCCTGCAATTCTAGATCATCTGTAGAATATTCCTGCCCTTGACCAGTCATTCAATCTAATTAATTTGGAGCTCTGTCCTTAGTTTGGACTAAAACTGGTTTGTTAAGGAGAAAAGTATGACTTATTCTATATGACCTCTTTTCAAATTTATTTGTTTCATTTGAAATGCTATTGGGTTTAGTTATTGCAAATTCTGTCCTTGTATATCAGATTTATTTTTCCAACTTTATTTTCTGGGCAGTTTTTTTTTTATTTCTTGAAGTATTGTTATAGACGGTCCTCACTTTATGTAAGTGAACTGTTCCACAGACCTCTGTTGTAAAGAGATTTTTACATAATGGGAAGTTGCCCACAGACATGGGGAAAGGAGATAGGAAGGAAAGTGGCTAGACACCTATAAAGGGAGTTCAAGGACATGTGGTACCCGAGTATAGAGAAGAGAAAATAGGAGGAAGAACACAAGGACATCTGGCCAGAATAGAGAGGAGGAATATGCTCGAAGCAGACACATGGTGGCTAGACATGGACGCAGACAGGAGAAGATACAAAGAGGCTGGGGAGAGACAGGCAATACCCAAGCATGGACAGAAAGAAGACAGGTATAGGAGCCCATCAAAGGTCTCTTCTCTTGGTGTTTCAAGTCTCAAGTAAAACCCCCATTTGCCCTAGTAGTGTGGTAGTGATCTTTTTATGTATTCTTTTTTCTGCTTTTACTTGGAGGGTTTTTTTATTTGTTTGTTGGGGGGATGGGTTGGTAGGAGGGTAAGGAGTACCCAGTTGAGGGGCAAAAGTAGAGAGAGTGAGAGAGAGAGAGAGAAAGAAGTATTGTATGGTAAAATTAATATAGGTTTCTTTTGGAATGCAGATTTCTTTCAGAATTCTTTACATAAAGTTGAATTTGCTTGATAGCAATTTATGTAAAGCAAGATCAGTTTGTATAACTGTATTTCATTGTTTTAGGTCCCTTCACATGATCCTGGCCTGTCAGCTTTCTCATCTTTAAGATGGAGAACTTGGGCCAGACAACCTTTGAGGATCCTTCCACCTCTAAATCTATATGTTATGATATAAACCCAGTCCTTCAAAAGCTAGCATATTCCAGATACTGACTTATTTTGTTAAGTGGCAGTCATCTTTAACTCTTTGGCATCTATAATGTCATTCTATGACTTGCAGCCATACAGAGTCAGTAGAATATTGACATTTTTTAAATAGGCCTTTGTTTTGAAGAAAAAACATCTTTCTTGATGTTTTATTTTTTTGATGATACTTTAAACAAATCATGTCACTTCTCAGGGTCTGAGTTTCTATATCTATAAGAATCATAGAATTTAGAACTTTAAATATCATTTACTCTAATTCCTCAATTTATAGGTCAAGGCACTAAGGCCCAGAGAATTGAAGCATCTTAATCACAGCCACAAAGCTAGTTAGTATCACAAACTAGCCTTGAAGACTGACTTCCAGTATTGTTCAATTTTATTTCCTTATCTGCTGCTTTCTCTTATTTTGCCCTTTTTGTAGTAGTTGTCCTCAAATGTATCTGTGATCTCATCAGTGTGGATATTCCCTCCAACAATACAGATTTCAACTTGTTCCCACCTGCCTGCTTTTTATGATGTTTATTTATGTCCTGCCATAATTTCAACTCAAAGAGGGCCACCCAATGTGCCAGGGGATTTCCTCACTTTCTTTAATGTTATAAAAATGCCAATGTAACACATTTCTTGCTCTTGCCATGTGATCAGCTTGTCATCTTTCTTGATGTTCCATTTCTTTGATGATGAGTAAATCTATAAAATGAGACAGGATAATGTGTGACTCAAAATCTGTGACCCCCTGTTTCTCACTAATTTTTCATGATTCTTTTTTTTGTGTGTTTTTGTTTGCTCTTGGGTCTCCAATGCCCTCTTGAGTAGTATTTATCTTTAATTTTTTGGAATCTGTAATGTCATTTTATGACTTGCAGCCATATAGACTCAATAGAATATCGACATTTCAAAAAATGGGCCTTTGTATTGAACAAAAATTTGATGTAATTTTATTTTGTTTTTTTGCTGAGGCAATTGGAGTTAAGTGACTTGCCCAGGGTCACACAGCTAGGGAATGTTAAGTGTCTGAGACCAGATTTGAACTCAGGTCTTCCTTACTTCAGGGCTGGTGCTCTATCCACTGCGCCACCTAGCTGCCCCAATTTGATGTAATTGTAAAAGCCCCACAGTTTCTTAAAGGTAATCTAGCTTGTTCTCCCCCACCTGCTTAATTTTGGATCCAGTTTGCACTAAGAGAGACATACAGATGGACAAGCTTCATTGTATCATTTAGATAAGGCACTCTTTATCTCTTAAAGACAAACTTTTCCATGAAACTTTTTCATTAAATTTCACAGTATGAGCCCGATGGATATATTTGTAGTAAAAGTAACTATGGAAATATCTCAAACTGTACCACAACAAATGTCCAAATCCATTGAGAAGAAACTGATCAATAAAATTCCTATCAGTTAGGACCCTTGTCCTAACAACTAGAGAAGATTCTCATTAAATCTTAAAAATCCAGGTTAAATTGAAATGTATCTGAGCATAATTATCAGGGAGTGAAGGTCACTCTTTGACTTCATACTAGATGATGTTTTTCTAAAGATTTTTATAACCCACTTTCTAGGGAGAAGCTATGATCTTAATTAAAAAATCTAATTTTAAAGTAAGCTCTGACCTCTTTCCTCTCTCTGTCCCCAGAATTCTGTCTTTTTGATTGCATTTCACTTGTGGAAATTAAGTCTTTGTTTTTTCTTATCACTTAACTGTTACATTCTTCACAATAAGCTAGTATGTAGCAAATAAATCTAGGCTTTAGGAATAGTTTTGGCAGATTTTGGTGAGTTTTTTCTTCACAAATTTGAACTATGGAAACAATTTAAACTGTAAAAGTTCTATTAAGCATCATTTAGAAACTTTGTTTTTACCACCTCCAATTGTTCACTGAAGAAAGCCATCTACACCCAGAGAGAGGGATGTGAAATGTGGACCACAACATAATATTCTCATACTCCTTGATTGATGTTTGCTTACATTGTGTTTCCTTTATCTGATATATCGTTTGTGTAGATAAGATTTTTCTTGCACAACAATGATAAGTTTGGAAATATGTATACATATATTCGATTTGCCAATATTTTAACATAATTAACATGTAGTGGATATCCTGCCATCTAGGGGAGGGGTGGGGAGTTGGGGGGAAAAATTTGTAAGGAAAAGCTATGTAAGGGTTATTGTTGAAGAATTACCCACACATATGTTATGCAAATAAAATAAAATTAAAAAAAAATAGAAACTTTGTTTTTATAGGCCTATAACTCACCTGTTGAGATATTCTTTCACAGAGGGGTGTAAACCAACTGAGCAGCCTAACATGCCTTAATGTGGTAAGAATGATTGCCTGATTTGCATAAGGTGGTATGTCCCAGCATGCTGGGAGGATGCTATTTAAAGCAAGGTTGATTATTGGGCAGAGCCATTTCCCCAGGGTGAGTAAAAATTGAGGGAGGAAGAATAAGAAATCTATGTTCTTTGGGAATTTCAGTAGTGAAGGACATTTCTTATTATTTTCCAGTTTGCTTATTTGCATTGGATCGCATTTCTTCTAGAGATGTCCTAGATTTGGGGCCTTGGGATCAATAGTTCTTTGGGGAAAATAATTTGGAAAATATTTTGGCTTTTTTAAGGGTTTTTTGCCTAGGTAGATGGAAAGTTACTTGTATTGTTCTGGTTACCTTAAACCTTTGGCTTTTCTCCCTCTTTATTTCACACTGACACCAGAAACGAAATGTTTTAAGATGAAGTTAATTTCTTAATTTACAAATTTACCCTTTTATAAGAAACTAACAAAAATACTAATATTGCCTAAAATGAAGTTCTATTTTTTTTAATGGATTTCAGTTATTCATCCCAATCCTGACCCAGATTACTTTGCTTAATGGGAATCTATCTTTTTTTAATAGCTAAATTCATGAGAATTTCCATGTAAATATGGAAGAAAAAAATCTCAATAAAAGTCACTGTGAAGCAACATTTCTTTAGTGAGATGGTGAGGGTGGTGGAAGAAGAGGATAGTAGATGTGATGTTTCTGAGTTGGTCATTGATCTGAAATCAGCATTTTGTTTTACATCTACAGCATGGCCGGACACCCCTACATCTTGCTGCCAATAAAGGCCATCTTCCTGTTGTCCAGATCTTGTTGAAGGCAGGCTGTGACCTTGATGTCCAGGATGATGTAAGTAAAGAGTCTGGTGGTTGTTCTCATGTCAAGAATCAAAATCTGTTTTGAGAAGTATAATAAGAGAGTTAGGCTATGATTCCCTCAGGTAGGTCAGTCACAAACAGGGAAAAAATGACTTCAAAGATCAGCCTAAAATGATGCCTTGAGTTATCTATCCAGTAGCAAATTCAAATTTGAGTCACAATGCTTGGTTTCTCCAGTCAACCTCTGATTCTCATTCTACATTGGAAGGTCCTAAAGGGTATTATTTCCCATATGTTTGACTTTTATGTACATGGAGAACCTCACTGGGACTCCCTTGTGTCACTGGCTTGTATGTAGGTCAGAGGTTCCTAACCTGATGTAATTGGAACTGCAAGGAGTCTGTAAAGGTGGATGAGAAAAAAATACATTTTTATTTGTAATAATCTCTAAAATTTAGATTTACTTCAATAATTTAAAAATAATATTTTGAGAAAGGGGTTTATCAAGGCTCAAAGGTGCCATATCACAAAGTTAAGAATTCCTCCACTAGATTTATTTATAATTGAAGTTTCTTAAAGTTATAGAAAACAAAATGAAGGAAGATCAAGTTTTCTTTCTCATTTTTTCACCTTCATTTAAAGTGTTAATCCTCTTCTATATTCCCCCAAAATATAGCATTAATCTACAGGAGGTCACCTTAATGGCTGCTGGTGAATATCTGATTTTTTAAGGGTTATCCTTAAACATCAGCAGAATGACAATTCTGTATAAGAAAAGTCAATAACTCTTTCTCCCTGTGTCATGTAATCATACCCTTGGAAGCTACTAAATCCCTCTTTTAAAATTTTTTTTTATTTTCAGTTTCAAATTAACCGTAACCCTTGTACCAACCTAATTTGGCAATTAATTCAGTTCTACCTATGGGTTATATAGTAGTGTTTTCTGATAAACATGGATATGAGTAAGAAAACTGTAGGTCATTTGAGTGCTCTTAAAAATATTGAGTTTAATATAACTTCTTCCAGATTGACTTTTTAGTAATTCCTGAAATTGAGCACATCTATACATGTAGATTGATTTGACTAAAATGGGATTGATTCACTGATCTATTCTAGTGTTTCCAGAGGTCATTTTGCAAAGCCCTAATGTCAGGTGTTTGTAGAAATGCAACAATAGTGCCATATCTAAAAAAATAACAGAACATAGAGCTGATGTGTGTGTGTGTGTGTGTGTGTGTGTGTGTGTGTGTGTGTGTGTGTGAGAGAGAGAGAGAGAGAGAGAGAGAGAGAGAGAGAGAAAGAGAGAGAGAGAGAATGAGAATGTATGACATAAGAAGGGCTTTCCCATTGTCTGTCTTGTTTGTCTGTCTGTGTTTCTTTTAGGCTATTTCTCTGTCTCATCAATGCTTGGAAGTCAAAGCCACTCACTGGCCTAATACTAATTATGATTAATTTAGAAGCTTAAACCTACTGTTTTTGCAATAAGGACTAATTTGTCTCTTTTAGGACAATCTAATGGCCTTCTGATCCCATGGGTCATTCAGTGTATTAGTTCAAGACTTAGCTGCAGATGCACAGTTGGCTTAAGCTCTCTTGCAGCTCAGAACTCCCACACTTGAGAGAGATCTAGAGGTTTACCTAGCCTCAGCCTCTTCCTGGGCAGAGATCATAAATATATTCCACCATGCCTGGCCTTTTTCATTTCTTTAATGGAAATCCTGTGCATTTCAGCAGAAGCAAAGTTTTCTAAAGAATATGGGTCTAATTTAATTAATTGCTCTCTGATATGTATCTTTGCATGCTCATGCATGCATGTACACACACACACACACACACACATACACACACACACACACACCATCAGAATATTCCTCCAAAGACAAAATTAGCCCCGTGTGGTTTTTGTTTTTCAGGTAACTTGGAGTAGAAGAGTTGGATTAAGTTGTTAAAAGTGTGTTAGGTAGAGCACATCTCATATTCTGGTAATGTAACCACATTCTTAATTATACTCTGACAGAAGTTTGGTACTAAACATGGAGAACTGTAGTAACCATACATATTTCCAGTGGCAGGTTCTACAGGACTCACCATGCAACTGGATTTCAATGGATTGAGAAAGCACATATCATTTGACAGTAGCCAAGGCTATTTTTATAGGTTGGAGGATGGGGAGGTGAAGAGAGAGCAAGCAGAGGTGATGATCACAAGATGGCAAATAGCAGCATAAGAAAAGTCTTCTCTAATTTCATACTATAGCATCCTACCCTTTCTCCCTGCTCATGCACATGGAATTATTTCTTTGTGTCTTTACCTCGTCCTACTCAGAAATACTTATTTTTCTTTGTTAAATGCCTCATTTAAAACAACCACAAAAATTTGTATTGTTGTCATTAAGAATTAGAAATGAATGATATGGTCAAGCTTTGGCCTCCATTTTTAATGAAAGGATGAATTTCTAAACGTATGAATCTCCAATTGTAATGAAAAGATGAATTTCTAAATATAGAGATATTCCAGTGTCTATCTCCAGAATAGACATGATGTGCTGAGTGTCGTGGTATTGAATAGGAAAACTACTGGGTATGGTGGAAAAAATCAAAAGACCTGAGTTCAATCTCCCCTCCAGTGCTGACAACTGGCTTGATTTTAGGCAAATCTCTTCACTCATCATTTCCTTATCTGTAATTTTAAAAAAAATGGATTAGACTAAATGGATTCTAAAATTCCTTCTAACTCTAGATCTTGGATTCAATGATAAATCTTTGAGTATGCTTGCAAGTATCAGAAGAAAACTCCATTCTTTTGTTCTTTTAACAAGACTAAGAAAATTAATAAATGCAATTTCCTACCTATCCTGAACAGTATATACTAATAGGGAACATAACTGTTGTGAAGAGTTTAAAACCCTCACTTCATATTCTGCAGATACTGTTCTTTAAAGTCATTTTTAGAGACCGAGAATTAGTGGAAGAATGACCTTCAGTGGCCTGGAGTGGGACTATTATGAATTTCAACCTGTGGAAACCAGTTCTTTAGAGTATGCAACACCAGGAGCTAATTCTCTCTTGCTTCCTGCCAATCCTGCCAAATCCTATTGGAGCTCTAACGAGGTCTCTGATTGGTCCATGAGCATTCACACGGCACATACCTCAGAAATAGTCCAGGACAGAGCGGCCACGGTGAAAGGCATCAAGGAAGAGAAAAATAAGAAAGACCAGAGGAGAAAGGCTAGGAAGGAACCTAGAAGATCAGAGAGAGAGAAGGAGGTCAGCAGTTTCCCTTTTCATATATCTCTCTGACCTCATGCTTCCCTTCAGCAGTCATGCATGTGCACCCCCTACAATCCCCTCCCTTTCGGCATGATTGCTTTGGAAAAGACTCATGCTTCCTGCTTAGGTGGCTTAGAGTTAATCCTGTCGCTTGGCTTAAAAATCTCTGCCCAGTATTTCTCACCACTCTGAGTTTTCTGACCACTTAAATTTGAAGATTTAAATCTAAAAATATTGGTTCCAAATCTAAAGATACTGATTCCAAAGCTCCCAAATTCCTAAAAACCTCAAATAAGAGAAAGGGAGAGAGAAAAAAGAAGGGATTTGACTGTAGGGATGTCATCAGTCCATGGCACCTTGCACATAGTTCAGTATCTTCCCAGTCAGAACTGCTGGATTCTTCAGATTACCAATTAATAGAATCTCCCCTCCCCATTTTGTTAATCAATCAGAATTTAGTTTTTTTCTTGTCCAAATCAATCTTCCATCCGGCAAGAATTTATTAAGCACACATTATGTTGCCAGGTAATATGATAATTAGATACTGGATACAGAGACCAAGCAAAATTAATTCCTGCCCTTTGGGAGCTTACATTCTATTGGGGAATCAACATACACATATATAAATAAATAAACATTACAGAAAATAATATCAGGGATAGGCTAGCAAATAGGACCAGAAAAAAAAAAAAAACCTTGTATGTAGAAGATGGCATTCAAGCTTAATTATGAAGACAGCTAGGTATTCAAAGAGCTAGAAGTGAGGAGGGAGCATATTCCATGGATAAGGTAGACAGTTTGGGCAAAATCAGTCTTAAAATCCACAAGGATTTATTAAGCACCTCTGATGTGTCAAGACCACTGCTAAGGAGCTGCAATTCTAATGGGCAAAGGCAGAATCGGGAGATGGAATATTGGATACAAGGAACAGCAAGGAAGCCAGTTTGGAATGCTGAGGACATTAAGGGGAATCCTGTGAAATGAAACTAGAAAGATAGGGTTGAAGCCATGGTGTGAAGGATTTTAGAGGTTAATGAGAGATAGTATGGCATAATGTCCAGAGGGCTGTCTTTGGAGCGAGGGAGATCTGGGTTCAGGTCCTGTCTCTGACACATACTGGATGTGTAACCCTGAGACAAGTTGATTAACTTTTATCTATATTAGTTTCTTCATTCGTAAAATGGGGATAATAACACCACCTACCTTTCAGGGTTGTTGTGAGGATGAAATGAGATCATATTTGTAAAAATACTTTGAAAATCCTAAAACATTATATGAATACTAGCTAGATAGCTAGTTCTCAGTGTCCCAGATTATTCTCTAGACTATAACTTGCAGAGAAGATAATGTTCTGCTTAGGTAGAAGGAGTTGCCTCCTCTGAGAATGTCTTTTATCAATAAAACCACAGGTCCACTCTTTCCCCCAATCCTTTTTAATATCAGACATAGAAATTTGCATTTCATCCTAGAGGCAAAACAGTGGAGTTTGAGTTTGATAATTCCTAGGAGAAACATCTCTAATACCACCAACTTTGTCTCTTTCCAAAAATAGCCCAGGTTTGAATTCTCTCATAAATAAGGAGATAACTCAGAAAAAAAAGGATCTGAAAACTGAGTGCTAGTTCAGACTCTGCTGCTAAATCTGTAACAACTTTAGTTTCCCCATCTGTACAATGGAGGGTTCAGACTAGATAGTCTCTTAAGTTGTCTTCTAATATTGTATAATTTTTGACATGGTCAATTAGGGAAAGACAACTTAAAGTTTGACTCAGAATGATTAATGATAATAGCTGACCTTTATATAGTGTCCATTCTGCGCTAAGTGCTTTACAATTATTATTTCATGTGATCCTCACTATAACTCTGGGAGGTAGATGCTATTATCATCCCCATTTGAGTTGCTCAAGGTCATACAGCTAGTAAAATATTTGAGGCTAGATTTAAACTCAGGTCAACCTAGGTCTAGTGCTCTATTTGTGATGATATCTAGCTGCCTAGTTGATTGTTAATAAATAGGAGACTAACTTCCCAAACCCCTTCTGGTCTCTGAGCAGTTATGGTCTTTTTTTTTTTTTTTTGCAAAATTCCTGTATAGCCCCCTAATGTGAAGGAATGTCCCTCCGACTTCAGATCCTCAGAACCAGATCCCAAATATTTTCTCTTCTCAGCTTTAAACCACAAACATACTCAGAGTCACTTTGTGATATTTTCTTCAGCAGCTGATCTAGGTGTCTTGCATAAAGATCAGGCATATGGCATGTGGCAGATTCAAAGAATTATTGCAAATCTTATCCTCCAAGGAATAAAATGAACCTAAAAAGTGTGAGGGGGCTCACTGACAGAAAGTTATAGACTTTCCCTAATTTCTAAGATGGGGTAAGGGAATAAAATAGCAAGTCCCTATTGGAGAAAGGATATATCCTTGAATTTTTATTGTGTGTATCTGCTTAGCAGAGTGCCTGGCTCATAGCAGGTGCTTAATAAATGTCTCTACCTAAGATATCCCTCCACCATGCCTTGCACATAGTATTCAGTCAAGAATTACTTGTTGATTGAATACTATTAACACTATTGTACTCATCCTGTCATTCCTCTTAAAGATTCCAGGCATCTTGAAGGCTTTTTTCTAAGTCATAAAGAAATCAGGGAACAATTTTAAGCTAAATTGTATGATTCCCAGTACAGCTCCTAAGTGTCTTTTGGGGCTTTTTAATGATAACTGAATGAAGTGTAGAAACATTAAGGAAATGTTTGGTTGTTCTCATCTGTAGATTTCAAAATAGAAATGTTTCAGCATCAAAGCTTTTGCCTTTATGGGAAGAAAAGTTTGAAAGCTAAACTGACATTGTCTGTTATATCTGAAGGAGGCAAAGGGCTTTAAATTAAGAAATTGTTTGCCTCTTTGGAAGTAGCATATAGCAGTGAGTTGTAGTCTTTCTCACTTTTCCTTCTCCTCCCTTTTCTTAGAGGAATTCAGTCTTTATAAGTAAGGGACTACCAAGTTTAAATCAGTGTCATGTGTCTGGAATCATTCTTTTATAGGCTGTGCCCCCAAAAGACCCTCCAACCTATTCTAAACAGAGCTCATTATCCTATTGCAGAGTGACTAGGTTCAGATCTCACCTTTGAGGCTTATCACCTGTGTGACCTTGAAAAAAAAATCATAACCTTCCTGGAACTCATTTTCTCTTCAGTAGTAAAATAGGTAGGTTGTACTACCATATACAGCTAATTTTTTAAAATGTTGACCTAGAGCTTTATGATATGATGAAATCAATGAGATAGAGTTTTCATTCTGTTTCTCATAGACTATCATGTGTGTTCTCTACTGGACTTGATAAGCCCTAAGATTAAAAGGCCATAGGTTCCTCTTTGTGCGATTCAGATGGAGCTCCAACTGCTGTCTCATGATGAAAGTCATTTGATTTTTGCATGACTCTGATAATAGCATTGAAAACTTATAGAAAATACTGGCTCTAATGGAACTGAATTTAGCTTCTTTGACTGAAGTAAAGAGTAGTTTTCATTGGAAAAAGGGATTTGTTAGCTTAAAGAATTATAGGAGAACTTAGAGATTCATAGAGTCTGAGAATTAGAAGGAACATTAGTGGCCATTTTGTATATTTCATCCCAGAAGAGTATCCCTACTCTAGCATTCCCATGGTCATCATGCTTCTGCTTGAAGATCTGGTTTCCAAAGAGGAAGAGCTCATTGCTTCTTGGGGCAAGTCAGTATACTTTGGGACAGCTTGACTTGTTGGGTTATTTTCCTGGCATCAAGTCAAAACTGGATGTTTTCTTTCTTCTACTTCTGCCCTTTGACAGAATAAGTGCAATTCCTACTCTATTTGACAGCCTGAGGAATATAAGACCACAGCTATCATATCTCCTTGGAGTCTTCTTACCACCATTCTAGATATGTCCACTTCTGTCAAGTGATCCTCATATTATATTTACTTCAGCCCTTTCCCCATTCTTATTGCCCTCCTCTGAAGGTTTTCCATCGTAACGGTATTCTTAAACTGTGACACTCAAAACTGAGCACAGTATTCCATGTGAGACCTTCATAGGACAGAGTACAAAAGTACTCTCATCTTCTTATTCCTGGAAAGTAGATTATGATGAACATTTAAACCTTTATTAAAAGAGTGACCAAGAGGTGATGGGGAGAGAGAACACCATAACAACAGATGCTCATGTCATTTGAAAAGAATAAAACAGATCATATAACAATATGACTGATGTTGCAGATGTGTCACATTCATTATAGCCAAGGGATTTTCCACTAATCGTGCAGAACTCTTGATGAAAATTAAGGCAGTATCTAATAGGTCATTTAGAATAGAAAATCTGGTAGAATAAGTAGTGGATTGAGGTCTTTTGTCCTGAAAGGGTCCATTACAGTAAGATTCATATGGTGTAATAAGGCACTTTCATGCCATATGTACAGTCTTCATTTTAAACTTGTGAATCATTATGAAGAAAACACTTTCGGGATTTTCAAAGGGATGGGCAAGTGATAGTACCATTAAATCATAACTGTAGAGCTAGAAGGGATCATTGAGAGATAATATTCATAAAATGCTTAGCACAGTGCCTGGCACATAATAGGCATTTAATAAATTTTTGTTTCCTTTCTTTCTTCCATTCTCTTCATTTCACAAATGAGAAAACTGATACCCAGAGAAATTATGTTAACTTAACCAAGGTTACACAAGTAGTAAGAAAGGCAGGATTTGAACGTTGCTTTCAAGTCCTCTACGCCATGCTTGAATATGAAAGAATAACAGACATTGCAACTACTAGTAAATGGTGAAAGCTAAACTTCGATAGTATTTTCTCTGATCTTTGAATCCTGTGGAGGTAAAAAGCAAGTATTATTGTCATTATCATTTTCCTTTTGGAGGAAATTGTCTCAGAGAGGCTACATGAGTTGGCCAATGTCTCACAGCTAATAAATGGCAGTGCCTGTTCTCAAACAGAGATCTTCTGACTCAAAATTCATTCTTTCCTCTGTATAACACTGCCTCTCTAGCCAAAGTTCCAAAAGTTCTTACCCTTTTAAAAGAAGAACCTCCTTAATGTAGAGAAGGAAAAATAAATTAATTATATGAAATTAAACTTCTAATTTGCATCACAGATAATCACAAACTAATAAAATCATTATATAAACAGATTGTAATTCATTCAGGTTAAATTAGAAGATAAATAGAGGCCTCTTCTAGCACTTATGTTTTATAAATTTATAAGTCTCTTTCTCTGTGGATTAATTTTATCTGTATAGAACTCCTGGTGGTAGAACTAGAGAATGTTATAGCAGGAAAGAGCCATAAATATAGTAGAGTCCAATACCTCCTTTTAAAGATGAGAAATCTGAGGTCAAAAGAACGAGTTTGCCCAAAGTTACACACTTTAAACCAGGACTAAAATTCCAAGCTTTTGAATTCATCATTTTATTGATCTTCCTACTACCCTAGAAAGATCATTCCCATTTTTCATTGATCTATCTTACCCTATATTCATCTGGGTGACATTATAAATGCAGACTTGGGAAAAGAGACCGAACCTCAGTGGACCTCAGTTTTCTTGTTTGCAAAATGAGGGTGGAGGTGGATTCTGATCTCCAAGTTCTCTTTCAAATCTAAAAGTTTGTGACACAGTATTAAGAAGTACCTTTTTCTTTGCTTGATTTTCCTAGTTAAATGTTTCATAGAGAAGATGTGCTTCTAGATTCCATAAAAGAAGCTTTTTCTGCTGTAGTAATCAGTTTTCCACATTTAGGCATAGCTTTCCCTTTTTTGCTTTTACATTTTTCTTTCTGTCTTTCTCCTTTCCCTTTTCTCTCCTCTTCTGTCCATTTTCTCTTTCCCTCTTTCACCCAGGCTAGAAACATAGTGGCTACTCATGATTCTGATCCCATGCTGATTGGCCAGAGGCATTGATCTACCTTGTTTCTGATCTAGGTTGGATCACCCAGCCTTAGGCATCCTGATTTCCTGCCATAACCCACAAGTCTCAGACTATCTATATTGGTGCTGCATTTAGTGAAAACACATGAAGAACTATAGTTCTCAAGTGATCCATCAGCCTTAGCCTCCTCCAGAAAAGGGGATTACAGGCCTTTTTCACTATGCCCAATTATTTTTCACTTGAAATTGAGTGAGAAAGTGAAATTCCATCCATCTCTTTGAAAGACAAAGGGAGAAACATTTGATAATTACAAAAACCCAAAGCTAGAGAGGGTCAAAGACAGTATAAATTATTGAGAATGTCACCATAAAATCTCAGATGAGACTTAGAAATAAGTTCAGCACAAAGACTTTATAAAGTGCTTTGGTCCTAACATCCCCCCCAAGAATTCCTCACAAGAAATCAATGAAGAATCAACCTCTTTGAATTGCCAGTGATTAAGACCATTATGGGATAGTTGACAAATTGTTAGCCATCCTGAATTGTGAGTGTCATCAACTAATAAGAGTGAAATGGTGATATACCTGCTGTAATGGAGAGGTGGCTTATCTACCCCATTGCATTCTTGTTTCGGCCTCTAAAGATAAGACTGTTCCAAGACTGCCAGCATAGGTACCAGACCCATTCATCATGCCAGGTGATAGGTGCACTATCTAAGCAATGTTTTCTAACTGAATCTTTAAAAATGTCTTAATTCACTAACCCTTTCTGCTTCCTAGGGCATTTGTTGAGATGCATGACCCCTATTTTGCAGCCAGAACAATGTGGCATAGAATTGTTTGGGTGATGGGTTTGAGATTCTGCTGGGTCAGTGGTCAGGTGGCAAGTGGAAGCCCATTTTCTTTACTCAGAACTTACTCTTCCTGAGAACCACAAAGCCCCTTTCATCCACAATAACAGGATTCCTGTTAATGTTATGTATGGGTCTGCCTGTCAGGTTGAAGTAGTGGGCACAGAGTTACAGGTGGAGAGAATTAATTGACTGCTAATGCCTCACTTTTCAGGGGGATCAGACTGCACTGCATCGAGCTACTGTTGTAGGGAATACCGAGATCATATCTGCTCTCATTCAAGAGGGGTGTGCTTTGGACCGACAAGACAAGGTAAAAAGAAAAATCTCAGACATTCATCTCTCCCATGTACTGTGTGAGGCCACACATGGTTTGTAAGTAGTCGGCAAGACATATGTCCTAAATATTTTTCAGGATGGAGCTGGATTATTACTCCAAGGGAAATGAATGGGCTAGTGCCTAAAATTTGTTGATTGATATATCTTACTTGAATTTACATTACAAGGGGATCTAGTCTTTCAGGAAATTAGAGCTTTGTACTTCTCTGCCTGCTTAGTGGCTTTAGGCTGCACATAGGTAAACCTATATATTTTTTTAATATTATATATTGGCCCAGCAGTATACTGACTAGAGAGCCGGCCTAGGAGTCCTGGATTCAAGAACTGTTTATGATACATATTGGCTTTGTCATTCTGGGCAATTCTGTCCCATCCCCATCTGACTACCTAGAGCACAGGACCTTCCTGAAAACTTGGAGGAGAATATAACTTTTCTTCTCCAAAACTGCCACTGTATGTCCTCTGCCACTCTCTTCCTTATAAGATCTTAGGCACAATTCTTGTGGCTGAAATGATATAGAAATCTTCAAAAGCTATATAAATATAAACTATTACTATTGTTGTCATTACTTCCAATAAAAAAAAAAAGAAAATGGTAGTAAGGGGGCAAGAGAAGGGAAGGAAGAGTTGTTTGGCACTTTAAAATTACATAATTACAGCAAATATGGGTACCCCTCTCACTGAGGATTCAAAGACAAAACTGCATACATTGTGCTGCAACTGGAAATTCAAAGACAAAGATGTGAGATGTCCCATACTTCAAGCAGTTAATATTCTACCAGATAGTTGCCTTATAATATGGAAATATGTTTGAAATGATTGTACATGTATAATTTAAATCAGATTGTTTGCTCTCTTAGGGAGGAGGAAAGTAAAGGAGAGAGGAAAAAAAATGTATAACTCAAAATCTTACAGATAGTTGCCTTATCTATTTACTGATTGATATTATCACCTTCCTTTCACTAATTCACATTTCAAAAGAATAAAATACAACCTCCTCACCCAATTGTACACTAAACTTGTGAGTGGTTCTCAATCTAGAGAGTATAATGGGACTTGGGCTTTGTAACTGAAACTTTTAATATTTCTCTCTAAAGCAGATTTGAAGAATAAAAATAGACCCTTGCTTGGGATAGTAAGGTAAACAAACATTTTTTAAATGCTTACTGTATTCCAAGCACTGTTCTAATAAGTATGGGGGATATAATGAAAGAAAAAAAAAACAGATTCTATTATAAAAAAAAATTATAGATCATGCAGTTGGATGAATAGATGTTCATAGAATTCTTTCCTCCCAACCTGGACTTCTGGAGCATCCTTCATGTAACTCAGAGGTTTCATTGAAAAATAAGTTCAGAAATTCAGGAGTGAATGCTTCACCAGATTTTGCAGAGATTGAGACCAGGCCCTTTATGCCTGATGTGCTTTTATTGCATCCTTCCTCATTCCAACTCAGAAGTCTAAATCTGCTTGTGTGTGTGTGTGTGTGTGTGTGTGTGTGTGTGTGTGTTTTCCGTAGGATGGGAATACCGCTCTTCATGAAGCATCCTGGCATGGCTTCAGCCAGTCTGCCAAGCTTCTCGTTAAAGCAGGAGCCAACGTGCTTGCCAAGAACAAGGTGAGACGCCAGCAGGTGACAGGAACTTCCCATTCATGAGATAGAGAGGCTATGTATTTCCTTTCAAGCTGAGACCTGCTAGTGTCACTTTTCCATGGCTAATGACTGAATCATGCTCTTACTCTCAGAGTCTTGGACAGGAGTGAATCCTGCCAGGAAATTCCAGTTGTAGAGGTGAGACTGAGACAGAATGACACCTGGCTCAGGGAAGCAGTTCTACTGAGAACTGCATTAATTATTGCTGAAGTCTTTCCCCTCTCCTTCCTAATTCCTCTGGAAGTTTATATCTAGTTAATGTCAGCATCTTTCTGTTCAAAATCAAACTTAACCAGAAGGTGATGACAGATGCTCATGTTTATGTTTGGCATGATGTTGCATGCCTCTGTTCCAATAAAGCCCTCCAAAACCCACTGTTCATATGTGCATTCCTCAGGATGGGAATGTCACACTTCACACTTGGCATGAATAAAATATTAGTGGTCCTCATGAGCAACTAAGCAACAGAAAGAAGAAGAAGCTAAAAAGAAGACAGGACCTCTTGTAGGTCCTATTTAATATCTTACAGAGTCCCAACAATTTTATAGAATAATAATAATAAATGATATTTATATAGCATTTTAAATTTTATAATGTGCTTGATATAACATTGTTTCATTAGATCCTTTTGGTAACTACGCACAGTATAAGTATTCAAAGTAACAACATCACAGGCATTATTATCCCCATTTTACAGATGAAGATATTACATCTCAGTGATTTTTTTAGTTGCTTGCCCAGAATCAAAGATCTACTGTCAGAGGTGAGATTTGAGCTAAGTCTTGACTGCCAGTTCATCATTTTGTCCACAGTGCCATGCTACATTGAATGCACTGAAAAATTTGGCATTCCTGCTGTCAGTTATAGTTAACAGACTCTATTAGAATATAATACTAACAGTGGAATAATAAAAATTCAAACTTTTTGAGTTTTATTTAGCAGTGAAAGTTGGGCAGTGGTATTATATGTGTCCATGGCAAACACTCTGATCAGTATTAGACTCCATAATAAGCCACTTTATTGAACCTGGATGTATATCTTCATTGGGGACACAAAAGATCTTGAAGAGCAGGTAAAAGATCTTGCAGCTAATTAGATACACTCAATCAGTAGTAATTGTCAAAAGTTAGCTAATGAGCCAGAAATGTGCTAGACAATCAGGAGTCCATAAAACAAGCATAAGATAGGTCAAGGAACTTACATTGTAAGTGATCATCTACTTTGACCCCATTTGGAATTCTAAAGGGAGAGACTGGAAATGGAAGCCTTCCATAGAGTGCTCACTTTTCCTTCCCTGCATCCATTCACTCACTCAAAAAATATTTTCAACTGCTTATTTTATAAGAATTCAAAGAATTCATAGATGCTCTCAAAGGGAGTTTATTCAGTAAGGAACCAAAGGCAAATTCAGATAATTGATTTAGGCTGACTGCTTTGAGAAATTTGAAAAAGAGGAGATTGCATCCACCTGGGGCACTAGGAAAGGCTCCATAAAGGAACTGTCATCTAAGCTGGAACTTGATAGAAAGAATGAGCCTAGGCTGATCTAATTACTGTCCCCCAACTTACTCTTCCTTGCCTTAGTTGTCTTTGTGGTACTTCTATAACTGACCATCCTCCCTCTTTCTGGATACACTCTTCCTTCTTTTACACTTACCAAAATCCTTCAAAGTCCTGCTCATTTGTCATCTCTTCTTTGAAGATGTCATTGGAAACTTTATAAAGCCACTGCTGACTCTCTCTCTATTCCTGTTATACTTACTGTTGACATCATGCACTTGTTGTGTATCCCATGCTGCTTTGTACTGTTATTTCATGTATAAATGCCTTATCTCCTAAACTATAAATTATTTGAAGAAAGGAGTTTGACAGTTTATAACAGCATAGAATAGAGTACATTGCACATAGTACAAATATGTGTTTTGTTTGATTAATATTTGATTTTTTGATCATATTTGATCAATTGATCAAATCAAATCTATGAAATTCTAATGATTATTTAAGGCCAAAGACAAAACTGAACTAGTCATAGGAAGGCAATTTCCTTCCTTCATTAAAAAAAAATTTTCTCTTTATGAAAGAGATACTAATACTAAGAACTCTTAACTTCTTTTCATTCTTGAGGAAATATTAAGACTTCCTAGCATTTGCTAAACAGAATGAAGGAGAAAAAAATGAAGTTCATTCTTCATCTATCTACTATTAGTTACATATTATCTCTTTCCTAGCTATTATCATCCCAATGATACCCATAATTGTCATAATGTCATGCATTCATGTAGTAGTTTTCAAATCTGTGGCAGCTGGGTGGTACAGTGGAGAGAATGCTGGAGCTTTCCTGGGTTCAAATATGATCTCAGACACTAGCTTTTGAACCTAGGCAAGTCACTTAGTCTGAATTTCCTCATCTATAAAATGAGCTGGAGAAGGGAAAGTAAACCACTCCTGTATATTTACCAAGGAAATCCCAAATGGGATTATGAAAAATCCAACACAGTTGATCAAGTAAATCAACAACCCTGGTCAAAAGTGTGGCTTTTTTAGTCTGCAACAGTCACAGTTTCAAATAACCCTTTCTTTGTGTCTGCCATCCTAGAATTGGCTCCCAATTGGGGATCAGTGGGTATATAGTTTAAAACAAAGATTGTTTCATTTTTTATTTTGAGACATGAACACCTAGTGTTGTCTGGCACATGGAAGGAGCATAAACAATGCTTATTAACTGACTAATTAGGACAAGAAGAAATGCTAGATTAGAGTCAAGGCTGTTTTTTTAGTTCTTGGCCACTCATCTGGCTGTCTTAACATCTGTTAGCATAATGTTGTTTGAAGTAGCCTACAAAAGAAATCTTGCAGAGCTGAGCATTTTAATTACAAGAACTGCTTAATCGGTCAGCCACTCACCCTTTTCCACTCTTAATCCAGTCAATCACTGAATTGACCAGGCCAAGAGACATTTCTTCCCCCACTACCAATGAGTGTTGTGTAAAAGTATGCACAAAAATAATTAGTGTCATGTATAAAAGTTTGTCCCTACATTAGTGTTTAGTGCCTCAGCTAGCTAACCTTTCTTTGTCTTGGAGCACCTCTTGAGGTACTTTCTGGTAGTTAATAAGGAAAAAGAAACCCAAGGATTAACAAACAAAATCCATAGAAGTACCCTTGTTTTTTGCAGAGCAACCAGGATGAATAGTCTTTAGAAAGGACTTTTATAGTACATTTTGAAGTTGAACTGAAATGGGGGATGGGGAGAAAGGAGGAAGTAACTTTTGAATTGGTAGCTCATATAAACTATTCCTTCTCTATCAGAGCACAAGGACTCTGAAGCTAAAGACCATCCATAGATACTTGCATTCAGAGGGGAGTATACATCAGTGAGGGAGAAGCAATCTATAGGTTCCTTAGCAGCTCTGAAGATCTCACTTGGCCCAGCTTCTACTCTCAACAAGAAAGAAAATGAGTTTGTAAATTCATCCAACTTATAAACAATCATGCCAAAACCTAGACCTCTTCACCTGCTACCTGTTTTTCTTGCAGAGGTTATCAAAATGGCCTCTGAGCCCTCAATAACAATTTCAACAAAAAAAAAAAAAGAAAAAGAAGAAGAAAAAGAAGCCAAAACCTGGAGTCAGAAGGCTGATTTATTAAATAAAGCTAATTTATTAACTGAGCAAGTCACTTAAACTCATTGGACCTCTGGTTTTTGGTTAATCACATGGGAATTATAATGCATTTGCTACGTTCCTTCCAGAGTGGTTTTGAGGATCAAAGATAACTTGAAATTGCTTTGTAATTGTGAACTGCAATTAGAGCATTGGATTTGGAATTAGGAAGATCTAGGTATAAAACTTGCCTCAGATACTTACAGGTGGTCAGACCCTAGAGAAATCACTGAATGTCTCTGTACCTCAGTTTCCTCTGGTCAGACTCAGTAGCTTCTAAGATCTCTTCTAGCCATAAATCTGTGATCCTTTAAGGAGGGAGGGTCTATTGAAATAGAATGGAAGTGGTTTTATCCTTTAATTTGTTATTGAAACAAAAAGAAAACTTTTAAAAATGTAAAATGAGAGGCTTCCACTATTGAGTGACATCATACATACACACCTATTACACACATATGTATATGTGTGTAGTAATATATACACATTTGTATGTGTATATATACATGTATGTGTCCTACACACATACATATCCATATATGAGTATGAGAAGGTACATTTAACTTAGAGCTGATTCCTCCATGGAATATTTTGTACTTAAAATGAAGCTTAGCATTTTCAAATGATAGAAATAAATGGGAAAATTTAAGAAGGGCTTGAAAGGACAACACCCATCCTTGCTTAGATTGATTTATCATCCTTTTGAGGCACCGTCTTGAGTTATTGTAACTTTAAAAAAAAGAAAAGAAAAAACTTAATTTATGTATAGTTCTGTATTTTCATAGGGAATGTGTTTTATGTTTCTTCTTATTATTATTTGTCTTGATGGTAGCTGTAAAAAAAGAAAGGCAATTTTGTTATGACCAGTTGTCCCCAAGTATCTAGAATGAAGCTGCTCATTAGTTGTGACCTTTTCATTTAGTTTCTTGTCAAAATAAACTTAAGGTCCTACAACAGGCAATTCCAGGCAGTTGTTAATTCTTTAGAATCTAGAACTTCCTAACATTGACCTTAAATTTTCTTGGTCTCTCCCCAAGGCAGGGAACACAGCTCTGCATTTGGCTTGTCAGAACAGTCATTCCCAGAGCACCCGAGTTCTTTTGCTGGGAGGATCTCGACCTGACCTCAAAAATAATGTGGGTAAAATAAAAAACCTCAAATTCATGATTATCTTTTTCTCTTCCTTTGGGAAGCAACATGAAAATAAACCTTAGGGATGGAAGATAAACCTAGAAAAGAAGAGCTAAATAATTTCTCACAATTGTTCTAGAACATGATTTGTTAACCTCTCTTTTTTTCTTTTTTCTTCCTGAGGCAATTGGGGTTAAGTGACTTGCCCAGGGGTCACACAGCTAGAAAGTGGTAAGTGGTCTGAGGTCAAATTTGAACTCAGGTC
>JAJPUD010001239.1:216852-232217 GCA_023553655.1 Myrmecobius fasciatus
GTGGGAGTAGGAAGATATTTCTGGTGTAGCTTCCATCTTCCCTTCTCCCACCTTATTCTCTTTATGAATTTAAGTCCAGAAATCAATAACTCTTTTTTAAATGCACCTTTAGTAAACATAACATGCTCTACACCTCTATGCCAGGGGCTCTTAACCTTGTGTTAAAAGCTATAATTTTCAATATATCTGGTTTCTTTTGCAATGTTATGTGTTTTATAATATATATTTAAAAGAAATTATTCTGAGAAGGGATCCATGGGCTTTGCCAGACTGCTAGAGGAATATCAAGAAGATTAAAAACTTAGGCACTAAAGAGAGTCTAAATGTAGAGGCACATTCTCAACTGTTTCAAGTCTTAATATATCATTGCTATGGGCAAGGTAGTTTATCAGGTTTAAAGTAGCTGGAACATAGCTTGGACAATTTCTTTCTATAATTTCTTGTCCTCTTTGTGTATCTTTCCCCTTTAAAAAAGTACCAGATTAAGAGGATTGCTTTGACTGCAAAGTCTATTACTATTCACTCCAAAGGACCCTTCCACAGAGCTCTCCAGATTGAGTCTATAGAACTCCCCTCTGAGTTAGAGCTTTCTGCTTAGTCCTTTCTGGATTCTGAAGCAGCAGAATGTTTCTCATCTTCTAAGAGAGCTGTAATATTAACTCAAGGGGAAACTGTCAAGAAAACATCTAGAAATGTTGTAATTTAATCTGCCACCATTTTTATCCTCCATCTTTTGAATCAAATTTAGTATCATCTTACTTGGTATTAGCAGTTCTCTTCACTGTATACTGTCTGAATGTACTATTCTTTTATGAAAAACTCAGAAGACTTTGGGTTCTGATGAGGCCCAGAGACTATTTTATTTTCTATGGGTCATCACCATCCTTACTTTGAATTTTTGCTATGTCATAGCAGTGTCACGTCCTTGGATTTCATTAGATAGAAACCCATGCTTTTAAAATCCAAATTGACCCTTGCACTGGTCTTCCCTTGACAGATGTAAACTGACCATGGGGAATCTGCAAAGTAATATTTGTCATTTCTTTGGCTTATCCCATAGCACTGGAGAGATAGATGCAGTTGGAACCTTGCCTCAAAATGAAATGTTAAGTAAGCAGAGAGTCTGCCTTAGTCTCCTAAAGTCTCCATGGGGAAGAGATGTGCACTGTATGAAAAATGGAAGCATTTATTCTAGTTGCCCTCATGGGCTGTTCTGTTCAGAGAGTGCAAAAAGTAGCAAAGTATGGTAAGATTGGAAGCACAGCATCAATTAAAAAGAGATGTTGCTTGCAGTTTGGTTTTTTGTTATTGGTTTTTCTTTTTGTTTTGTTAGCCAAAGAAAGCCATTCTGCCAAGATCTTTCCTAGCCTTTCTTTGCTTTTGCATCTCCAGCTAGAAGTCAGCTTAATAACTCAGGTGGAAAGTTTTTGAAGGGTAAATGATGGCTGCAAGCTTTCTCCTTATTTGTTTTTGTTTTGTTCTGTTTCTTTTACTGACCAAACCATTCTCAGAGTTTTATTTCTGTTTGCAGGCAGGAGATACCTGTTTGCACGTTGCCGCTCGCTATAATCACTTGTCCATCATTAGGGTTCTCCTCAGTGCTTTCTGTTCTGTCCATGAAAAGAACCAGGTCAGTGCATGTATCTTATACTACAGCAGTGCACCCTTTATATAAGGCTTGTTGATAAAACATAGACTTATGCTAAGCTAGAGGCTGCTATTGCCTTGCCTCCCCTGATGCTTCTGGGAGTTTACAGTAAATGACCCCTGGGAATATGGGTTCTAGCCTAGTACCATAGCCCAGGATTCTCTAAATAGCCTTATAGAAAGGGTGTGCCTGTGGTCTCTTATCATTCAGAGCATATCACCACATTTGCATAATGAACACTTTCTGTATATACTGCAGTGGTTTCTATTGGTTTGATATATATATATATATATATATATATATATTTTTTTTTTTTAACAAACATACTCAAGAAAAAGTCCCACTGACAAAGAATTGTGGCTTCCTGGAACAAAGTAATGGGATTCTTATGATCTGCTGAGCTCTATCACTAGCTTTACGGGTCCTGTCACTGCTCAGGCCCTATAAAAATAATGCTTAATTATTTGTCCTTGTGAAATCCCTGTGTTAATGATTGTTAGCCTGCCTAAAAATTTATTGATTGATTCAAACCTATAAGGGACATGAGTGCATTTTTAAGTTGGGATTCAGAAATCTGAATTTTAAGAATAAAAAGTGTCTGGAAATGTTTGGGATTCACTGCACTTCAAAGAAAATAGCTTTTGGAGCAGCTAGGTGGCACAGTGGATAGAGCACCAGCCCTGAAGTCAGGAGGCCCTGAGTTCAAATCTGATCTCAGACACTTAACATTCCCTAGCTGTGTGACCCTGGGCAAGTCACTTAACCTCAATTGCCTCAGCAAAAAGCAAAAAAAAAAAAAAGAAAGAAAAGAAAAAAAATAGCTTTGTGTTGTCCCAATTCCAAAGGTAAAACCGGTGATTCTAGAATAGTAGACTATTCTGGTGAATAATCTTCAATCCTCCTTCAATTCTCCCATCCTCAAATAAAAGAAATCCAAACTTTACTTATTTATTATTTCCTGGGATAGTACATGAAGGAATAAAAATTAAACACACATTCTTTTTTTTTAAAACATTTTTTGAGGTAAAGAGATTATATCTAAATCTTGATTAGTTCAAGCAATGAATTTCCCTGAAGTAGTTGCCTTATAATGCATTCTACATTTTTCCTTTGGGTTGGAACCAATGACCATATTTCACATAATTATAAAACTGAATAGTGCAATTTAACATATGTGACCATTTCAAGGGATTCATTATTTGCACCAATCACAACTCTAACTATATAGGTAGGACTAGTTTTGTGTGTATAAAGTTAACTTAATTTTATTGTTAATGAAAGCAGGATCTATGGAGATGTCACCAGTTAGATCCTTTAATTTCTGCTCCTTATTTTTTTGTATCTGTTTGTTTAAGATAATATCAGAATTTGGTATGATTATATCAGCACTATCTAACCAATGAAATAGCTCTTCTTCAGTAACAGTGATGGAGTTTAGATTTCCCTGATTAAAGGTTAATTAGGAACTAGAGAATCAGTGGGAAGTTTTTAAAAGAACACATTGGCTATAATTGTTCTCTGTCCAGTGAAGGAAGGCCTTAAGAGTAAAATAAGCATCTAAAAACAACTTGTGCTGAGGTGAATGGTTTGTGCAATACAACTGAGACCTTCACATCCCTGTCCTACCATCACCTTAGGTGGCCTGTCAGCATTACTGACTTACTTCCAAACCTAAAGACTAAAATGGACTTTCTCTGTCTTCCTATCATAAGACCAGAGGAGCAACTTCTTTGTATTCCCAACAGCTTTACCTTGTTTACTTCCCCATTGATCTGTTCCCACACTGACTTTTTCTTAGCCCAATAAATGAGTTCTGGAGATCTCCTTTTACTAAGCAAACCCAGTTCAACTTTCTCAACCTTCCTGAAGTTGACTATGTCCTCAATTCCCAGTATTTCTTCAGGGGAAATATATCATTGGAATTCAGCTCAAAAAATGTTTGCAATCTTTTAATTTAGCATTTCCCAAATGGTATTCCCCATGAAATGAAAAGAGTACTATGGGGGGTAAAATATGCCTATATTTTCCCCTCTGAAGTATGAATTATCAGTCAATCAAATCTTTATTAAGTACCTACTTATGTTGATCATTGGATTAGATGCTGAAAAAAGCCCTCAAGGAGCTTATATTCCATTAAAAAATATATTATGAAATTATGTTCATATCAAAAATACTTAGCAGAATTTTTTTAGATAATATGAAAATAAACTTAAATTTTTCTATTTATTTTTTCTTCAAAATTTCTCTAATCCTATTTTATTCTGGGGGAATTGATTATCCCTGGGCAAACTTGATAAACTCTTTCAAGAAGTTTTCAATCAATTAATTAAGTTGGGGATATGTTGATCTCACTCAATTCAGCATTAAGAAGAGCTGTTTTCTGCCAAATAAATGTGACCCATTTTTCAGAAAAGTCTATGTTTAGCAGACTTCAATTCAAGACTAATCTCTATTTGAACCTGAAGACACACAGTTCAATTTGGGATGAGAAGGATGTGTATGTAAGAAAGGTAGAAGTTCCTGTGATGGTCTTTGGCATGGTTTTTTTCTGTTTAATTTCAGGCTGGAGACACGGCTCTTCATATTGCTGCTGCCCTAAATCATAAAAAAGTGGCTAAAATTTTACTGGAAGCAGGCGCTGATGGGACAATTGTCAATAATGTAAGTGAGGCCATGATCATTTCTGAAATTCTCGCCATCCACTTTCTGAAAAGAACAGGAATCTTTTTTTTTTTGAAAACTACACATACTTCAAAGAAATTGGTCCAAGTCTTTCTCTTTCTCAGCATCCTCAGTGAGCACTGCTTCATAGAATTACAGTTCCAGTGCCCTTGAGGAGAGGGGTAGAGGAAAGGAAGAATTCCTTGCTTAGTAGTACAGGAAAATGGATAGAAAAGCCCTAATTCCTATGGATTCAGTAAATGGCAATCTACTCTACTCTGCTAAATGTACCAAGCTGGAATCCTCAGCAGGGCTCCACTGAACTTGGGAAGGAAGCAATGAGTCCAGTTCTCTCGTGCTTGTTTGTTACTGGGGTAAATAGCTTGATAATTAATCCTCAAAACAAAGGATGAACCCAAACTTCTGTATTATTCATTTTTCCAACATACTACTTTTACTCTGCCAAAAATATTCACTGACTTCCTGCTATTTTCAAGTCCATACTTTTGAGCTTTGATCTTTTGTTACTGTCTGTTAGAAACCCTCAGCTCCAACTGGGCCCTTCACTGTCCTCCTTCCCTTCCTATCCAAATAGAACTCAAGGAATCCACAAAAACACTCTTGCTATTTTCAGTCCATCTTTGTTTATTGTAAACTAAAGGATCTCCTCCTATGCAGATATAACCCCTCTTTAAATATCTAGCTCATACCATACCTCCTTAATAATATCTTTTTGGACCATTTCAATCTACTATGATGGGTTTGTGGTTTTTTTTCTGTTAAAAAATATGGTTTGTGGTGCAGCTAGGTGGCGCAATGGATAGAGCACCAGCCCTGAAGTCAGGAGAACCTGAGTTCAAATGTGGTCTCAGACACTTAACATTCCCTAGCTGTGTGACCCTGGGAAAGTCACTTAACCCCAATTGCCTCAGCAAAAAGCAAAAAAAAAAAAAGTAATTGGAAAAAAACATATGGTTTGTACCAGCAATATGGTACTTACTGCATACTGTCTTATGTTGTTAAAAGAGTGGACATCCTAGGGAAAAGAATGAATGAATGAAAAACAAAAAATTATCAGGTATTTACTGTGTGCCCAGTACTATGCTAAGCACCAAAGATAAAAGTAGAAAAACTACAATCCCTTCTATCAAAGAGATCACATTTAGTAGAGGGAGCCAGGAAATAACTTAAGAAAAGCTAAACAATCAATAAAACTAATAACTGATAACTTAAATAATAAATAATTTAAAGCTAATAATAATGTTAAAAGTATTTTTAGGGATCCAAGAGTCTTCATCTCTGGCTGTGGTGTAGAATATACAAATTTGAATAATGTAAATTACAATTGAAAGTATAGAATGGGAGCTGGATTGTAAAAACCTTGATTGTCAGGCTGAAGAGTTTGAACTTTAATAGATAGTGGGGAGCCATTGTAAATTTTTTAGTTAGGGTCATGATCAAAAAGTACATCTGGAATTTTAGATGTTGGAAAGACTAGAAACAGGAAGACTAAGTAGGAAGTCTTGCATATAATCTGGGCAATAGTTCAGGCAAAAGGTAATAAAAACTTGAACTGGGGTGTTGGCAGTGAGAATAGAAAGGGGGGAAATGAATTAGATGGTCTTCTATAGCAAAATAATTTAGACTGCTTTAAAAAGAATTTACCACGGTCAAATAAAACTTTTCATAGACATCAAAAAAACTAACAAATTTTATTGCATTTATAAGCTTTTTGTATATTTCCATCATCACCCTGAAGGCAGAGTTGTTAAGAATTTGGTAAGTGGATATCTATCCCATGAAGACCTACTATGTGCTCATTATCCATTATGCCAACTTTTGAATAAACTATTGTATTTTTGTATAAATGTTACCATATACCCTTACTTCTCTGTATGATTCCTTCCTTAGGCTGGTCAGACTCCACTAGAGACAGCCAGGCATCACAATAATCCTGAAGTTGCTCTTCTCCTCACCAAAGCACCACAAGTAGGTGGTTTTTGTTGTTGTTGTTGTTTGTTTGTTTATTTGTTTGTTTTTTAGTATCTCATTATACAAATTTTGTCTGACAGTTCTCAGGTTGCCTATTTTATTCTGGTTAATGACTGGATGCAAAATAAACCTTTGACAAAGTATACTACTTATTTTATACCAGAAAATCCTGCAAAACTCAACATTAAAAGGCCTTTTTTCAGCATGATGCAAATGACATATCTAAAAACTATATTCTAGCATTATAGGTAATAAGGAAGAACACAAAACTTTCTCAATAAATACAGAAATAAAATAAGTATGGCCCCTTTATGCAGTTTTGTTAGACATAGAGGCAGAATTGCTAGCAATAGCAAAAGAATAAGAGGAAGAAATTTGTCATAACATAGACAGGAGCCAAAATGATCCTTATTTGCTGTTGATGTAATAGTGTATTTCATTCCTTTGCTGATTTTGAAATTTTCTAATTAAAATAATCAATTCAGTAAAGTATCAGGATAGAAAAAGAAGCTATGAAAATCAAAAGCATTTCTGTGTAGTATTATAGCTCATGTGCTACCCTAATTTCACACATGAGAGAGATATGTATAATGAAACTAAAGAAAGGTGTTTTTTGTTTTTTTACTGAAGAGAGTTTTTTTGAAAAAAAGATCAAATAGGTGCAGTGGATAGAGCACCAACCCTGAAGTCAGGAGGACCTAAGTTCAAATCTGGCCTCAGACACTTAATACTTTCTACATGTGTGACCCTGGGCAAATCACTTAACCCCAATTGCCTCAGGAAAAAAAAAGATCAAATTCATTTACATCTGAATTCTGTAGCATGATATACATAGAAATGTTGTCTGTGATCTCAGTTATTAATTCTAATTTCACAGGAATATACCTGATGCTCACCAGTAACTAGTGACAAGTAAGTCACAAAGATTTTCATGCTTTGAGTTCAGAAATTTTAACTACAGAAATGAAATTATTCTTACAGCACCTTTAGGATTAAGAAATAGATGAGAGCCTCCATATTTATATGAGCTACCAGGCTGCCAACTTTTAATCACCTTGTAAGGGAATTGTTAATAGAAATATACCTTTTGAAGCCTTGTTGTAGATGTTTCTCACCTAGCAGATGTTAAAGAACTTTGAAAAGTAAAAAATCTGATATGAGGTATTTATTCATTTATTTGTTCATTTGTACTTCCAACAAACATAGATTAATAATGTAGTATGTATAGTGTACCTATGAAGTTTTAAAAAAAAAAGTCTGTACTTCAATAAAAATATTAATAACTACTATTTATATAGCATTTTCAAGTTTGCAATACATTTCTACATGTTACACTCATTTGAGCCTTAAAACAACTCTGTAAGGTAGGAGATATTATTATCCCCATTTAATAGATGAGGAAACTGTTTAGGTTAAGATAAATGTTAAGTAATTTGCCCAGGTCACACAGCTAGAAAGTGTCTGAGAGAGAGTATGGACTGAGGTCTTCCTAACTCCAATGCTTGCACTCTCTCCATTGTTCTACTTAACTGCCTGTATTTTGCCATCTAGTAGAAGTGATTAAACAAGTACCCAAATGTAATACAAATAAGAATATGAGAAGGATGCAAGAGGAATATAAAGTGCTATGAGATCATAGTTGTAATCTGATATTTTAGTGAATAACTTCACATCCACTCACTGACAGTGGCTTGTCTTATATTTATCTCCAGTTCCATATAGAATTCTCAGGCCCATGTTGTTTCATTTTCCTACAGTAATCCAAGAGTGACCCTATTATTGCAATCAGTTTTTAGGACCTTAAGATGCCTTGAGGAAAAACTGTGAATAAAATTTAGCACAAACTCTTTTTCCACAAATTCTTCCTCTGCTACTTCATGAAAAATAGCTCATGCCAAGAGTTTCTGCAGCCTTAGTTAACAGTACATAAAATAATAATAGTAAAGAATAATTCATCTTGCACATCATTGTAACTTCTAAATGTTGCTTTCATTTCCAAATGAAGGAATTTTTGAGTAAGTATAACAGAATTTTTAGCATATTCCTCTAGTGATTTAAGTTTGGAAACAATAATTTTATTTGCATTATCCAACAAGGCATTCTTCCATTCTGTCACATGTTGAAAATAAATTCTAGGCATAATTAAAGTATAATGAATCTAACTATAATAAATAAAGTCTTGAATTCTAGGAGTCGGGAGATCAAAGTTAGTCCAGGTTTTCTAATCTTAGGAATATATTAATCTAAAGTCTCTCAGCTCCACCTGTAAATTGATGTAAATTGAATGTCTGATCTTTCAGGTCTCTAGCATTTGTTGAACTTGTAAACTATTAGCATAAGAACATTTCTTTCTTAACTCCCATACTCACCATTTTGTGATTCTTAGGGACCAGAAATGATTGATGACATTTTATTTAGCGGGCTTTACCTTGAGAGAATCTGCAAGCCCCATGCAGTTGTTTCCACTGTCTCAACATGTTACAAAGAGTTAATCTTTCTGATGATTGAAGGACCTTTATTAATTTGCCTGAAAGTCACTTATAAATTCTGACTGATATGATGCAGAAGGTGGATTTCAAGAGAACTCTTAATTCATAACCTAATTGAAATCATTCTATAATATATGAGCTAAAAAAAAACTCACCCTCCCAGCCAAACTAAACTTTAGAAATACCTTGTAGGTTGAATAGTATGCACACAGTAGGTGAGTGAGTATCACAGCAAATAAAGCAAATGGTACATCATATAAGGGCAAATTTTTTTGGTACTTTTATATTTGCTTTTATATAGAAGTCCTTTATTACCTTGGATGCATCACTTTTCTTTTTATAAATAATAGAAAAGGATAGTTTAATGTTAAAAAAAGTTTAAAATATTATTCTGTGCCTTAGTTATCACTGATAGCTTATTCCTTCAATAATAATAATAATAACATTTATAAAACAGGAGCTTCATCTCTAAAATATATAGAGAATTGTCTCATATTTATAAAAATTAAAGCCATTCTCCAATCGATAAATGGTCAAAGGATATGAACAGACAATTTTCTTTTTTTCTTTTCTTTTTTTTAAATTTTATTTTATTTACAAAACATATGTATGGGTAATTTTTCAACATTAACCCTTACATAGCTTTCTGTTACAGATTTTTCCCCCCAACTCCCCACCCCTCCCCTAGATGGCAGGAAGTCTACTACATGTTAATTATGTTAAAATACTTGGCAAATCGAATATATGTATACATATTTCCAAACTTATCATTGTTGTGCAAGAAAAATCATATCTACACAGAAGACATATCAGATAAAGGAAACACAATGTAAGCAAACATCAATCAAGAGTATGAGAATGTTATGTTGTGGTCCACATTTCACATCCCTCTCTCTGGGAGTATATGGCTTTCTTCAGTGAACAATTGGAAGTGGTTTGAAACATTTCATTGTTGAAGAGCCATGTCCATCAGAATTGATCATCATATAGTATTGTTGTTGCCGTGTATAATGATCTCCTGGTTCTGCTCATTTCACTGAGCATCAGTTCATGCAAGTCTCTCCAGGCATCTCTGAAATCGTCCTGCTGGTCATTTCTTACAGAGCAATAATATTCTATAACATTCATATACCATAATTTATTCAGCCACTCTCCAATTGATGGGCATCCATTCAGTTTCCAGTTTCTAGCCACTACAAAAAGGGCTGCCACAAACATTCTTGCACATGTGGGGCCCTTTCCTTCCTTTATGATTTCTTTGGGATATAGGCCCAGTAGAAATACTGGTGGGTCAAAGGGTATGCACAGTTTGATAACTTTTTGAGCATAGCTCCAAATTACTCTCCAGAATGGCTGTATCCTGAACAGACAATTTTCAGAGGATGAAATTAAAACTATTTGTAGTCATATGAAAAGTTGCTCCAAATCACTATTGATCAGAGAAATGCAAATCAAGACAACCCTGAGGTACCACTACACACCTGTCAGATTGGCTAAAATGACAGGAAAAGTTAATGATGAATGTTGGAGGGGATGTGGGAAGGCTGGGACACTGATGCATTGTTGGTGGAGCTGTGATCGGATCCAACCATTCTCGAGAGCAATTTGGAACTATGCTCAAAAAGTTATCAAACTGTGCATACCCTTTGACCCAGCAGTGTTTCTACTGGGCCTATATCCCAAAGAGATCTTAGAAGAGGGAAAGGGATCCACATGTGCAAGAATATTTGTGGCAGCCCTTTTTGTAGTGGCTAGAAACTGGAAGCTGAATGGATGCCCATCAATTGGAGAGTGGCTGAATAAATTATGGTATATGAATGTTATGGAATATTATTGCTCTGTAAGAAATGACCAGCAGGATGATTTCAAAGAGGCCTGGAGAGACTTGCATGAACTGATGCTCAGTGAAATGAGCAGAACCAGGAGATCATCATACACAGCAACAACAATACTATATGACGATCAATTCTGATGGACATGGCTCTCTTCAACAATGAAATGTTTCAAATCACTTCTAATTGTTCACTGAAGAAAGCCATATACGGCCAGAGAGAGGGATGTGAAATGTGGACCACAACATAACATTCTCATACTCTTGATTGATGTTTGCTTACATTGTGTTTCCTTTATCTGATATGTCTTTCTTGTAGATACGATTTTTCTTGCAGAACAATGATAAGTTTGAAAATATGTACACATATATTCGATTTGCCAAGTATTTTAACATAATTAACATGTAGTGGATATCCTGCCATCTAGGGGAGGGGGTGGGGAGTTGGGGGGAAAAATCTGTAACAGAAAGCTATGTAAGGGTTATTGTTGAAGAATTACCCATAAATATGTTTTGCAAATAAAATAAAATTTAAAAAAAATTAAAATTTAAATATATATATGTATGTATATACACACATATATATACATATATATGTATATATATACACATATATATATACATATAAAACAGGAGCTAGATGGAAGAGTAGAGTACTGGATTCTCAAATCCAGCCTTAGACACTTATTAGCTGTGTGACTCTGGTCAAGTCGCTTAACCCTCCTTGCCTCAGTTTCCTCATGTGTAAAATAAGCTTGAGGAAAAAATGGCAAATCACTGCAGTTTCTTTGCCAAGAAAACAGCAAAGGGTTCAAGAAGAATCAGACAACTGAATAACAACAAATATGCTCATTTCTCTTCCTGGGGGGGGGGGAACAAAACAAAAAAACACAGTTGATCCTTCTATCTCTTGTTAGCCATCATCTTATATCTTTTCTGCCCTTTGTAGCTAAATGCTTCAAAAAACACCATCTACAATAGATGCTTCTGCTTAAAAAAAAATGAAGAGGGGTTAGGAAAGGCTTCTCATAGAAGATGAGATTTTGGTTGGGGTTGGGGTTTGGGTTTTGTTTGTTTTTGCAGAGGCAGTTGGGCTTAAGACTTACCCAGGGTCACACAGTGATAAGTGTCTGAGGCTGGATTTGAACTCGGGTCTTCCTGCCTCCAGGACCAATGTTCTACCCACTGTACTATCTAGCTTCCCCTTTTTTTTTGGGGTTTGAAGGAAATCAGGAAAGGCAGGCGGTAGAGATAAAGCAGGAGAGCTTTCTAGGTATGAGGAGGCAAATCACCTGATGCCAAAAGAGGGAGTATCTTGTTCATGAAGTAGCCTAGACGCCATTGGCAATGGATGGAAGAGTATTTGTCAGGATGGTAATGTGTAAGAAAGTTGGAAAGATGAAGGGACTTTGAACACCAAACAAAGGATTTTGTATTTGATCCTGAAGGTGATCCTTGAGTTTGAGAAGAGGAGTAAAGTGGTTAGATTTTCACTTTAGGAAAATGAACTTAGCAGCTGAATGGATCAAAGTGAAAAGGCATTTGAGACAGGCAGACCCACTAGTAAATTAGCAATGGTCCAAGGGACCAGGAATTGTCAGAAGACATAAAGAGACATGTTTGAAAGATACTCTAAAAGTAAAATTGCATTGGTAACAGATTGGATTTGGCGTTAAGAGGTAGGTAGAAGTTGAGAATAATACCTAGATTGTGAGATTAAGGATCTGAGAGGATTACTCTCAAAATGTTCTTTTGTTTTAAGATATCTTCCTTACTTCCCTGCCAAAGAAATAATAAAAATAAGGAAAGCCATATTTCTTTCTTCCAAGTGTAAGAGGAAACAGGCCACCGTGGAAACCATAGGGAGATAGTATCAGCCAAAACCTTGTCTACTGCTCTCAATGGTAATAGGGAGTTTTAGCAAGATATTGAGTTCACAGGAGATCATTGTACCTAGCAAGAAGATTATATGATGATCAATTCTAATGGATGTGGCTCTTTCAACAATGAGATGATTGAGGCCAGTTCCAGTGATCTTGTGATGAAGAGAGCCATTTACACCCAGAGAGAAGACTGTGGGAACTGAGTGTGGATCACAACAAAGCATTTTCACTCTTTTTGTTGTTGTTTGCTTGCATTTTATTTTCTTTCTCATTTGTTTTCCTTTTTGATCTGATTTTTCTTATGCAGCATGATAATTGTATAAATATTTACATGTATTGGATTTAATATATATTTTTAACATAAATTGGATTACTTGCCATCTAGGGGAGGAGGTGGGGGGAAGGTGGGAGAAAATTTGGAACACAAGGTTTTGCAAAGGTCAGTGTTGAAAAATTATCCATGTATATGTTTTGAAAAGAAAAAGCTTTAATGAAAAAAAAAAGATAGTTCAGTTTGGGACATGTTGAGTTTAAGATGTTTATTAGACATCCAATTTGATGTCTGGAAAGCAGTGGGAAATGTGAAATAAGAAGTCATTTTGGAGGGATTGGGTAGATTTAAGTGTCACCAGCATAGTGATAATAGATTCATAGAATCTGGTATGATCCCCCACTGAAGTGGGATAGGAGAAAAGAAGAGAGCCCAAGATAGAGTCCTCTAGGACATCTGTGGTTAGAGGGTATGACCTAGAGGAAAATCCTGCAAAGGAAACTAAAAGGGAGCTAGTAGATGGATAGGAGAATAAAAGTGATTGAAATGAGGAGGAAAAAGGGGTGAAGAAATTGATCAGTAATTTTTTTTTATTAAAGCTTTTTATTTGCAAAACATATGCATGGGTAATTTTTCATCATTGACCCTTGCAAAGCCTAGATGGCAAGTTACAAATTTTGCCCTCCTCTCCCACCCACCCCCTCCCCTAGATGGCAGGAAGTCTAATACATGTTAATTATGTTAAAATATTTGACAGATCGAATAGAAACATCTCATTGTTGAAGAGAGCCATGTCCATCAGAATTGATCATCATATAGTCTTGTTGCCGTGTACAATGATCTTCTGGTTCTGCTCATTTCACTCAGCATCAGTTCATGCAAGTCTCTCCAGGCCTCTCTGAAATCATCCTGCTGGTCGTTTCTTATAGAACAATAATATTCCATAACATTCATATACCATAATTTATTCAGCCATTCTCCAATTGATGGGCATCCATTCAGTTTCCAGTTTCTTGCCACTACAAAAAGGGCTGCCTCAAACATTCTTGCACATGTGGGGCCCTTTCCCTCCTTTAAGATTTCTTTGGGATATAGGCCCAGTAGAAACAGTGCTGGGCCAAAGGGTATGCACAGTTTGATAACTTTTTGAGCATAGTTCCAAATTGCTCTCCAGAATGGCTGGATCCGTTCACAGTTCCACCAACAATGTATCAGTGTCCCAGTTTTCCCACATCCCCTCCAACATTTGTCATTATCTTTTCCTGTCATCTTAGCCAATCTGACAGGTGTGTAGTGGTATCTCAGAGTTATCTCAATTTGCATTTCTCTGATAAATAGTAATTTGGAGCAACTTTTCATATGACTAGAGATGGTTTTAATATCATCATCTGAAAATTGTCTGTTCATATCCTTTGACCATTTATTGACTGGAGAGTGGGATCAATAATATTTAAAGCTGAAGAGAGATTTAGAAAAATGAGGATTGAAAAAAAGTCCATTGGGTTTGTCAATTAAAAGAACATTGATAACTGGAGAGAGAAGTTTTGATGGAATATTAAGATCAGAAGCTGGGTTGTAAGGCATTAAGAGAATGAAAGAAGGGAAAATGAAGACACCTATTACAGATGGCTTTCTTCAGGAGTTAGGTAGAAAGGGCAGAGTAGATAAAGGATGATAGTGGTGATGGAAGAATACAGATATGGTTTGTAAAGAAAGAACTGGGAGATAAGAGTAAAGAAAAGTGAAAGAGTGGAGATAACAGAAGGGGTACTCTTTTGGAGGAGATGAACTAAGAAAAGGATCACTTGTGCAGGTAGTTTTACCTTGGTAAGGAGTAAAGCTACCTGTTTGGTTTTTTTTTCTTAATGATAGCTTTTTATTTTCAAAATATGCAAAGATAGTTTTCAACAATTCACTCTTGCAAAACCTTATGTTCCAGATTTTTCTCCCTCCTGTCTCCCTACCCCAGCAAGTAATTCAAACTGTATTAAACATGTAAGACCACTTTTTCACATGAGACAGACTAAGGAGATGGTGGCAGATGAGGCAAGGAAAAGTGGAGAAGAGGGAGTTTATGGCAAATGGCCTTAATTTTTTTCCCTGTAAAACAGGAGGCAGGGTTCTCAGCTCAAAGGATAGAAAGGAGACCATGGGAGGGTTAAGGAGAGATGAAAAGGTTTGGAAGAACTATTGTGGAGAACAGGATAGTAAATTGTTACAAAGGAAGTGCAGAAGGATTACCTGGCAGCAGTGGGAGCCAAGTTAAGGTTGTGTAACAAATTTCTAGTTTACAGTCAGAAAGGCTCCATAATTTTCTCCCATGTTCAGCAGCATGCGGGTAGGATTGAAGGCAGAGGATGGTGGAAGTGATCTAAGACTAGGATGGTAGGACACAATTGGCAATGTGATAAAGGGACATAAGAGAGGAAGACAATGTAGACTTGAACTGGTTAACCAAGGAATCACTATGGGGAAAAGAAGAAAAAGTGATGAATGTAAGGAAGATGGTTTAGGAGAGAAATGGAGGTCACGCTGAGGATGAAGAGGAGGATTGGGGAAGGCAGAAGGAGAAGTGAGAAGGCAATAGATT
>JAJPUD010001239.1:232227-271542 GCA_023553655.1 Myrmecobius fasciatus
GAAGTAAGTACAGTTGAGGAACTGTTGAGTGGTCAGGGAATATGAGGGATAGTCAATATCTATATTGAAGTTCCTTTGCAAAGGTTAAGAGTTAAGCAGGTGGAAAAAAAAAAAAGTGAGCCAAGTACTACAATCATCATTAAAAAGAAAAGGAAGTGACCTAGAGGTCATTAGGGTTTTGGTAGTAGATATGGATTGCATGTAGTTGTTCCTTTTCTTTCATTGGGTCTTGCTTGAAGTTCATTTTTCTAATCAGCTTTCCTTATTATTATTATCATTATATTTTATCATAAGTATACATTTTTATTATTAATTATCATATAGACAGGAACCATCTGTCACTTCCAGTACTATCATATATCTGAGTTAACCTCCCTGAGCCTCAGTTTCCTTATCCATAAAATGGGGGTAATCATATCCCTTACCTCACAAAGCTGTGGTGGGCATCAAATGAGATAATATGTGAAACTCTGTATGAGCTTTAAAGCATTACATAAATGTTAGCTCCTTTTAATGTTAAATATTACAACTATTTCATTAAATTATAAACACTTTAGGGGAAGAAACAACATGGTTTTAACCTACATTTTTCAACCTCAGAGCACCTGTTGCCATCCCCTATTCCTCTATCCTGCCCCCCTTACTCCAATCAGGAGCCACTAGTTCTGATAGTGATATGTTTGCCTCACCTCAGGTCTTGCGCTTCAGTCGTGGGAGAAGCCTACGAAAAAAGAGGGAGAGGCTCAAGGAGGAGAGGAGAGCTCAGTCTGTGCCACGAGATGAGGTGGCCCAGAGCAAGGTGTGTGACGTTTGATAAGTGCCCACCTCACAGATGGAGGATGCACATAGGTCCTGGTCGGCCACTGTGAGGGGCTTCTGGCAGCCTTTCCCTTCTCACCTCTTGTTCAGATGATAGCTGGAGTCTTCCTCTTTTCCTTTGGTTTCATATGCTTTCTACACCAAAACTTCAAATCATCTTTTTCAGCCTTCTGAACATTGCAGCCTCTTATCTGTTCCTTTCACAATCACAATTGTTAACATGAAAATAGATTGTTTTTCCCCTTGACTTGACATAGGCAAGATGGATACTCAGAGCTTCTCAGTTATCCAAGGTATACAAGGGCCAAGAATATGCCTTTTGTCACTTATAATTATATCAATAACCACTTGTTCCTGTCCTTTTCAAAACCTCCCTGATTCCCAGTATTAAAGCTGTAGATGTTTCATTTAATTTATAAGCAAAGTTTTAAATTTTCATTTATAAATGATTCCTATTTTATTTGTAAATGATTCATGTTTTATTTACAAATTTTAAGCCCTTGGGGCTTTGGTCCCAGGGATTTAGAGATGCCCTATAAATTTTAGAAGTCCAGAATTAGAGGATGTCACTTCAGTTATTTTCAGTAAAATACTTATATTCAAAGAGACTACTTAAAAGTTCTGAATCTATTGTATTCACTTGAGACATCATCACTTGCTAGGTAGATGTTTATGTTGTTTATGGAGAAAAACAAAAGACAATTCAGTATGTCTCTAAATAATTTCTAGTGATCCCACGTATACTGGGGACCTTGTCTATATTTGCTTTTGAAGCTTTTGGCTTCCATCATTCAATTGTGGAAGATCTGAATAAAAGCTTGGTTGTAATTGGTTGGGTGATGGTTGAAATGGAAAAGTCAGTCCATATCCTGCTACAGTGCTAAGATATTAGAACATTGTTTGAAATATCTCAGATCTCCACAATTCTAGAAAAGCATTGAGAGGAAATTGTCTTACTTGACTATAATATATTTCTTTTTTGGTTTGGTTTTTTTTTTGTTTTGTTTTTGTTTTTGCTTTTTGCTGAGATAATTGGGGTTAAGTGACTTGCCCAGGGTCACACAGCTAGGGAATGTTAAGTGTCTGAGACCAGATTTGAACTCAGGTCCTCCTGACTTTAGGGCTGGTGCTCCATCCACTGCACCACCTAGCTGCCCCAATATATTTCTTATAAGAAATTTTATGGGGGGAGGGGCTGGCAGATGGGAGAGCACTGCCCTGAAGTCAAGAGGACCTGAGTACAAATCCAGCACCAGATACTTTACACTTCCTGACAAGTGACTTAACCCCAATTGCCTCAGCAAAAAAAAAAAAAAAAAACAAACCAAAAACCAAGAAATTTTATTTAATTTTTCTCCTAATAGTTTGGGAGGTAAAGGGGAGAAAATAATAGATTTTTATTTGTTTTTAATAGAAAACATTATACAGATGTGGAATGTTGTATATACTGTCAAATGAAGTCACTGCTGCATTATTTATGTTACTTAACCACTTTGTTACAAGAGACCTTTTATGAAGTATGAGTTTTCTGTAAGTATATGTAACATAAAAACAAAACACAACAATAAACCTTTTTTAAATAAAAAAAAAGGAAATAACTAAGAATGTCACTTGTCTTAATACTTAAAAATAAAAAAAGAACAAAGTATTGGTTTATTCTGATTGAAATTAGACCAAACAGAAGAGGGCAAATATTCAGTTTACATGAACCTCCCCTGTAGTTATCCTATAGGACAGGGATTTTCAACCATGGATCACCTTTGTCAGTCTATAGAAGGGGCCTTTGGATCCCTTCTCAGAATGATATTAAAATATTTACAAAATAAAATCTATAAGATTACAAGAAGGAACCACTTATATTGATATATAGTTATCAAAATATATGTTTTTTTAAACCAAGTTCATGAACATGTGTTAAGAATCCCAGCTGTTGCTAAAGATATCACAGTTCAGGATTCTGATAGGTTTAGAATTAGACAGCAAGCCAATTTTTTTTTAAACAAACCAAAATTGGATCCTTTAGGGAGTCAGTATGTTACATTATCAAGTCAGAGGCCCTAGATTTTAGTCCTACTAACACTTATTAATTGTATGAGCTGGGCCAATCACTCCACCTCCCTGGGCTCCCCTCACTTCTCATCTATAAAATCAGGGACCTAAAAGGACTTTTTATAAGTTAGTTTCTCTAATTCTTTTTTGTAGGGAAGTATCTCAGCAGCAGACACTCCCAGCAGTGAGCAAGCCACTCAGAAAAAAGAAGAGGCCAAAGAAGAATTCTACTCAGCATCTCCAGAACCCCCAGTAAAGAATAATCGAAAGAAAAAGCTGAAACAAAAGGTAGTGGTGGATTTGAAAGCAGCTCCTTTTGAGGAAAAGAATTGAAAGTCAAATGGTTCAACATAGTATTTTCACACTCTCTATTGATGTTTGCTTGCATTATGTTTTCCTTCTCAGGTTTGTTTTTTTTTTTTTTCTGTAGATCCAATTTTTCTTGTACAGCAAGATAGCTGTATAAATATATATACACATATTCGATCTGTCAAATATTTTAACATAATTAACATGTATTAGAATTCCTGCCATCTGGGGGGAGGGGAAAATTTGTAACAGAAAGCTTTATAAAGGTCAGTGTTGAAAAATTACCTATACATATGTTTTGTAAATAAAAAGCTTTAATTTAAAAAAAGAAAGAAAGAAAGAAAGAAAGAAAGTCAAATGGTTTAGGCCTATGTCTGGGATTGAAGGCCCTTGCCACAATGGTTTGCAATGAGTACAGAAATCAAATCTGGCCCTTTGTACATCCAGGCTACACCTGTAGTCAGTATAGTTCTTTGGAGACAAGATGTTTGGTGGAGAATGCTGTACAATTAATTAATTTGGGGAGGGGGTAGTACATTTAAAGATCAAATTCTGAGGCAGAGTGGTGTAGTTCCTTTATCAAAAAAGTCTACAAAGGGGCAGCTAGGTGGTGTAGTGGATAGAGCACCAGCCCTGAAGTCAGGAAGACCTGAGTTCAAATCTGGTCTCGGACACTTAATATTCCCTAGCTGTGTGACCCTGGGCAAGTCACTTAACCTCAATTGCCTCAGCAAAAAAAAAAAAAAAAAAAAAAAGTCTACAAAGCATGTCTTTGGTTACCCTATGCCAAGAATTCTTTTTTTGTGTTATGAATCCTTTTTAATAGTCTCTGGACCCCTTTTCAGAATAATGTTTTTAAGTGCATAAATATATAGAATTACAAAAGAAACCAATTATATTGAAAAAACAGTTATCAAAATAGTTTTAAATAATGGACCTGCTATCTATTGCCCTTGTCAGATAAATATTGACATCACTATTATTAAAGCTTTTTATTTGCAAAACATATGTATGGGTAATTCTTCAACATTGACCCTTACAAAGCTTTCTGTTACAAATTTTTCCCCTCTAGTCTCCACCCCTCCCCTAGATGGCAGGATATCCAATACATGTTAATTTATTGACATCACTATTGCTGATAATGATGATAATGGCAATTGACTCTCTTTTAGGTATCTGCATTCTCTGATCCCACCTCACCAGCAGACCAGCAGCCTGTTCCTGGGCACCAGAAGAATTCTCATAATCACCCCAAGAAGAGGAATAAGCATCGTTGTTCTTCCCCACCCCCTCCCCATGAGTTCAGAGCATACCAGCTGTATACCTTGTACCGTGGAAAGGATGGAAAAGTTATGCAGGTGATGAGTCACTAATTGAGTTCAATTACAACAGGGTTGTCTATGCAAAATGAAACTAGGTATGGGAAATGGAGGGGTGGTGGAATAATTAATTTAGCTGTTAAACAGAATCGGAAAATATTTCTGAGGGAGGCATTATTGGTTAGTCTGCTGTTTGTCACATCAAAGTATCCCAATTGTGGGGAGAGGTCACTTATGTATATAATGTTTTATACCCAGGTAAATGTTGGGTAGTTGTTATGAAGATCAAATGAGTTCAATGTATGAAATGCACTTGGCAAACCTTAAAGTGCTATAGAAATGGCATTATCATGACTATAAAGGTAGCAGATAGTGCTTAAATGGGCATTTGGGGCTAGCACAGGATGAAATACGCTGTTGAATTGCTAGACCAGGGAGGCTTTGCCACTAGAGAGGCAGAAAAAGGAACCAATGTTATGTAGTGAGAAGAGTCCCAGGCTTAGAATCAAGAGGGATCTGGTTTTGAATCCTACTTCTGAGACTCTCTTGATGGCAATGGGGAAATCCTTAAAATTTTCTGAGCCTGAGTTTCTTCGTCCATAAAATGAGGATAATGATAATTGTGGGTCCTACTTCCCAGGGTGGTTGTAAAGATCCAGTGTGATAATAACTATAGGGTATTCTGCAAACTTTAAAGAATTGTTTTTTTTATAATACTTAATATGCCTTGTAAATTACATTGATAGCAGTCTTTTTTTGTTAGTTAATGTAGAAGTTGATATTTTAAAAAGGAACAGATACTACATATACTTTTGATAAATTAAATTACCTGAATGATATACAAATAAAATACAAGGTGATTTCATGTACATTCATGCCTAAAGAGGAACTTAAAGATATACTCCAATTCTTAGCTTTCAAAATAAAACTATAGAATACCCCTTTGTTTTAGCCTTGGCTGCAAAAATTCGAACTAGTTTGGGCCAGCGAGATGGAACCCATTAGCCCAGGGAATTTTGAGTTGTTGCCAAAGAAGAAATAGTTTTGCTAATTGGATCTATGTTAATGATTTTTCAGTTATTACTTCTCATTAATCAGGACTTTATTTTTTTCCAGGCACCAATAAATGGATGTCGTTGTGAACCATTGATTAATAAACTGGAGAATCAGCTGGAGGCAACAGTTGAGGAAATAAAGGCAGAGTTTGGAACTGTGCAGGACAAAATGAACACAAAACTGGGGCAGATGGAGAATAAGACCCAACATCAAGTAAGGAAATGAATCAGGTCAATAATATTGACAAATACTTATTTAAAAAAAAAAAGTGAAATCTGAGTGGGACCTGAAGGCAAATGATATGCTGTATGAATTAGAATTTTTGAAAATGGTAAAGATCTTTTTCTAGGGTTTCTCCAAGAGAATTTACTTTATTCTTAATCAACGAATGAGCATTTATTAAGTCCCTGAGCTTCTCAACTTTTGGAGTGTCAAGATCCTTACGGAGGATTGAAGCTCATTGTTAACCATATACATACACACAGTTATAATATATTAAAATATTATATATATGCATATATGCACACATATACTTATATGTAAGCACCTGCCAATATAGACACACTCTGAAGTTCCCTTGTCTTGTGAGTGCCATGAAACAAAACAAAAATAGACTAAAACAAAATAGGTGTAGGGTATGCTGAATTCCTTTTTATTGCCCCATCTAATTGTTATTAGGTCTGCCCTGATTAGTTTTAGTCGTTGGGGGTTTGTGGGCTGACGTCTTATCTTTATATACTTGACATCATGTGACCTTACTGAATTCTAGCTTCGAGTTCTGGATAAGTTGATGGCTGAGCGGCTATCAGCAGAGAGATCAGAGTGTCTGAACCGTCTGCAGCAACATACTGAGCTGGAGAAGCATGAGGGAGAAAAACGACAGGTAAGCACCAAGAGGGTCGAATTTTTGTAACTCAGAGACATACCTGTTGATATTTTTGTGGACCTACCATACTTCAGGCAAGGGCCCTGAAATTCCTAAAGATTATTGCATGACATAGCATTATAATATCAAGTCTACGTTTTTGCTGAATGAGGGCACTGAGCTTTCCTCAGACAGTAGAGGTATTATTTCTTCCCTAAAGTAGAGCTTAGAATTGAAAGCAGCTACAAGTTTTGCTTTGGTCAGTCAGCAAGGATTTATTTTGTATTTATTTTTTTTTAATTTAAATTTTTTTTTCCTGAGGCAATTGGTGTTAAGTGACTTGCCCAGAGTCACACAGCTAGGGAATGTTAAGTGTCTGAAACCAGATTTGAACTCAGGTCCTCCTGACTTCAGGGCTGGTGCTCTATCCACTGCACCACCTAGCTGCCCCTATGGATTTATTTTTTTGAAGTATTTATTATGTTCCAGATGTTGGCTAAATATTGAGTATACAAAAAAAAGCATGTACTTTTATGTACTTATATGTACATGTAAGAATATAAAGGGAAAGTAATCTCTGAGAAGAAGGTACTAATAAGAGGGAGGAGGGGACCAGAAATGGCTACTTGCTGAACATGGGAATTGAACTGAGTTTCGAAGGAAGCCAGGAAGCACAGAGGTAAGAAGGAAGAATATAGAGATATTCTATAGTGAAAAAGGTGTAGTGTCAGAAGACAAAATGTCACAAACAAGGAACAGCAAAATAACCAACCTTGCTAGATCACGAGTATGTGGAAGGGGGTAAAGAATAAGAAGATTAGAAAAGTAAGAGGGGACTGGGTTGTGAAGGGTTTTAAGAGTCAAACATGACTTTATATGAGTAATGGGGTGACCTGCTCTATAGGAAGATCACCTTGGCAGGTGAACATAAGGTGGAGTGGGGAGAGACTTAAGGTAAGGAGAGCAATAAGAAGGCTGTTGAAGTGAGGAGGACCTAGACCAAGGCAGCAGTCACATAGGAAGATGTGGGATGAAGGTAAAACAATAAGTTTTTAACAGTGGATTAGATGGAATAAGGAGACAAGATTATGTGCCCAAAGATATATGATAGTATCTTTGACAGTAGTAGAAAAGTATAGAAGAGGAGAGGATTTGTGAGGAAAGATGTTTTGAATTTGTTGAGTTTAAGATGTCTGTGGGACATCTCATTAAAGATGCCCAAAAGACATTTGGAGATATGAGACTAGAACTCAGAAGAAAGGTTAGGGCTAAATAAACAGATCTGAGAATCGTCTGCATAGAGGTGATCGTTGAATCCATGAGAACTAAGGAAATCACCAAAGAGGGAGACCAGATGACCCAGGACACAACTGGAGAAAGTCAGATAGGGACAGAGAAAAATCAAAAGTGAACAGTCAGAAAATCTAGGAGAAAAGGATCATAGGAAATGTAAAGATTTGCACAGAGGTCAAATATAATGAAAATTTAGAAAAAGTCCAGTAGATATGCAATTGAGAGATCACTGTTGACTTTGGAGAGTGTCGTTTCAATGGAATGACTTTAGAAGAGGGTGAGAAATTGGCATTAACTATAGTTTTCTCAAAGGATTTAGCCCCCCCAAGGTGCTCCAAGTCACTATTGATCAGAGAAATGCAAATTAAGACAACTCTGAGATACCACTACACACCTGTCAGATTGACTAAAATGACAGGAAATGATAATGACGAATGTTGGAGGGGATGTGGGAAAACTGGGACACTGGTACATTGTTGGTGGAACTGTGAACGGATCCAACCATTCTGGAGAGCAATTTGGAGCTATGTTCAAAAAGTTATCAAACTGTGCACACCATTTGACCCGGCAGTGTTTCTACTGGGCCTATATCCCAAAGAGATTTTAAAGGAGGGAAAGGGACCCACATGTGCAAAAATGTTTGTGGCAGCCCTTTTTGTAGTGGCAAAAAACTGGAAATTGAAAGGATGCCCATCAATTGGAGAGTGGCTGAATAAATTATGGTATATGAATGTTATGGAATATTATTGTTCTGTAAGAAACGACCAACAGGAGGATTTCAGAGAGGCCTGGAGAGACTTGCATGAACTGATGCTGAGTGAAATGAGCAGAACCAGGAGAACATTATACACAACAACAAGACTATATGATGATCAATTCTGATGGACATGATTCTCTTCAACAATGATGTGATTCAAACAAGTTCCTACTGTTCAGCGATGAAGATAGTCATATACATCTAGAGAGAGGCCTGTGGGACCTTGTCTCGTGACAAGGAGTGTCTGAGTGCGGACCACAACAGCATTTTAACACTTTCTGTGAATATCTCCATGCATTTTGTTTTCCTTCTTAGGTTGTTTTCTTCTTCTTCTCTTTCTAGCTCTGATGTTTCTTATGCAGTAAGATAACTGTATAGATATGTATACATGTATTGTATTTGTCATATAATTTATCCTATTTAGCATGTATTAGATTACCTGTCATCTAGGAGTGGGGGGTGGGGGGAAGGAGGGGAAAAGCTTGGGAAAAAAAAGTTTTTGCAAAGGTCAGTGTAGAAAAATCATTCATATGTTTTGTAAATAAAAAGCTTTATTATTAAAAAAATTTTAAAAAAGGAAAAAAAAAAGGATTTAGCCCCTCCCCCCCAAAAAAGGGTGGAAAGATAAACATTGATAACTGGTGGCAATAAGTGAGAGTTTTTCATGATAGGATAGCGGCATGTTTGTTAGCAGCAAAGAAAGGAGATACTGAAGATAAGCTAGCAGAGGGAGTCAGTTTGCTGTAGAAGATGGGATGAAATAATATGAAGGGGTTGGCAAAGAGAAGAGCTATCCCTATATGTGAAAAGGGGCGAAGGAGATAGTGGAGGAAGATATCTGAGGGATATTAAACTAACTCTCAGTGAATAACTTCGATTTTTTTTTTCAGTGGGGTATGAGGCAAAGAAGTCAGCTAAGAACATCTGGGGTAGAGGTAACATGAGACTTGAGAAAGACTTTGGAAGATTTGTATTGTTTTATACTACATGTCTTTAGACAAGTCATTTCTTATTGAGATTTTGAAGCTAATTTTTTCCCCCTTAATTTTCTCCTTTTTACAATCCCAATGTTTCAGCCAGGTAGGGCCAAGAATTTGATAGTATACAAAGACATTCCATATTTTCCTTTGTGCCTTCATTAAAGATCTCCAACACCCCCTGCTATCTATGCTTATCTAACCCAGTATAGATTTTTTTTAGATATTTAATATTTTAATTTTCCCTAGTTATATGTAAAAGCAATTTTTAACATTTAAAAAAAATTTTGAGTTTGAAATTTCTCTCCCTCCTTCTCCTCCCCACTCTTTGAGAAGGCAAGCAATTTGATACTACACATGTAGTCATACAAAACATATTTCCCCACTAGTCTTATTGTTTTAAAAAAAAATAAGTTTTAACATAACATTTTCATGCTCTCTATTGATTTTGTTTGCATTGTGTCTCCTTTCTCTGATTTTTTTTCTTGTAGATATGATTTTTCTTGCACAACAATAATAAGGGTGGAAATATGTATACATATATTCGATTTGTCAAGTATTTTAACATAATTAACATGTAGTAGACTTCCTGCCATCTAGGGGAGGGGTGGGGACTGGGGGGGGAAATTTGGAACAGAAAGCTTTGTAAGGGTCAATGTTGAAGAATTACCCATACATGTGTTTTGCAAATAAAAAGTTTTAATTAAAAAAAATTAAGTTTTTTAAAAAGGTATGCTTCAATCTGCGTTTAGGCTCTTATCAATTATTTCTCTTCAGATGGATATCATTTTTCAACACGAATTTTGGAATTGTCTTGGCTTGTTGTATTGCTAAGAACAGCTAAGTTATTCATAGTTGATAATCATATGGTATTGCTATTATTGTGCATACAATATTCTGGTTCTTCTCATTTCACTTTATATCAGGTTCATGTAAGTCTTGGCAAATTTTTCTGAAAGCATCCTGCTCATCATTTCTTTTAGCACAATAGTATTCATTCACAATCATAAAATTTTCCCAATTACCCCAGTTGAGGGACATCACCTTAATTTCTAGTTCTTTGCCATCATTTAAAAAAACTGCTATAAATATTTTTGTATATCTAAGACCTTTTCCTTTTTTGTTTTTTATCTCATGAGGATACACATCTAGTCCATTATACATTTTAAATGATTTAATATGTATTCCTCTTTCGTCCATGGATCCACCTCTGATCTCATCCCTAAGCACCTTCCCCTTCTCAAAAAAAAAATCAACTTTTAAATAGCATCAAAAAATAATATCTATGAATGAACCCTAGAGATAATTTGGTTTGGATCACACTCCTATTTTGCAGATGAGGAATCACTAAGAGGAAAAGTGACTTCTCAAAATCAGAGCTAAAAAATGGTAGATCTTTGTTTTTATTAAAACTTTTTATTTGCAAAACATATGTATGGGTAATTCTTCAACATTAACCCTTACAAAGCTTTCTGTTCCAAATTTTCCCCCCTAGTCCCCACCCCTCCCCTAGATGGCAGGAAATCCACTACATGTTAATTATGTTAAAATACTTGACAAATCGAATATATGTATACATATTTCCACACATCATTGTTGTGCGAGAAAAATCGTATCTACAAGAAAGAAAAATCAGAGAAATAAAACACAATGCAAGCAAACATCAATAGAGAGCATGAAAATGTTATGTTGTGGTCCACATTTGACATCCCTCTCTCTGGGTGTATATGTTCTTCTTCAATGAACAATTGGAACTGGTTTGAGACAATTCTTTGTTGCAGAGAGCCATGTCCATCAGAATTCATCATCATATAATATTGTTGTTGCCGTATATAAAAATCTCCTGGTTCTGCTCATTTCGCTCAGCATCACTTCATGCAAGTCTCTCCAGGCCTCTCTGAAATCATCCTGCTGGTCGTTTCTTACAGAGCAATAATATTCCATAACATTCATATACCATAATTTAGTCAGCCATTCTCCAATTGATGGGCATCCATTCATTTCCAGTTTCTAGCCACTACAAAAAGGGCTGCCACAAACATTTATGCACATGTGGGATCCTTTCCTTCCTTTAAGATCTCTTTGGGATATAGGCCCAGTAGAAACACTGCTGGGTCAAATGGTATGCACAGTTTGATAACTTTTTGAGCATAGTTCCAAATTGCTCTCCAGAATGGTTAGATCCGTTCACAGTTCCACCAACAATGTATCAGTGTCCCAGTTTCCCACATCCCCTCCAACATTCATCATTATCTTTTCCCGTCATTTTAGCCAATCTGACAGGTGTGTCGTGGTAAAATAGTAGATCTTCTAAACCCAAATCCACTTCTCTTTCTGCTATGCCATACTGCTTTTCAAGGTAATAATGGCCAAATCTAATAAATTCTTGGGAGTAATCTAATACAATGAAATAGAATAAAGATGAATGTAGAATCTTATACTCGGATTAAAAAAAAACGACTTTATCAGTATATGAAGTTTATTATATGTCAGTCATACTATAGTAGCCAATGTGATCTTGGACTAATTAATGAGCAGAGTAGACCATTTCTAGAAAATCCTAAAACCGCAGAATTTGAGATTGGAAGGCACCTTAGAAGGTATCTAGTCCAAGCCATACCCAAAAAGAATCCCCACTCTAACAAATTTCTGGAAGGAACTCACCTTCACTAACCTGTCTGTACTCTTCTGGAAATTCTCTAGCTTATTAGTGCCCTTCCACCCAGAACTGGACAGATTGCTCCAGATGAAGTCTGGTCAGGGTAGGCAAAGGATGAATTTTGTGGAAGTTATGCTCCTTTTTATGTAGCCTAAGATTGTATTAGCTTTTTTGCTACCCCATTCACTGCTGAGTCATTGCGCTTACAGTATTTCCTGCTCTGGCCAGTCCACAACTATAGTATCGTTTTCAGTTCTGGGTACCACATTTAAGAAAGGATATTGAAAAACTAGAGGGTGTCCATAGGAATAAGGAAGGATAGTGAAAGGCATGGGAATTATGACCTATAAAGATTGGTTAAAGAACCAACAAGTTTAGTTTAGAGAGAAGTTAGAGGAGACATTCTAGTTATCTTTAGTTTAAACTAAAGACAATCTGACAAGAAGGAGGGCTGCATATTTTTGTTCTTGTTGGTCTTAGCTTATTGTTACTCAGTCATGTCTGACTTTTCATGATCTATGTGATTTTCTTGGCAAAAATACTGGAGTGATCTGCCATTTCCTTCTCTGTCCCCATTTTACAAATAAAGAACTAAAGCAAAAAAAAAAAAAAAGCATTAAGTAACTTACCCAGAGTTGCACAGTTAGTAAGTGATTGAGACCAAATTTGAACTCAGATCTTCACAATTCCAAGCCCAGTGGTCTATCCACTGTACCACCTGGCTTGTCCCCTCTGTACAACTTCACTGCTCCTAATAGCTACCAATTTCTTAACTGTTCTTAGGCAGATGCTGATGTAGGCAGATTAGACCAATCAATCTTTTTGGCTCTTTTCCTTCTGACCTTTATAGCAAGACTCCAACAGATGTGATGATTGAATATAAAGAGATCAGTATAAGAAAATGGAATTTTCAAGCCTGGGCCATCTGGGGATAGTGATGTTACTGAAGAAAAAAAAGTTGAGAATGAAAATTGGCCTGGGGACATGAAGAGAGATTTGTTTTAAAAAGATGTAATCTCTGTCTTCTCTGAATTACTATTGTGTTTTGTTTGTGCCCTACTAAGAGCACATTCTGTGATGTATTATAGCACTTTCTATATATCATTGAAATGCGCTTTGTGCAGATTTATTCAGCTGTGTCCAACTCTTTGTGACCCTATTTTGAGTTTTCTTGGCAAAGATATTAGAGTGGTTTGCCATTTCTTTTTCCATTTCAGCTCTATTCTCTAGATCATTTTATAAATGAGGAAACCAAGGCAAACAGAGTTAAGTGATTTGTTCAGGGTCATATAGCTAGTAAATGTGAATCTGGATTTGAGTTCATGAATATGAGTCTTTTTTATCTTTAAAAATTTTTTTCAATAGTATTTTATTTTCCAAATACAGATATAATTTTCGACATTCATTTTTGTAAGACTTTGTGTTCCAGATTTTTCTCCCTCCCTTACTTCTCTCTCCCCCTTCCTAAGACAGCAAGCAATTTGATATAGGTTAAATATCTGCAATGCTTTTAAACATATTTTCATGTTTGTCAAGTTGTGAAAGAAAAATAGATCAAAAGGGAAAAAACCATGAGAAAGAAAAACAAACAAAAGTGAAAATACTCTGCTTCAATCTAATTCAGTCTCTGTAGTTCTCTCTCTGGATGCAGATAGCATTTTCTATCACAAATCTGTTGGACTTGCCTTGAATCACCTCATTGTTGAGAAGAGCCAGTTGATCATTACATAATCCTGTTATTGTATATGATGTTCCCTTGGTTCTACTCACTTCACTAAGCATCAGTTTATGTTTTTTCCCAGGTTTTTCTGAAATCAGCCTGTTCATCATTTTTTGTAGAGTAGTAATACTCCATTACATTCATATACTATAACTTATTTAACCATTCCCCAACTGAGGGGCAACCACTCAATTTCCAGTTCCTTGCCACTACAAAAAGAGCTGCTACAAACATTTTTGTACATGTGGGTTCTTTTCCCTCTTTTATGATCACTTTAGGATACAGAGCTGGATCAAAGGGTATGCAAAATTTATGTAGTCCATTGGGCATAGTTCATATTGTTCTCCAGAATGGTTGGATCATTTCATAACTCCAACAATGCATTAGTGTCCCAGTTTCCCTACATCCCTTCCAACATTTATTATTATCCTGTAAGATGAGTCTTCTTGACTTCAAGTCTAGCTCTCTATTCACTATATAAGCTAGCTGCCCATGAGCTTAAATGTATTGAATTTATTGTTATTTTTGAAATATTTTGTTATTGTATTACACATTAAATAAATATGTCTATCCCACCTCAAGGCATTCCCCTATCCCAATCCCAAGAGCGAGGTTTCATCTTATTTTATCCTAAGGTTTAGTCAGTTCCTTACACATGCAATCTTCAGTAAGTACCTGATGAATAACTATTTGCCTTTGTGCTAAATCAGCAACAACCTGAGAAGTCTCAATATTTCCAGGGATAAAGACAGAAACACCTAGTTTCAAATCTCACCTCTCAGCTGCTGTCTGACCCTGGACAAGCCCCTTAACATCTTAGTGGTTTAGGCAACTCTTTTTAAAGACTGTAAACTTCAGAGAAGATTCTCACCTCCATTTGTAGAGGGAGTTTTCCCCACCCAAGAACTCTCAACACCAGTGAAATCATAGACCCAGATTCTATTCTAGTAACAACCAATAGAGAATAAGTAAAAGGCAGGAGTGCACAATATTTATATGAAATTTTATAGTTACCAAGTATATTATCTAATTTGATCTTCCCATTATCACTCAGAGATAAGTATTATATCATTAATTGCATTTTATGAATGTGAATCCACTGAACCAAATGTTCATAAATTTGTTGACTATCTTTGTGGATAAGCTCATGTAGTGAGGAAGAGGAAGAGGAAGTGTTGGTTGTCAACAATCATCTTTGATAAAGCCCAATTATTGTTTGATTTCATTTGTAGATTTCATTTTACATCTTCTTTATTAGGGATCCCTCGTGGATGAATTGAAAACATGGTGTATGTTAAAGATTCAGAATTTGGAGCTGAAACTTTCTGGAGATTCTAGAGTTTCGAGGCCTAAATCAACTCCTTCTACTTCTGAATCCCTCACAGGTAAACTGAACCCAGAGACTCCTTAAAATTGCAGTCCATTAATTTTTTTTTTTTTTTTGCTTTTTGCTGAGGCAATTGGGGTTAAGTGACTTGCCCAGGGTCACACAGCTAGGGAATGTTAAGTGTCTGAGACCAGATTTGAACTCAGGTCCTCCTGACTTCAGGGCTGGTGCTCTAACCACTGCGCCACCTAGCTGCCCCTCAGTCCATTAATTTTTAAAGGATTCACAATCTTGCAGCATCTTAATGATTTCTTAAAAGATAATGGTTATAGCTGTCTGAGCCTGGACAAGTCACTTAATCCCAATTGCCTCAGAAAAAAAAAAAAAAAAAAAAAGAATGGTTAGCACAATAGGACAGTCATGACTATTCTGAAAAACATTTTTGATGTTCTTCTAGTGTGTCTAAGCTCAGCTATATCTCAAAATTAGGGATGGTCACTAGGATATCTATTCCTTTCATGTCATTGAGGGAAGGGCATTCTCCCTCTAAACTTGATCCCTTTTCATTTTTCTCCCTGACTTAAGTTGAAATTCTACCAAAATACCAATTCTCTTTGAATAACACATCTTTTAATTGACACTGATTGTCCTTATTTTATGTTGCATTTGATATTAACTTTAGGAACATTCAGAAAATAGTTATTTCCTCTCTACTTTTTCCCTTGTCAAGACTTTTGTTTTACCAGAGCCCCACCAGGCTGTCTTTTTTCCAGATAAAGGATACCTCAGATATGCAGGCTTTGATTTCACCATCATTTTGGGAACATCGGTGTTATTTCCAGTTTTCCAAAGGACTTTGTAAATAAGGAATAGGACCATCCTTTCAAAGTTAAAACTAAAGATCAAGGATTACTACCAAAAGACATGTGACAGGGCTGAATTGTGGAAATGGGCTAAATATGGATGAAAAACATTTCTGCAATTTCAATATATTTAATTCAATTATCTAGTTTCCTGGGGATATTTAGTATCCTGAGAAATCAGGAAATAGAATTATGAAACTTCAGGTTTAGATTGAAGTAGTTAGTAGTTTGTACCCTGATACTCTAAATATAAAGAGTACAAAAATAATAATGACAAAGGAGAGAAAAGTTTTTTTGAGTGGATAAATATGGAGGTAATAGGATTGATTGAAGACTATAAGCTGTCTACTTTGGACCTTAATGTAACTCAGACAAGAATTCCCTAAAGTTTTCTAAATAGAATGTTGATGCAGAGTTTTATGACTATATGTGATCAAATGAATAGGCTGGATTTGCTGGCTTTTTTTTCGTTTTTCCAACAGGTGCAGACCAATCGGTGGTTACTACTACCAGTCCAGCCACTGCTTCTGCCATTCCCGCTCCGGTTGTTAGGCCCAAAGAAAAGGCACTTATTAGTTCTACTGCTTCCAATAGACTGCAACAGGAACCGTCATCATTAGACTGTGGGAACTCTAAACTGAGACATGTTAAGGTACAGACAGCTTTGTTGCCCTCAACTGAAGCAACTAAATGCGAACACCAGGCTGGTCACTGCATGGACAAAGGCACTCAAACGAAGAAGTCTGGGAAAAGTGGGCAGACACGGCACAGGCCCCAGCAACATACATCAACGCATGTATCCGGCAGTACATGCACCCAGCAGCAACCAGCAGACCATCAGGCTGGCCCTCCCATTCGAGATACCTCCCAAGCTCTAGAAATTACACAGTATTTTTTTGAGGCTGTATCTACACAAATGGAAAAATGGTATGAGAGGAAGATTGAAGAGGCCCAGTGCCAAGCCAATCAGAAAGCACAGCAAGATAAGGCTACACTAAAAGAACACATTAGAAGTTTAGAAGAGGAACTAAGTAAGCTAAGGACTAAAATACAAAAAGAAAGTTAGCATCTGGGCATGGAAGTGTTTAAGTACTTCGGAGAATATCTGATTTTGCTATGAACAACAATCACTGGGATCAAAGTGTTCATCCTGGTACACAAAGACTTGCCTTTAAATACAAACATACATATACACAAAATACTTAAATTGCTGAAATGTGATCTTTGTGACTTCTATGCCCTGAATTCTTATTGCTAAAGTTCTCTCACACCTGAAATCAAGAGTAGTGGTTTCAAGTTTTATCACTCAAAACTCAGTTCAGGTTCATGGGAAGTTTTTAGTTTTAGATTGAGTAGGCCAAGTTAAGGAAATTGTGAAACTGTGGAATATATAACAGTTTCAAGCTTTACCCTAATATTCGGGAAGTGGAAAATATGTGCACCAAAAAACAAAAGCCCTTTGTGAATCCAAACCAACATTTATGTTCAAACTCACCTGCTGTGCCTCAACAACAGATCTCTGAATGATCTGTGACTTTAAGATGAATTGAACTATACCTGTAAAGCTTGCCATTTTTGTAAATCTGACAAAAAAAAAAAACCTAGGAAAAAGATTTTGGGAATGAAATTTCCTGATTTTCATGCAGTCCCTCTCACAAAATTGTAATCCAAAAATAACTGAAAAGAGGAGTCTAAAACCCATTGTAATAATGTGGAATGTGATAGTATATTTAAATAAATTATTTGTGATATAGTTAATGTAAATGGTTATATTGGCAGAGTTGGAAATTCTGGTTAAGATTAGAGCTTCTGATGAATGCTTGTTCAGTTACTGTGTTTATGGAACAGTTTTCTTTAGCTAATCTTAGAATAATTTTAAAACAAACAAGTGAAGAATATTTTAACCTTACCATTTCCCGAACTTTTTGTGAGCAACTGAAAATCAAACAGCTCAAATCTTTGAAATCCTTTATGAATTTGTGCTTATGATATCAGTATCAGGATTTTATGGAGATAGGCATACTGTTCTTATCCCAAAATGGAAAATGTTGAGATATTTATTCTTTTCCCTTCAAAGAATCTCCAAGTATTCTTACTAATTTGATAGCAAATTGGATAATTGAATCATCAGACCCTATCTCACCAATCTTCAATTTAGCATGGCATTGAGGTCTTTTTCACTGATGTCATGAAGAGATAATCAAGACTTCAGGAGTATAGTTTTTGCATTGAAACTTTTAGGAAGTACCAAATAAAGAGGCAGAAGTTGGATGAAGACTTGTCAGAAATCTGATAGAAGGGGATACCTTCCTGTCCAGATTTGGTTGAACTAGGTGATATCCATGAGATTCTTCCAGTTCTGAGATTCTTTAATTCACTAATTAACCTTGCCCTTCAAACTTCTGTCCTTTTGAAGAATAATTCACATGCATCTGCTTAAAATTTCTAGTCTAAGAATTTGAGTAGTATATATTCTTTTTCTGTAGACAAGACTTCAGAAGTCCATTATTTATCATCCTTTCTTTATATAAAACAGCATGTTGCTAAACCAAATGCAAAAGAATTTATTTTGGACAGTAAATATACCCAGAAGCTCATCACCACTGCTAAAGAACCCTCAACCCACAGTAATATAGTCTATTGACTAGTAACATATTAAATTTGTATTTTGGAGTAGTGTTAAATTAAGATGTGGTAAAATCCCCAACAGAGTAACCTAATGTATGAATTTCATTATTTTGTAACTTGTAAAACTAATTTAATATTGTCTCAAATTTATCAACATTTTTTGTCCTTTTGCCCTTAAATTATATGGCTCCTGAACTGTGCAGCATTTCATTCATTCCATCACCTTTAAGTGTGCACTAGTAGCTCTAGAGGCTGCCTGTCTCATTGATCCTTTGCCAGATGGAGTTTCTTCTACCTTGTTCCTGAAGCAAAAAATCATCGCTCATGGAACTTTACATCTGGAAGATTCTTCAAAGATCATCTAATCCAACCTCAGAAGAGGTAAATAAAACCTAAAAACATTCCTTAGCTCAATCCAAAAGATAGATACATAGTTAGCACCTAGCATTTAAAAAAAAAAAAAAGTGAAATCCACAAAATAATTCTTAAATGTTTAACTTTCTACCCTTGTTTAATAACAGCTTACAATTTGAACTCAAAGGGGGTCATCAAATTTCAAGCTCATTTTAATTTTAAAAACACAAAAATATCATGTAACTCTTTAAATATAAAAAAAGCCGTAGAGTGGAAAATACTAGTTTGCTTAAAAACAACCAACCAGCAACCTGTAAGCAGATAATTCAATTGTTATATTGCCATCTTGATAAACTGGAGTAAAAAAAAACAAGTCTAGTGACCCAAAGTTACTATCTCCAGTCTTTCAACCTTTTTAAACCTATGTTCAGTAAGTAGACGAAGGCTATACAAGTAGAGATGTAATAGCTTCCCGATTACAACAAAACCTGGACTTTTCTACTAATTTCTACTATTACTCTGCATTTTAATGGCTTAGCTTTGGTTAGAAGTTTAGTTGGTTTTTTTTGGTATTATCAAAAATAAGTTGCAAATCTGTAATTTTTCTTATAGATGCAAAAGAATTTATTTTGGACAATAAACAAATGGTACCCTGCCATAGTAACCAATGTGTCAAAATTTGGGATGAAATCTTTGTAGGTTGATAGGGAAATTTACTAATATGCAGAATTATGCATTATAATCAGGTTTGGGTTTTTTTGTTTTTAAAGAAATGCCTATATTATATGTTAAGATGGTAGCTATAAAGTAAATCTTACAGTATTTGTGAAAATTCCATAGTGCATTGCTGAGTACATTAAATATCTGTGATGCATACTAGTTCTAATCTTTTGCCTTAGGTAGTTCAAAATAAAGGAATTAGGTGGCAACATATTTACATTTTTTTCAATCAAATGTTAAACTACTATAGGATTACATTAAAAAGGCATGTTGTTTTCCATTTAATTTTTAAATCAATTTGAAATCATTTTTAAGGAATATTAAAATGATGCTTATTAATTTCTATTTCATTGTATTTGAAAATATGATTTTAAAATTAGCTTATGTTTGTCCCTAAGAGTATAGCTGTCCACCACCACTAACAACCAAAAAAACTTGTGGCATAGAGTGAATAGATCTGTTGAGTATAAAGCAGGTTTGCTTTGAATGAACTGAAATGAATACAATTACTGTGAAAGGCAAAATTATTCATTGATAACACATGGGTAAGCTGGAAGTAAGATTTGCCTTTTTACTTCTTTGCCAATGAGCGAAGATGGTTGTTTATTCTCTCATATAAACAGCAAAATACAGGAGACAGCTTTTGTTTTAAATTTTTTAGGGGAGCCAGAAAACCCAATTCTTGTATAACTTCAACTTCTACTGATAGGAAATACTTCTTTCAAGTTGCTTGCAAAAGTTAAGAAAAATTTACTCCAAAAAGACTGTCTTGAAATAATTTACATAAATTTTTCCAATTAAATTTTATTAATGGAAAAAATCACAATTACTTTTTTCACATAAGTTAAATAAACTATTTTTATCTAACCTGACAAAACACAGCAGAATGACAATAAAATAAATTTGACAAATAAAAGAATTTGACAAAAATAAGAGGAAATTATACTAAAATGAATTATAGTGAAATTTAGCCTTCTAAAGGCATATCCTTACACAATACTTAAAAAGAAAAATTACTTTTTACTGTAATAATCACCATGTGTATTTTAAAGTCACGGTCAGTAGTACTGTTTTGGATAGCATCAACATATTATTCCTTGAGTAACCATTCCTAACAATAAATGATACTCTTTCTAGTTGATCTCTTTAATTTCCTATCTTTACTATACTTTGACCAGTTGTTCAAAAGTTGACTTGACAAAAGTCATGTATTCCAGCCCCTTATTTTAACACACCTGGAACCCACAGAAGTTATGATTTGCCCCAGTTTTGCATAGTACATACAACCAGAATGTGAACAGAAGTCTTCAAGTCCAAGTCCAACGATCTTATTGTCACTTCACTGTGATGCCTCCTTGGTTATTTCTTTCACCATGGCAACCCATGAAATAAAGAAAAATATGAAATGATACTTGAAGGTCCTTTATACCCCTTCCATTCTTCTCCAACAGTGGCATGGCAGTGGAAGAAAAAGAGGGTAAAAGGTGCTAAAAATTATGGAGTGTTTAGATAGTTCATAAAGTTAACTTCTAAATATCTGATCTTGAAACTCAATGGTCTTCCATTTGTGATTCCATTTCAGAAGTACAGGATGAAGAAGCCATGGTTAGATAGTTTATCTGAAAAGAATTTGAGCTTTTTAGTGGATTTTATGAATATTATTGAGAAGTATGATGTGGTAGACTACAGTAGTTGAAAATGGGCTACATCAAGTTGTTCAGCTTTCCAGTGATGCTTGGTCCTACTTAGATTATATCTGGAGTACTAGGTTCAGTTTAAAGATGACATTAGTAAGTTGAAGAAAGTACAGTGCAATCAGCATGGTGAAGGGTCTGAAATATGTCATTTGAGGGTCTACTGAAAGAACTTGAGGTGTTTATCTTGCACCAGATACTACAGGAGATGGTGGGGTATATGATAGCTATTACAGGATTTGAAAAACTGCAATATGGAAAAGGGATTCTATTTGTCTCCAAAAAAGTAGAGATTGTTATTTTTCCAGCAGAATGTGCATTCACTAGTCATTTAAGAAGGATCATATATTTAGGGTCCCAAAGCCAAGTTATTGTTTATAAATTATCTAGAAATTGTGATTCTTAACATCCTTTTCCTCCTTGGAAATTTTTAAGCATAAATGGACGATCACTTATCAGTGATAATGAGAATTCTTTTTAATTATGAATTAGATTAGAGGCTTTTTATCTCACATCCATCAAACAGGAAAAAGCAACAAAAGAAAAAATGATAAATGTTGGAGTGGCTACAGGAAAATAGGTACAATAGCGCACTATTGGTGTGGCTGTGAATTGGTCTAACCATAATGAAATGTCCAGAAAGTTATTAAACTGCACATATTCTTTGACTAATCTAGGCCTATTTCCCAAAGAAATCTAAGGAAAGAGCAAAGGATCTATTTGTACAAAATATATTTTAATGGCTATTTTTAAGGTAGTCAAGAATTGCAAACTAAGGTTTCCTGCTAATGGAGATTAAACAAATTGAACAGAACCATTGTTATTCCATAGAACATGATGAAATAACTTCATCATTTTCCAGAAGACTTCTGTAAATGGACACAAAGTGAGCAAAGCTAGAACAAGTCATACTTTATAGAGAAAAATAATTCTAAAAAACTTTAGAGTTCTTACCAACTCAATAGTAAACCATGAGTCAAGAATAAAGCTGAAACATTCCACTTGATTCCTGACAGGGAAGTAATTAACTTAAAATGCAAGAACATATATTCACACATGATTGACAATGGGACTATATTTTGCTGATATAACTGTTTTGAGGATTGGGTGTGGGAGGAAGATAGCAACCAACTAATGAAAAAAAAAAAGAATTCAATGGTTGCTCACGTCTCTCTCAAATCTTAATTCCTGTATTTGCAGTATCAATCTAGAAATTATGGCTATAAGATGAAGTTGCATGTAAATGGAAGGATGGACTATCTAAAAGTTTGTGTTTTAGAGATGCAAATAAAGGAACTAGGTTAGATCTTCCTCTCTGGGGGACAATGAGCTGAGCTCATATTTGTTTAAGAGGTAGTAAATAAACAGGCTGGAATTAGCTTTGGTACACTGCAAAACTCTCCCAAGTTACTGAAACCAAGACCTATCTTTTAAACAATATTCATTTCAAGTGATGTCTCATTTCCAGTCATTGAACAACTACTTTCTAAAGAATTTAAGGGCTGTGTATGTGTATATATCTCCACACAAATTATAAAACGTTCTAAAAAAGTTATGAAGGAGAAACAATATAAAGGACATTAAGAAAGGATGATCAAAAAAGATGGGTCATTAATATGGTGAGATTTAGGAGGACATATACAGACATATAGAACAGCTCTTCATGGTTTCCTTGGGAAGTCAGAGCAATATGAGGAAAGCCCCTAGTACAGTGTCTGCACTCTCCATAACAAACTTATAAAAGGAATCACAATCAAGACATGAGTAAGTCTCCTAACATGGCAAGGCATGGATGGGTTGTGAACTGCCTTGTGGGAACAATACTCTTGTTCATAAGATCAGAGATCCATTAGAGTATAGGAATATTCTTGCTATAGCTATGTTTAATCATATAGCAACTCACTAAATATCCCAAATGCTCAACCCCTAACATTTTGCCAAATGTAACCAGTTGCTTCTGTGTAAACATTTTTAGAATTTTCCTTAATGCTTTCATTAGAATCAATCCTAACCATCTGGAAGCAGCCAAAGTAATTAACTAAAATTCAAGACATGATAAAACAGTATCCTTTAAAAATCTAGTTTCCAATTTATATTTAGTATTAGACTTCTTATTTTGAATCAAGATCAAAAAAACCCTTTCCTATACAAAGTGGTACTGAAAGAGGACTATGTATGAAACTATTTTATCTGTATTATGTAGAGCTTGCTTTTAATTAAAGTTATAATAAATTCAACATTATTTTTAAATCTGTTTAGCCGTTTTTCTTCTGTTCTCTTCTATGCATTTCTTTAAAGTGTCCACTTTTATGGCTTTTTTTTGTAATAGTATCAATAGTTCTTCACTCTCCAAACAATTCACCCCCTTCAATTAAAAAAAAAAAAAAAAAAAAGAAAGAAAGAAAGAAAAACAATCCTTGGTACAAATAAGCATAGTTGAGGAAAAACAAATCCCCATATTGGTCATATCCATAAGTATATATTTCATTCTCTATTGCATCTATAACTTCTTAGGAGACAGGTAGCATAGCTTGCTCATCATTGGTCCTCTGACAATGGAGCATTTTTCAATTTAAGTGCCTTACATGGTTGACTCAGTGATTGCAGGTTAATTAATGGAAGACATGAATGATGCAAAATGATGTAGGCAAAACCATAAATATTAAACAATGGCAGTAACGTACATGGAAAAGAAAAAGAAAAAACATTAGCGAATGCTACATAATTATCATAACTAAGTTTGGCCCCAAACAGGTTATCTCCTTCCCCTTCTTTGCAGAGCTGAGTATGGAACATTGCTCTCAGATTCAGATGTGAACTTTTTTTCCCCTGTTATTATAAAGGATAACTGGGTGAGTTGGGGAGTACAGAAATAGTAAGAAATGATAAGGGTTTTTTTTTCTTTTTTTAAGATGAATTTGGAGGAAGAGCTGTACACTTAAATTTCCACAAGTCTTCCTTTCTAGAAAAAAATGCTATAATGAACTGAGAATACTTAAGTAGCTTCAAGCCTTTATATTGACAGGCATTCATAGGTCAATAACAAATTTCTTAACAACCTTAGTGACTAAAAGTTATAAAGCCTATTGGCTATCAGACAGGTTAATAATCATCAACTTTGCTATTTTTCTACCTGTAGCATCAAGACTAGCCATTAACAATAACATAGGGTAACTGACTAGCATGCCTTGTATGGCATAGAACAACTTGAATCCACAGGTTATATTGCTTGCTGATGAGTCTTTACAACACCTTTGCCTGAATTCTTTCATTTTCTCACCGAAAGCTATGAAATCTTCCATCCCTAGTTGTCTTCAGTGTCTTTTCCTTACCTTCAAACCAAAACCATTCCATTCACTCTGGAAATAGTGCAGGGATTATCTGAGACATGCAAGGATTATCTGAGACAAGTATACATTTTTATTTAAGTTGAAGGATAGGATACTTGAGACTATAATTGAGATAGAACAAGAAAGAACCTTAGATGTCATCTACCTCAGACTGTTAAACTTCATAAAACTAAGGCCAAAGATTAAAATGTAACTGAAAAAAGTTAATAAAAGTGCAACATTTTTGTGGTTTTCTAAGTTACTATGTGGCCTGAAGTTTCTATTTGAGTTGGACCCCATTGATCTAGTTCTACTCTCCTTATTTTCAGAACAGGAAATCAAGGATAGTCAGGTTAGTGACTTAGAAGAAACTCCACTTCTTCCACTTATAATACACCTTGTCTTATAAAGAGCACATGTCTCCACTTTAATTGTAAGGCAGAAGTATTTTTTTTTTGAAGACCATACTGATTAAAAGTGCCATATGATAGACAATCCTACTGTCAGACAATCATAAAAAACGATCTACTGAAATGACAGTTATATACAAAACAGCAAAAGACAATAATGTCCCAGTCATGTCCAATTCTTCATGATCCCATTTGGGGTGTTCTTGGCAGAGACACTAGGTTTGCCATTTCTTTCTTCAGCTATTTTACAGATAATGAAACTGAGGCAAAAGGGTTGATTAAATGACTTGCCCAGGATCACACTGATAGTAATTGTCTGAGGCCAGATTTGAACTCAGGGAGATTCATCTCCCTGATTCCAGGCCTACCACTCTTTATCTAGTGTGCCACCTACTTGCCTCAATTAAGATATATATCTTACCAAACTCCCAAGAAATTATTTTACAGATCTAGAAAAAATAGTAGCAAAGTTCATTTGGAAGAACAAAAGGTCAAGAATTTCAAGGGAATTAATGAAAAAAATACCAGTCTCGTATATTTGTAATATGCAAGAAAACACATTTTTAATGGTTTTTTTTTTAATCAATATGTTATGTTTTGGTAGTGTTATTTTTCATGAAAACTGACCAGCATATCCAAAATAATAAAACAAATCCTTGGTATGTATTGTTCACTGCTAAGGCAACTCCCAAGATGCTCTTTATTTTGTTCTTATCACAAGTCAGGGTCCATATAAGGCTATTTTGCACAAATGTAGCACGATCTGACTTTGTAGTGGGATCATCACTAGGTAAAGGTTGTTACAAACACATTAGCTTCCTACTCCTTGCAATGAGTTTTAAACTCCATTTACCTTGTAGTACTCCAACAAAGATTTTGAAAAATCTTTGGGGAAATTATGAAGTTACGCTTTTGCTAAATTTAATGTTTTCTCCAACTCTTTCAGTTGCAGATTTCCTTGAGTGATCATCATTCGGATTATATCCTATAGAAGAAATAGAAATCTAGTCAAGAGATACATTGAGAAAATTAAAGCAAAGTAATTGTTTCATTATTTGCATAATGAAATGGCTAAAATCTAAAAAAGGAAAGCAATTGGGTATATCAAACAATGTGTGGCGTATCTTCCTCTCCTCTCTTTCCCCTAACTTACCAATTCATAATTACGTAGAAATTATTTTTGAAGTAATGCTATCTACAATTTTGATGGACATAGTTTTCTTCAACAATGAAATGCTTCAAACCAGTTCCATTTGGTCAGTGAAGAAAGCCATATATATCCAGAGAAAGGGATATGAAATGTGGACCACAACATAACATTTTCATGCCCTCTATGGATGTTTGCTTGCATTGTGTTTCCTTTCTCAGATTTTTTTTCTTGTAGACACAATTTTTCTTGCACAGCAAGGTTAATTGTGGAAATATGCATACATATATTCGATCTGTCATTAGCATAATTAACATGTAGTGGACTTCCTGCCATCTAGGGGAGGGGTGAGGACTAAGGGGGGAAAAATTTGTAACAGAAAGCTTTGTAAGGGTCATTGATGAAGAATTACCCATACATGTTTTGCAATTAAAATGCATTAAAAAAAAATAGTGCTATCTACTGAATAAAAATTTTCTAGAAATAGTTTAAAAAAATTAATGGGCTCCTTTTAAGTAAAAATGCATTTTCTATCATCTAGACCAGAGCTTCTAAAAACTTTTTCCACTCATGATCCCTTTTCACTTGAGAAATTTTTATGTGACCCTGGGTATAAACGTATGTAAAACAAGGTATACAAATAAAACATTTACTGATAAATCAATTTTGAAACCCTAAAATTGTTATGGGGCTGTGATCCATAGTTTAAAAAGCTTTCATGCATACCAACTAAAGCCCACAACCCTCCCAAGTACAGGCTGAACTATATAAAATTTAATTGGGAAATATTTAACAAAGTAAATAAAAATACAACAAAATTTAGAAAATACATTTTGAAATTAAATTAAATATAACCTGGTAAGTTTCTTATATATATATAGATTAGTGGCCCCCATTTCTATGAGTTTGATGCCACTAATGTAGGCAATTTCTTCAAAGTAAAAAACAAAAGCTTTAAGTTTTTTTTTTTAAATCCTTCAAAGAAAAAAAAAAAGTACCTAAAAATGTAGTGCCTCACACAGTATAAAGAAAGCTTTAGTGAAGTAGGTTGTATTCACACTAAATTAATTTAAAATTTTGATTTAAAGCTTACCAATCATTGAAAAGAAGCTGGACAGTAGTGAAAGGGGGGCCTGCCGCCACCAGGTTGAGCTCTTGGTCATCCTTACCTCTTCTGTGGCACTCTTATTTCTTTTGAATTCTTCCCTTGCCCAGTTCTGTAGATACTTGCGGTCACGTTCATTTGGTACCTGTCGAATTGCTTGTAAAATCTTTCTGTATAGAAGAAGGACTTGTTGCCTTCTCATGAACTGTTTCAAAAAGGAGAAATTTCAATTATACCTGAACTTCTAAGCTGTACTTAAAGTTGAAAAGGCCTTAGAAAACATCTAGTTGAAACCATTTTTTTTAAATCAAGCATTTTTTTCCTACCTCTCACCTTCCCATCACCTGATAAAAATAAACTCTTGTAACATATATCCATTGTCAAATAAAACCAAATCCCACACTGCCCACATAGAAAAAAAGTGTCTCAATCTCCTTCATTTTTCATATAAGGAAACTAAGGATGAGAGAGGTAAAGAGATTTGACTAAGATCATACAGCTTGTTTTGGACAACTCTAAGCCCAAATCTGATTCAGTCCAACATGCTTTCCATTACAAAACTACTGCCTTCCCTTTGGTGTTTTGAGAAGGAAATGTCAAAAATAGGCAAGCCTTTGGTACTTTACAACCTATTTTCTTGGACCAAATAACTCTTCCTCTCTCCTCACATACCTATTTCAAAAGTCAAGCTGTATAAAGCCAACTCTAATATGTACTTTTTTTTTTTTTTTTTGCTTTTTGTGAGGCAATTGAGGTTAAGTGACTTGCCTAGGATCACACAGCTAGGGAATGTTAAGCTTCTGAGACCAGATTTGAACTCAGGTCCTCCTGACTTCAGGGCTGGTGCTCTGATCCACTGCGCCACCTAGCTGCCCCATCTAATATGTACTTTTAAAAGGACTACAAAAGCCAAGGATTCCTATCTTAGCACTTCTGATTCAGGGTGTGAAGTTGGATAACAAGTTTGAAAGGTCTGTTTCTTGGTAAACCTTGGTTCTAGATGATCTAAATTTTTAAAAAGTCCCTTATTAATGATAATCTTTTAAAGACCAGTTATTTGTAGAGGCAGTGAGGTATACTATGAAGAGGGAGGGGACCTACAGTCAGAAAGGTCCGACTTAAAATCTGGCATTAGGCACTTACTAGCTGTATGACTTTGGTTAAGTCATTTTACCTATTTGCCTCAGTTTCCTCATCTGCAAAATGCAAATAATAGCACTTACTTCCAGCATTATTATCTCATTGTAAATTGCAATAATTGTAAAGTCTTTAATCCAATGCCTACCACATAGGAAGCATTATAAGTTATGCTGTTTTGTTGTTATTTTTAATTATTGTTCTAAACTAAATTGGTCTTTAAATCTTCTGAACATTGTTACATCTTAGGGAAATCACCCTTTGTAGACCTGCCTGGCATATAGGAGATGTTTAATAAATGCTTGTTCCCTTCTCTGCCTCTTCTGTGAAATGAAAAAGAATCATAAACACAATTTAAATGTTCCAGCTTTAAAGCCCCTACAAATGAGACAGTATCCTAAATTTAAACTTGCCCCTATCCCTCCCTTTGTAGGTGAAGATTACTTCTCAATCTTTTTGGTTTCAAGACCCCCTTTAAAAATAATACTCCAAAGAGCTTTCCTTTCTGTGAGTCCTATCAAATTGGAGGACACGTTTACTCATCGTCTTCATGTCTCCAGTTAAATCTTTAAGTTGGTTTACATAATCGCTGGAAAACGCCACTGTATACTTATGAGAAAATGAAGGTTAAAGAAGGAAATAATGTTTTAGTATCATGAAAAAAGTTATGACCTAGGAATCTCTTTTAGAAGGGGAACTCCTGCGAAGTGAATAGAGCACCAGTCCTAAAGTCAGGAGGACCTGAGTTCAAATGTGACCTCAGACATTTCCTAACTGTGTGACCCTGGGCAAGTCACTTAACCCCAATTGCCTCAGCCAAAAAAAAAAAGGGGGGGGACTCCTGGGGCCCCTTGGGAGGGGATTGAGAACTGCTGCCACAGAACCAGAGCTGGAAGGCACCTTAAAGCATTCAGTCCAAAAACTCTTCCCCTATCCCCCGCTCCCCCTTTTTTTTAACAGAAGAGGAAACTGAGGTCCAAATAAGTCGAATGACTTCCACTTATCACATAGAGAATAAGTATCAAAAATAACTGGAATCTTCTGTTTCCAGAGCCAGGGCTCTTCATCTAGAACTACGAAGCCTCAAACATTCAGTTTAAAGAAAATAAGTTTTCTCAGATGCAAAATAGGTGGGAGAAGGCGTCATTTACACTAAAGCGCTTTATAAAAGGTTCTCCTTTCTAGGGCTCTGAGGCCGGCACGAGCACACACGCCCCCTACCGCTGGCCCAATGGTGGTATTCGCGGAACGGGAAGGATAGGAACAAACGAAAGACAAAAAGGGAAACGAGGGAAGGGCAGAGCACAAGCAGAGATATCACCCAGTGGGATCAGGGCGTAGGTAGGGGTCCCGTGGGTACCTGTTTGAGGGTTAGCGCTACAGGAGGTAAGCGAGTAGAGGACATGGCGGCATGCCGAGAGCCGGACTTGCACGGCTTCGACCGCCTCTCCTCCAACCGCCTCTCCTCCGAGACTCGGCGATCATGCGCAGGAGCGGAAGCGCGGTTTTGCCGACGATTGAGCTCTCGCGAGAGAAGTAGGATCAGCCGGGGAGAGGTGATAGAGTTGAAGGGAGGAGGACATGGGTGGGAGGAGGAGGAGGCTGATAGCCTATGTAGGTGAAGATAAAGCAAGGCGCGAGGAGAAAAGGCCGGAGAATAGGTGGGGCGGGGAGAAGAAGAACAGGAAGGGAAATCCAGGAGGGGTTGGGGACTGGAAAAAGGAGGGATAGAGGGAGAAAAGGGAGGGGGAAGGGGAAGGGGAAATGGAAGGGGTGGGGGTGGGGGTGTGGGAGGGGAAAGAAGGGACTGGTGTACGATCCTAGACAGTTGCGAAGAGATTGGGGCCAAGGAACAGTGGGCGGGGCAAGCCTCGTTCTGGAACTCCGCAGGTGTTCTAACTCAGAATATCTATTCAAGATCCTGTCCATAGTTTGATTTAACGGGGATTAATATATGGACCAAAAAACCAGCTGAAGTCCCATCTCTGATCATGACTGGAACCCTGTAAATAAGGGATTCACGCAACTCAAGGGTCCTTGAACTTTATATGTGTATACATATACATATATATATATATGTGTGTGTATATATGTATATGTATGTATTTTTAATGTGTACATATAGAGGAAATGTCTTCTGGCCAAAGTACCTATTCCCCCAGGTCTGGATGTGCCACTAATTGAATCTATATGTAAATTCAAAGGAGTCTGTTTAATACTGAGGAGAGTGAATATGCAGCTTTGTGGTTGCTGACAGTGGGACAATTTGCATGCTCCCAGCCAGCCTCCTTGCTTCCATCCCAAGGAAGAGCAGAGAACAGGAGCTTGAATGATTTAGAACCACCATTTATTTCCTCTCCTTAGAACCCTTTTCAGACTTAACTTAAGCAAATATTTAAAAGAAGTTTTTGTGTGTGTGTGTGTGTGTGTGTGTGTGTGTGAGTAAGCCTGTGTTTCGTCTTCTATGTTTCTCTGTCAGCTGAATTACAAAGGAAAAGAAGACTTTTCTTCCAAAAATGTGACCTAAATTTGTGTGTTTACATTTAAATAGTATATGCTTATAATTATTTTCAATTGATGCATTCAGGAATAAGATTTTAGAAATATGTATGCATTGATATTGAAGTATTGTTACTAGAAATTTAAATCTATTTGATTTGATTTTAAGTTAAAAAATTGAGTATTAAAACAAGGTTCTCTGGTAACTTAAAAGAAATCACGTTTGTATATCCTAATTCGATGAAATATACTTAAGGTATCATGTTGCTTTCTAAATTGCACATTGGGCAATTTGTAAAAATTGTATGAGCTATGCGTTGACATTTTTGTCAACCCTGATGGATATGTGGTATAAATTTTGTGAAATTTGGTCCTAAGTTATTTAGATATTACCAATATTCTGAATCTTAAGACTTGTCTTTTTTTTTAAAAAGGGGGTGAGAGATGATTTAAAAGCAAGAAAAGTTGGTTGAGAAAACAATTGATAAGTTTGAATATTTTGAAGGAAAAGTTTTCTTTCTCTCTCCAAGCCTCTCTATCCCCACTCCTTATTGCAAGGATGGGTAAATGGGATAGAGAAGGGAAGGAAATATATTCAGCATAAGGAAGATGTTAAAAGCAAGTAGAAGCTGGAAAGTATTGGATTAGAATAAAAAAATACAGAAAGGAAATTGTAAATAAAGGATCTGAAAATTTTGGGAACTTTAGGGAAATAGAAAAGCAGTTCACTGCTATTTTAAAAATTCTGGCAGCAAACAGCCTACTTTTACTGGTAGTTAAACCTTTCCTGATTCATTAAAGGAAGGAGAAAAGGGTTGGAAGATATTGGAGCAATTAAAAAACAAACAAACAACAACCACCACAACAAAAAATTCCCAAACTTTGAAGTAGTGATTACCTGATGGGAGGAGAGTGTTAAATAAGACCATGTTGTGTGGTGTTTTTTTTTTTTATTAGGGAAGTCATTTTGGTGCTCATGCAAAGAAAATTTGCAAAGGCAGAGCCAAGATGAATAAACACAGAGGGATCCCTCAACCTCTCTCCCAGGCCACTCCAAATTCCTTTGGGTGATGGCTTTGAAGAGATTTTAGAGCATCAAAACATTCAAAAAGCTGAGTAGAACATTTTCTGGCTAAAGGTAATTTGAAAGGTCAGCAGAAAAAGTCTGTGACACCAGGGTGGGAGTCCAGCCTGCAGTCCTGGTGCAGGTTGTGCCAGAACAGCCCAGGTCCCAGCCCCTGCCCATTGTCAGCAAAGCAAGAAAATCTGGTGTATAGGGATATGTATAATTGTAAAATAAATATCTGAAAAGCATGTGCAATATGTCTAAAGATAAATAAGAAGGTGTTGAGAAAATGTCCCTCAGAAGGGACAAGTTAGATTTTACTAAAATAACACCAATGTGAAAAAAAAAAAGATATTTACTAGTTATTATGAGACATTTGATAGGATGGGTGGAAGCTTTCTTCTGAGCTTTGCTGCCTTAAGGGGTTAGTGAAATAACATTGGAACAAATTTTATCTAAGTATGAATTGGTAGAGACTATTGATTCTGATAATGGAACTTTATTTCTAAGATTGTATAAGAAATGGGGAGAAATTGCAAACTGAGTGGCAACACCATACAGCTGGGCATCTGCCCTCATTAGGCAAAGTGAAAGAATGAATCAGAATTTTTTTTTTTTTTTTTTGGTTGAGGCAATTGGGGTTAAGTGACTTGCTTGGGGTCACACAGGAAGTGTTTGTTAAGTGTCTGAGGGCACATTTGAACTCGGGTCTTCCTGACTTCAGGGCTGGTAATCTATCCACTGAGCTACCTAGCTGCCCCTGAATAAGATTCCTAAGAAACAAATTACTATGTTAGAGATTAAATTGCCTTGGACCAAATGTTTGCCTATTGCTTTGTTACAGAATTAGAACTTCCCCAGAAGTGATCTGGAACTTTCCCCATGTAAGATGCTGTTTGGTTTATTTTATTTGGGAGGGGAAAGGGAAATAATTTTTTTTGAAACAAAGGAGTTTTTATTGAATTATATACTGGCAGTGTCCTCATCCCTTTCAGCCCTTAAGAAGCAAGGATTGCTCGATCAGACAGTACCTTTGGAGTTTGCAATTCCAGAACCAAAACTGCTGTTTAGAAGCTTGAGAAGGGATAGATTCATTACACCAGGGTTAAAGGACCTGTAGAATGGATTGTTGAGGACAGTTTATAACTTCTAAAATTAACTTTGCAGGGGCAGCTAGGTGGTGCAGTGGATAGAGCACCAGCCCTGAAGTGAGGAAGACCTGAGTTCAAATCTGGTCTCAGACACTTAGTATTTCCTAGCTGTGTGACCCTGGGCAAGTCACTTAACCCCAACTGCCTCAGCAAAAAGCAAAAAAAAAAAAAAAAAAAAAAATTAAAATTAACTTTGCACCCGGGTAATTAGGAATGTTTTGGTGAGAGGGGAGATTAATTGTGCTTAAAGGAATTTTAACAATATTGGTTGTTGTACCTGTTATTTATATTTCCAGAAAAGTTTATAGGGACTCCTTGATTGGAGAAAATTGAATTAACATTTTTTAGGATAAAGAAATCATTAATGTTTATTCTGATTAGGGTTCTTTAAAGTGAAATTAGGACAGCATAGTCTATATTCTATGTGTTTTAATTGGCTGTACAGGGTCATCTTAAAGCTGATTCCATTGGTGTCTGAGAACAGTGGTCTGTCTTTGTCCCTTTGAACATAATTAATACCGGAATATGTTTTGCTGTCATTGAGCATCTTAAAATAAAATGATTTGTGTAATGTTGAATTTAAAACCATCTACTTATGAAGATAAGCTGTGAACTTTCTAAGATTAATCTTTTACTGTATCAGTGTAAGATTATATAGTCAATATTTATTTAGGATATGTGATCCTTGAGAGCTAAATTCACCTGGAGGTTTAATTAATGAATCTTGCTATTTGAGATAAAATGTCTTGGGATTGTAACTGATTATTTGGAGTTTTGGATTTAGGTGGATCATTTAGTCAGTAACCCTTCTGAAAGATGCCACAAGCTACATACTTAAAAAGGTGATCCTGAATTGTTACAGATAGAGATTAGTATCCAGGCAAGAGTTGGGAGGCCTCCACTTAAGGCAGGAGCCTTCTGACTCAGTTTCCCCATTGTGTTCCTTTTACTAAGAACTTAACCTGATTATTCCTCAATCTGGCTAAAAGGTGGAATTGTTACTGCATGATTGGTTGTCAGCTGTGAAACAGAACTAAGGATATTTTATCCTGTCATGTATGTGCTCTCAGGCTGAGGCCTGAAGGACTAATTTTGATGCTATTATAATCATGTCCCTGCTTTTTCCTTTTATAGCATATTTCTAAAATCAGGGAAAGTAATCAGAAGCCACGAGCACAATTCAAGTTTTCAATCTGAAAACATATGGTCATTATATTCTAAATAAGTAGGTATTTGATCTAATCATCTATTTGTTGCGAGATACATATATCTGTGGGTTCCCTTTAGCATTTCTATTGCTGACTTTCGTGACAGACATCTTTATTTGTGAAGGGTTACCTATTCCAATGACTGGGGACACAAATGGTTAGGGTGATAGGTAGCCCCAGATGGGAGTTGGAGGTAAAGGACCAAAATTTAAATGCTGAATAGACTTAGACTTCAGGCCATGGTCAAAATAATTATAATCCAAACAGCAAAGGTCCTGGTAGATCAGCTCTTTCAGACTAAAGAAGCAGTACTCCAGTGTTGGCGACTGAAATCTCTAAGCTACTAGCAAAGCCAGAGCATTGAGAACGGATGTGCACAGCACCCATTCAGAAAATACATTTCCTTCTATAATTAATATCATTGGGCTTTTTCCATTCTCCAATCGATAAATGGTCAAAGGATATGAAGTTTTCAGAGGATGAAATTAAAACTATTTCTAGTCATGTGAAAAGGTGCTCCAAATCACTATTGATCAGAGAAATGCAAATCAAGACAACCCTGAGATACCACTACACACCTGTCAGATTGGCTAAAGTGGCAGGAAAAGTTAATGATGATTGTTGAAGGATGTGGGAGGACTGGGACACTGATGCATTGTTGGTGAAGCTGTGAACAGATACAGCCATTCTGGAGAGCAATTTGGAACTATGCTCAAAAAGTTATCCAACTGTGCATACCCTTTGACCCAGCAGCATTTCTGTTGGGCTTGTATCCCAAAAAAGTCATAAAGGAAGGAAAGGGCCCCACATGTGCAAGAATGTTTGTGGCAGCCCTTTTTGTAGTGGCTAGAAACTGGAAACTGAATGGATGCCCATCAATTGGAGAGTGGCTGAACAAATTATGGTATATGAATGTTATGGAATATTATTGTTCTGTAAGAAACGACCAGCAGGATGATTTCAGAGAGGTCTGGAGAGACTTGCATGAACTGATGCTGAGCGAAATGAGCAGAACCAGATCATTATACACAGCAACAACAATACTATATGATGATGAATTCTGATGGACATGGCTCTCTGCAACAAAGAATTGTCTCAAACCAGTTCCAATTGTTCACTGAAGAAGAACATATACACCCAGAGAGAGGGATGTGAAATGTGGACCACAACATAACATTTTCGTGCTCTCTATTGATGTTTGCTTGCATTGTGTTTTCTTTCTCTAATTTTTCTTTCTTGTAGATACGATTTTTTCTTGCACAACAATGATAAGTGTGGAAATATGTATACATATATTCGATTTGCCAATATTTTAACATAATTAACATGTAGTGGATATCCTGCCATCTAGGGGAGGGGTGGGGAGTTGGGGGATAAAATTTGTAACAGAAAGCTTTGTAAGGGTTAATATTGAAGAATTACCCACACATGTTATACAAATAAAATTAAATTAAAAATATATATATCGGGGCAGCTAGGTGGCGCAGTGGATAGAGCACCAGCCCTGAAGTCAGGAGGACCTGAGTTCAAATCTGGTCTCAGACACTTAACATTCCCTAGCTGTGTGACCCTGGGCAAGTCACTTAACCTCAATTGCCTCAGCAAAAAAGCAAAAAAAAAAAAAAAATTGGGCTTTTTAATACTGGGAGTTTTCTATCCTAATAACATCAATTTATTCTGATGCAAATGACAGATGCATTTCAAAAGTATGAAGTGTTGGCACTCATTAACCTGGACTCTGACCCTGCAAGTTCCCCTTTTAGAAGAATACAATCCTAAGAATATGGAGATTAAACTATCCATAGGACTAACAAAATATACATAAGTAAACTAACAAAAGTCACTAACATTCACCTTTTATTATTAGGCATAAAGCAAGATAACTCATAGTTAGCATTTAATCATGAAGTAAGATAATCAATAGTATTTAAGTAATTTAGTTATATAGTTAAGTCAGTATTTAACCATTTAGTGATGTAGTTAATAGTTAGCATCTATTCAAATGTCAAATATAGTAATCCTTAAGTTAGAAGGAATCTTTGAACTAGGCACCAGATAGAGATATGTCACTGAGTTAATTGTCTGGATAAATGTAAACCGTAAATCTGACTGTTGACCTAAGGAAATATATATGTAATCAGAAAATAAAGCCTGAGGGAACTTAAGGGGACAGAGAGCAGCAGAAGCAGCAGCTTCACCATCTCTCCCATGAGTTCCTTATTCAAGCTGTACCTGTGACTCCTGTCTTCCTTTGACATCGACCCTATTTCTCCTGCCTCAAATTCCCCGAGAACCCTTGTAGAACCTGGACCTCTACACTCCATCACAAATTGGTGTTAGACTAGTTAGCTGAAGAAGGTGGAGATTGTGGTAAATCAAATCTATCCATTTGCTATATGAAGATGATGATAAGGAACAAGTAGTGAAGAAAAACACTGAAGACCTCAGAAAATTGGCCAATGTCCCAGTCCAGACCTGGATCTCACCATTTAATACTTCTTGATGGTCTTGGTTTGGAGGATGCTAGTAGAAACAGATTCTTTGGTTTCTGTTGATAACTTTAAGAGAGTCATCACACTACTCTCTGTCTGCCTCCCCTATATGATGCAGGAAGTCTCAAATTTATATGTGACTTCAAATACTTCTTAGATATCTGATCCTGGACAAGTCACTTAATCTGTTTTCGTCAACATTAGTTTCCTCATCTGCAAAATAGGGATCACAGTACCTCTCAGGAATATTATGAGAATTAAAGGAGATAATTATGAAGTTATTGATTAGCAGAGTGTCTGATACATTATATGTATAAGCTATTACTATTATTGTTATCATTGTCATTCTAAAAAGCAGTCCATAGAGATTATTTCCAGATGGAGTGGGATAAGGGGAAGATATAGGATCAGAAAAGATTCCAGAGCTTGCATCTGACCTAAATGTTTTAGAATTGGATAGAATAAATTATATGTTACTTTGTATCATAAGTTTTATAAAACTTTCTTCATAACAATGCTGAAAAGTAAGGTCAATATTATTTGCAATTTGGAGATGAGGAAATTGAACCTTTGAGAAATTTAGTGATTTGTTTAGTCACATAGGTACTTGCTAAAGCCTTGGTTTGAATTTAGATTTCAAGTTCCATTCCCTGATTCCTCCCAGTTATTAGCACTGTCCCTTTTATATTTATTTACTTAGGTCCTCAGAGAAGGCAAAATCATGGAGGACATTCCTAGTAATGTTTGTTGAATTCCAACAAAATTGAAATGGTTTTGCATCCTGACTTAATCTTCCTGGATATTTTTGATTTGCTTAACATGCCACATATGCCTTCATCCAGGACTTTGATAAAAATGTCAAATAGCATAGAACCAAGAACAGACCCCTAGGGCACTTCACTAGAAAACTTCAAGTTATCAGGGACCCATTTGTATCCATTTTTTGTGTTGTCAATCAGTCCACATTCACTTAAATATACTACATTTCTCCATCTTTTTCCCAAGGATATCGTGAGACACTTTGTCAGTCAATTAACTTATTGAATAACAGAACTGATACAAAGGTTAATAAGCAAAAACAAAGGGCCAAATCTAGTCAGATGAGATTTAGATTTAGTAAGCATGAATGTTGTTTTACTTCTTAAATTTCTAAGATAAATCACATAAATACAGGCTTAGAGATATGTGTTTAAAGAGTACCATGAGATGACAAAAACCTTTTTTGTTTTTTGTGGCCAGTATGTCTAATGAACCAACTATATAAAATGGCAACCAGAAAATGAATTTGACTTTAGCTTATGTTACAAGTATAGTATTCAAAACAAGGAAGATGGTAGTCCTGTTGCACTCTTGCTTGTTCAAAGCTCATCTGAGTACCCATGTCTAGTTCTAGGGAACCATAATTAACAAGTTATACCCGAAAGGTATAAGGGCAACTGGAAACTGTCATATGAATACCAGCTTAAGACCTTTAGGATTTTGAGCCTAAAAAAGAATGGGTAAGGCAGGGAAGGAAAATGACACATAATTACAAAAATCAAATCTTTGTAGGGCTATCACGTAGAAATTGAGATAATTTACTCATTCCACTTGGTCACTAAGGGCAGAAATAAAGACCAATAGGTAGAATTAGAGGAAGATGGATTACAATTGAATAAAGGAAAATATCAGAATCAGAATTCCTCTCAACTGAATTAGGATGATTCAGGGGATGGAATATTCTCTATTAAGTCTTCTAGCAGTTTTTTGAATTAACCACTTATTGGTTATGATACAGAGGCAACCATGTTTACATGAAAGCATCTTGACTAGATGATCCGTTCTTAAGCCTTGTCATTTGTTTCCAGTAATATGGCTTTCTTACTCCAACAACGGTATCAGATATAAAGGAAAAAATTTGAACATGGAGAATAGATGAAGACTCAGGCCTTCATAGTTCATAGTCTAAGAATTTATCCAATAGGGATTTATCTGTAAACAACTGATTCTCCTAGAAAATTCTAAACTTGCTAGCCCCTTTGCTGATGATTCATATTATAGAATTATATTCTCTCAAACTCTTCCTGATAAGGAGCTTCCTCATAGACCAGTATTTAACATTGCATCTCTCAGATTCCAACTAGCATTTTTTGCTATTATAATTCAGCAGAGTGCCAAATTTTGAATCCTATCTCTAACATTTACTATGAGACCATTGTCAAGTCACTTAACCCTTATATAAGCTTCAATTTCTTCAGCTGTAAAATGAGGATTAATATCTGTAATACCTACTTCATAAGCTTGTGAGGCTCAAATGAAATTTTTATATATGTGTGTATATATATATATATATATATATATATATATATATATATATATATAT
>JAJPUD010001239.1:274151-305439 GCA_023553655.1 Myrmecobius fasciatus
CCACCATTCTCTAAAGACCTTCTCACCTTGAAATATCTTTCTATCACTTTGAGCTTACTCTCTTCCCTTGTCAGAAAGAAGTCCATCTGCCTATTATTAGAACCAAGTACCAGATTATCCTGTTTGTATAGAATGGATCTATACATTTATAAGGATCATGATCAATTCCTCAAACCTCTGAGCATCTGAGATACTGATTAACATATCTTTAGGCAAGTGAGGAACCTGTTTAGGAAACTGCATTCCATCCAGCTCCTCCTTTCCATGTGAGGTAACAAATCATTTCCTGGTATTTCCTCTCCTCCCCTAAGAAACCCCCTAGGTTGTATTTCCTGTATAAAAGATGTAACGACGATAAAGATCTTTGATAAGAACTTTTCAGGAGTAATCTCTCTATGATGTTCGTTCTCTCTCTCTCTCTCTCTCTCTCAGTATCTTCCCTTTAATGTCATCTTTCTCCTCTATCCTAACTCTGATTAGTCTGCTAAATTCCTCTATAGATCTAACCTGCTAGTCAATAATATACTCCCACCTCATGGCATATCCCTTTAATGGATTCTTCCAAACTCCTTTCTTTGGAAATCCTATTGCTTTCACAAATCTATTTTATATTTGCCATTCCTGGGGCCTAATTTACCTCTTCATTTTGACTGTGACCTCTTCTTCTAAATAAACCTAACTTTTGGTTTTATTTCTTTTTTTTTTTTTTTAATTTATTTTTTGCTGAGGCAATTGGGGTTAAGTGATGTGTGCAGGCTCACACAGCTAGGAAGTGTTAAGTGTCTCACATCACATTTGAACTCAAGTCCTCCTTACTTCAGGCTGGTGCTCTATCCACTGCACCACCTAGCTGCCCCATAAACCTAACTTTTGGCAAAAACAAAAACAAAAACAAATACAAACACAAACACAAAAAACCCTCTACTTTTCTGACCCCCTTACTGGCCAATTCCCCTTGGAACCTCTATTTTAAGGAAACAGACAGACTAGCAATGGTCACTCTTTTCCTTCCTTTCCAGGCTTTACTTCTGACTGGATTTTTTCTCTACATCCTGCTGCTACCTTAGCTTTCTTTTATATTTTGCCTTTTTCCATTAAATTGTAAGCTCCTTGAGGACAATTTCTGTGTTTTTATTTGTAAATTGCAAAGCATCATCTGGTAAACATTTGCTAAAAATCCTATTATTTAAATCTTGTTTCCCCAATAGCATCTAAATGCTTAAAATAATAATAATAATAATAATTAGTGAATTTATTCATATAGCAGGAAAATTCCATTCAAATCATGAATGCCATTAAAATTGAGTATCAATTAGAGGGCTTAGGTTTTGGGGTTTCCTCTCCAGTCTTTCTGTATTTTGGCCAGAGAATTTACAGATGATTATTACTAGTTCATCACACTGATGAGAACTGTGAGGAAAAATTATCCCTTTTCTTCGTTCCCCTTAGCTATGACAGTAATATCATTATTGTTGTTCAGTTGTTCTTTTCAGTCATGTCTGAACTATTATTATCATTATTATTAATTATTATAATAGTTCAGGTAGCTAGGTGGCACAGTGGATAGTGCTCCAGGCCTAGAGTTGGAAAGACCTCAGTTTAAATCTGATCTCAGATGCTTACTAGCTATGTGTCTCTGGACAAGTCACTTAACCCTGTCTGCCTCAGTTACTTATCTGTAAAAGGAACTGGAGAAGAAAATGGCAAATTACTCCAGTATCTCTGCCAACTCCCCCCCCCCCAAAAAAAAACAAAACAAAAGGGGTCATGAAGAGTCAGACATGACTATCTGGCATTCAAAAGCCTCCACAATCTAGAAGTAATCTATCTTTCAATCTTTAGTCTTCTCCTCTCTTTCTTCCTACTAGTCTTATATTCTATGGTTGAGTCAATAGTACTACTTTCTGTCAAACATAACTTCATATCTCTGCTCATATAGTTTACTATGCTTGTAATTTCTTACCACTCTTAACCTGGTTAATTCCTGCTCACCTTTAAAGTATATTTCAACTGTCATCTCCTGCATGAAGTCTTCTCTGACCATGTACTTGGCAACAGTTTCTTCCTCCCAGCACATTAAATACTTAATACATGTATTTTAAATATTTGTTGAATTATGACTGAACGAATGTAAAAATATGATAGCTGATCAGGCACTAGGGTGAAGGAGAAACTCCCTATTTCATGACAAAATCATTTTAAATTCTTAATTTTCTGAAAACGTAGTACTTGAACAACAAAAAATCCCTTAGCATAATCCCATTTGGATGAATAGTATTCGAAATAAATCATATTTTGGATAAATATTTTAACAGAATATTTGATGCTCACTGGTATTAGATAGATCATGACATATTAATGTTAGTAAATGAGGAAAGGAGTAATGAACATTTTCAAGGGTGTTTAAACCCATCTTCAAAAATGGTGTAAACTAGACTAAAAGTTAAAGTAGGTTTCTTTAAGGCAGGGATTGTTTCCCTTTTGTCTTCCAATCTAGCATATAGTATAAGCAGCTGTCAGATTTAGTTGAAGGTGTAAAAACCACAATCCCCTTTACAGAGATCAACGTGTAACCACGTTTCTGATATGTCACGGGAAAAACTGTGAAACATATACTTTTCCTGCTAGCACCCACTTACCCGAGATTTGGGATTATCCAATATGACAAAGATGACAAAAATGTTTGCACTTCGGGCAGCCTGAACTGCTGCTATGACTCGGTCTTTCCCCTCCAAGAAAAGGCCTCGGCCATCAGAGACTATAAGAAGCAGCTGTGCTATTTCTAGGTAGGCAGTACACAGGAGAAGGAATAAAACGAATAATTTTTAATAACTCAATTACCCATAGTAGGAAAAAATCTGGCAACTTTTAAAAACTGCACCAATACCACAATAGAAAAATTCAGAAAATGAAAAACTATAATAGTTATGTATAAGTCTTGTGAAAAGATGAGAAACTGGGGGGCTTTATTGGCAGGGAGGTTTATCCACAATTTCTACCTACCAGTTGAATCCCAGGCTCCTAGGCTACAGACAGTGGGGATGAGCACAGAGCAAGGAAGTAGATTGTAACATATGTTTATGTATTCAAAAACCAGGAGGTGGGGTAGAGTTGATTATAGATTAGGCTCATGGTACTTCTCCATTATTATGGAAATTTGACTTTATACCCAGGAATTTCCATCTTTGTCTGGAATTACCAACCCATTCACTTGAGTACATTTTAAGGAAAGATTTCTAGAAGTGCAGACATTCAGAGACAGTGACAGGTTTGCATATTGTATGGCAAAAAAGGCTGAAAATGTAGAACAAGTGATTACCAAATTACCATCAAAGAGAAGAGAACTGAACTCACCTGGACTGGTATTTTGAGAGAGCTGCTGTGCAGCAGTGAACATGTTGGCTGATGATTCTAAAAACTGAATGAACAAGAAACAAAAAAGGTAAAAAGAAAGCTCTTTGTCATTTCTTGCCCTAAGGTACACAGAAGCCTTTATCCCCTAAGGGGGTCCATATTTCTTGACTACAGGCGAGGAAATAAAAACCTTCCATCCTGTCAAGGTTGGGAAACTTTAGAAGCTGTACCGTGGCATCACTGGGGTACTCAACTTCGCAGGCTTGGCCAAGATAAATGCAAGAAAATAATGCCTGGTGTTCTATAAAGGACAGCCCAAGTGTAAGGACATGGTCCCTCATAATTTCCAAAAGGAACAGTGAATTTTGATGAGCAGACCAAAAATCATACCCAACAACGATAACAAAGAAACTTTAAAAGTCTAAAGGCAGAATCATGAACTAGAGGATCCAGAAGACTGAGCTGTGCTTCACAATGACTCCTGGAGTGATTCAGAAAATGGCAAAAAGATCCTTGGATTTTGTTTCTCCAAAACATGAAGCTGTAGTAACACTTGATCCTTATCTCATCTAAGAGAATCATTAGAAACAGATAATTCTGTTTACAAAATGCTCCAAAATTCTCAAGATAAAACTGACCATGACACATTATTAAAAAAAAAAAAATAAGTTCTCGACTTCTGTCTAGAACCAGTTCTATAACTCAATGTTTACATGTGTTACTTGACTCATTCCAGTGGATCCACTATTTATTAAAAAAAAAAAAAAAAAATCACCTGAGGCCTGCCTGCCTTCCCTATTTCAATTTTTCTTCCTTCCTCTACCTCTTTCCGTAAAGTACTATGATTTATTCAGAAGAGTAAAAACATTTTAAGGAAAGAGATAAGTAGGCACAGGATTGTGATTATAGGTAAATTAATCCAAAGGATATTTAGAGAATTCAGAAATATAGGCCAAATCATGTTCTAATTCCAAGAAAATGTCCACATTTGTTTTTTATAGTGGCATTTTACTTTAAATGTCAATTAAAATAAAGGAGGAATCAGCTAAGGCATGGGAATCTTTCTGCAATTCAAAGTACCCTTTGAAAATAGTTGATCTGAAAAAAATTGGTGCTACACTATGGGTGAAGAATGATGCTTATATTTGTGACACTTGACTGATGCCATTTGCTTTTACTTAACTGCTTTTATTTCTTATTTGTTAAGGTAGAGGAAGGATATTCAGAAATTAGAGTGACATAAAAATAAGAGATAAATTAAAGAAAAAAACTGCAAAAGACCATTTGATCCAAATAACATTTGCACTTTTCTTCCATACCTGAGCAATCTTAGTTTTCTTTTGTTGGAATTTACAGAGCTGCAGTATCCGGGTTCCTGATTGATCATTAAACTGTTCATGGAATGGATGCAGCAACTGAATAGTTTCCCCAAAGCTTGGAGGAAAAAAATACAAGGACTTATTTTTGTTATATGATCTAAATAATCAAACCTCAATTTGTTTGGGTTTTTTTCCTCCCTAAAATGAAATAGCATCCTTACCTGTATACAGCAATCTGACCCACTTCCAAAAGGGCCAGAGCATTTCCAATCACTGCCAATGATTCATATGCAAGCTATTAAAAGATATAGGAGTTGAAGGAAGGAAATAAATATTACATGTAGGTACTGTCAAATGCTTTAAAATTCATTTGATCCCACAATAATCCTAAAAAGTAGGGTTATTATTATCACATTTTTACAGTTGAATGAACTGAGGCAAATAGAGAATAAATGACTTGCCCAGGGTTACATAATCTAGTAAATGTTTGAGGCTCAATTATACTACTTCTTCTTTGAACTGATCAGTATTTTTCTTGTGCAACATGATAATTGTATAATTCCAATATAAGCATACATTTCTACCATGTTTAACATACATTGAACTGATTGTCATTTAGGGCAGAGAGTGGGGGAAGGGGGTATGTTGGAACACAAGGTTTTTCAAGGTTTAATGTTAAAGACTTATCCATGTATGTGTTTTGAAAAATAAAAAGCTTTAATTAAAAAAAAAAAAAAAGATGAACCAATCAGTAGTATGAACAATTCACATCCAACTCTAAATAATTAAAAAAGATCTGGTGACTGCGTTATCACCCATCATGCAAATTCTCTTACTGTCTTTCCTCTTTACCTGTTTGGTGTGGTTGTCTTCCATGCTAGAGGAATCATCAATGGCCAAGCAAATCTGATATTGGCGTTTGCTGGGCTTGGTCCTTCGAAGCCAAATTTTGTCCTTCCGAAACTGACTAGCAATATATGGAATGACCTTTCTCATGTTCAACCGTTTCCCTGATCGATAATCTCCTCTGTGAATTTATGGGAGAAATGATACAAATATGTATTGTTTGCTATATGTTTTCTATATAAGTTTGTTATACATGCTATTACATCTATAATGTATAACTTAAGTTAGTCCATTACTGGACTGGTACTTTTTTAAAATAACAAAACTACCTTAATGTAACCTTGCAAATCAAATACAAAAGTCAAAACACTTGAAGCGATCAATGGCAACATCAAATGAGGCTGAAGAGTTCACAGATGCTGGCCAACACATAAAAATTTGAATGGGTAAACCATTAGCCAGGTAAGCATAAAATGAATTTTTAAAAATAAAATATTTATAAAAAATAGTACTTTTAAAAATATATCATAAATTGTTTGGTTCAATTTGATTTAGGGGAACAGGTGAGGAGAGCTGTGAAGTAGAACCAAAATCATAAAAGAAAAAAGCATTTAAAGACCCTCAATTCCTGGGTCCAGACTTTCATGGCTATGACTATGGAAACAAAGTTATTATTAATAATTATTTTCTGCAAACAGATGCATGGCAAATATCAATTACTGTTTTTGAATAGAGATTAATGGATGAACTTCATGAATACTAAACAAAACTCCTAGCACAAATAACTTGGAATCCAAATGATAAACTTGACTCCTTATCATATAAAAATAAATTCAGTAACTGGGTTGTATTTCTCAGTATTCATATAGACAGATTTTTATAACTGCAAAAATCACCAAGTTTCCTTTACGACTGTTAAGTATTCAGTGAGCTTTAATCAATAAACTGAAAATATCACTTACTTTAGCTTGGCTGCCTGAGTGGGCTCTAGGATAAGTCGAAGTTGTTCACAGAGCTGCTGTGAGAGAGGGGCAGTCAGGACAAGGTATTGCTGCCACATCTCAGCTGCTGCCTTCTCCTGGAACAAAAAATGTAGAAACCCTTATTACTTGAGAGTAAATCATGAAGGTACTTTTTCCTCAAACATTTTGCCTTTTCTCTCCTCATCCTAAACATTCTATTCCATGAAAAATATGTGATCACGAAATTTTGACTAAGGGAAAAAAAAAACCCTATACAAGAATGTGCTAGATTATTCACGTGTCCAAATGCAGCAACATCTGCTCTAAATGAAAGACTCCTTTTTTTAGTAGATGGGTGCTGATAATAGAAAAATCAACCATTTCATCATGGATATATTTCTAAAAGTGAAGCTGCCAAGCAAATACAAATAACTCCAGAGGAATTAGTCATATAAATTAGTCCTCTGCCCACCCAAACAACATGTTTTTTCTGCTAATATAAGTATTATGGCAGTATATTGGCACATGTGTATGTGGTTATAATGAAGAGTACTTTAAAAAGATGTCAACAAAGCCACCAAAAATGACAACTTTACCCTGATTAATCAAGACTCACATGTAAGTGAACTGATTTTACTTCCTCCTCTCTCTTCCTTCCCACTCCCCTTCCCCCAATTAATGCACCACTGCCTTTGACCAGTACATGCTTCATGGGTGTTTCCATCAAAGGCCAAGGAAAAGAAATCAAAGCAATCTGAACAATTTTACTGTTTTTTAAATTCAGATAAAAAGGCTAAAACAACTGGATAAAATAAAGCTTTTAAGGTTTTAATTATCCATGCCATAGCTGTTCTCTATTATTAACAGGAGGCATGAAGTTTTCTACGTCTTTAGGACTGATCCACAATTGAGATTTCTTAAAAGAACCCATGGGATACAGTACAATGGAGAAATCTCTGGATTTAGAGCCAGAAGAACTGATTTCTAATCCAGGCTTTGCCAATGCAAGCTGTTTAACCTCTGACACATAATGTCCCCTCAATGGGCTAAACTACAAGAAACTTTTCAATGAGATGGGAAATTTTAGTCCTTACTGACTGTCCTGGCCCACAGCATCCCCTCTGTATCTTTTTTCTACTTTGGCCAGTGAAGTATGAGGATCCCTGGAGTTTGTTGTCCACCTTATCCTGGAACCCTTTTTGATATTCTGTCCCCCAAGTAAAAAGATGAACTCCTTGAAAGCAGGATCTCTTGATTTTTCTACTTGTATCAGCCAGCACTTGGCACATTGTCCGGCACAAGTAAAAGCTTAATCTATATTTTTCACATTTTCTATCACCTGTAAAATGATCTCTAAAAACCTTTCTAGCTAAATTGATGATCTTAGGATTTTTCATGTCAACATCCTGGTGTCTGTTTAAAATCTATCTAAAAAAAGTCACTTACTTCATCTGGGTGTCCTGGTTCTTGATTTTGCCATGCTTCTAGCTGTCTTTCCAGCTCTTGCCGTAGTTGCCCAGCATCTCTGACAATGTGCTAAGAAACCAAGACAGATATTAGCTCGGACAGGACAGATAAGCCCCATATTTCTGTCATGGGATACCTCCTCCTCAGTATTTCCCAATGAAAGCTAAGTCACACCTTGTATACCAAAGACTTAATTTAACTCATAATTAAGAAACACTGAGAGAGTGAGATGATCTCTTAAGTGCCTTCCAAATCCAAGATTTTAGCATTTTGGGCACTGTCTTCCCCCCCACCTTTCTTTTTGCTTCATGTCTCAATATAGATGGAACCAGAGTTTAGCGAGGGCATATAAATTTATAAGTAAAAAAAAAAACCAAAAAAAACCAAACAACAACAACAACAACAAAAAAAAACCCAGCAGCTGTAATTTTCTTCGGGTTGGCCATAAGTCAAAAATGTTAAGTATGCACACCCATCAGCAATAAGATAACGGCCACAATGGTGATGGTAAAATGGAGCGTGTTCCATAATGGCTGTTCTAAACTTTCTCATCTCTCCTAAAGCTCCCTAGACCAAAGCTTTTAAAACTGTGGGTTGCAATCCCATAAATTGCATAAGTGGATGTGAGGGTTGCAAAATTATGATCATTGGTTAATGTCTGATTTGTATGCCTATTTTATATACCTATACAACTAGGACTGTATAAAAATTTCTAGAATAACAAAGGGATTTCAAATGGCAAAAGTTTAAGAAGCCCTACCCTACAGTATTTCTTTTTTCCTCTTCAGCAAAGGTCTTTGCTTCCTAATACACTCAGAAAAGATTACTTGCTGTGGGTTTCCCCTTTTCCCTAATACACTGTATCTCTGGCTGCAGTTTCTGAGGGAGAAGCAGCCCTCTCCATGTGAAAGCCAGCCTCTCTCATTGTGCCTCTGAAACCTCTATCTTCAAAATCCATTCCCTCTCATCTTCCATCTTTTCCCATCTCTCTCCTGGATTCTTCTCTACTGCTTTCAGCCCTACTACTCAAATGAAAGTGCTCTTAATTTTTCCAAATCTCTTAACTTTATTGTTTAAAGACCTTTTCTCAATCCTCACTCTAACTGAATATTCTGCAACTTTTCACACTGTCCACCACCATCCCCTCAACACTTCTCTTTCTTTTCTGGCTTCCATAATACTGCTCCACCAGGTTTCCCAACTGACATAACTGCTCTTTCTCAGTCTTCTTTGCTGGACCATCATGCATCACACAACTATTAAGAATAGATAATTTTACAAGAATCTTTCCCAAAGATTTTTTTCTTCAGTCTCTCTTGAGGCAACATAACCTCCATTATTTCCATGCATATCATTCTGAATATATCCATTTGGAATCTCTACATTTCCAACTGCCTAGTAAGCAGGCTTGGATATTTCAAAGGCTTTTAAAACTCACCTTGTCCAGAAAAGGATTTACGCACTTCTTCCTTTCTTTCCCACCCCTCACACTGCCATCTACTCAAGCTGCTCCTGCTTCTCACAATCCTCCATGCTTCTCTACCCTCATGTGCCACTCCTTTCCTCAAGTCAGAATTTCATTCCCTCTTGCCTCCATTCTTCATCTGGTGTTCCTAATTGCAATTTCTCCCCTCTTTTTACCTTTTTACACAGCTTTCAAATTGCTTTTTGTAAAACAGGGGTCTAAGTTACTTCCCTTCTGAAAAATCTTAAAACGTTTTGCAATTGGCTAGGGATAAATCACAAAACCTTTCCTAAGTACCACTCCCACCTTACTTCATGTTGCTTCTCTTCTTGCACTGGATGTCATAGTCAAACTGGACTTAGAGCTGTTCTGTCAAGTTCATATTCCAACTTTTACCTCCATGTCTTTGCAAAGTCTGTCCCATCTTGCCTAGAATGCATCCCCTCCTCACCTTGGACCCCTTAAAATCTCTCAGGTCAGAGGCCACTTCCCAAAAGAAGAATTTCCCCTTTCTCACAGTGGTTAATATTCTTCCTCCCTAACTTAGTTTTATCTACTTATCTTTGTATATAGTAGATAACAAGCTTCTTGAAGACTTTGTCCTTAAAGATATATTTTCTTTGTGTTTCCAGTGTCTTACACATAGTAAGCACTTAGTGTTCATTGGATTGAATTTGGAAATCATTTTAAAAGCATTTTGGATAATTTTTCAAATTAGAAATTTATCAAATCAAATTAATCAAACTTCTGATACCTGGAAAGTCAAGTTCGTGAGGTACTGAGGTGCTGTATGGATGGTTGACTCTCTGCTTCTCTCTTGCTTTTCATTTTCCATCTCAGCAGATGGTGATTTGTCTGGTCTCACATCTTGGTTTTCTTCTGACTTAATTGGCTGGATCTCCATGTCAGTCTCATCATCACCTACTGTTACATGAAAATGTTTTAATTAAATCCTATGCTATTATCTAAACCTGGTTTCTTCCCTTGACACTGTGGTTAATTCTTTTTTTTATTTCTCCTTAAAACATCATTTACCAACTCCAATCTTCCAACACTCTTCATTAGAAGGCCTTACCTCCTATTGATACAGCTTCATTCAAATATCCCCAACTTCTCTTCCACATAATACTGTCCCTACATTTCTTCTACTCCTAGGAGAGGGCTTTCTCCTTGTCTTTATGGCAAATACTTCCTTTTGTATTCTTAAGTTGCAATCCTTCCCCTCTGTCTAAGATGTCACTTCTACTATTGCCAAGTACATAAGATGAAATTCTCTGTCTATTCAAGAAGCAAGAGTTAGAGCTAAGTCTTCCTCTGCTGGACTGCCTGCAGGCTGGCTCTGCATTCTGCACGTAACTCTGGCCCTTTAGTGAGGGGCACTTAGCTATCAACTTGCTTCAGATTCCCTATGGAAGGATATTATTTGAGTTCAAATGAATCAAATTGTTGCAGATATCTTCCTTCAGTTACAAAAATCCCATGACTCTGGCAAGGGTCCAAGATAAACATGTCCAAGGCTTTCTAATCAGAAAATATAGCTTTTAAGTCAGCACTTCAGGAAGTTTTCTCCTTCAAAATTAGATGGCTTTTTTTTTCCCCCTCAAATTAGAAACCTAACACTACACAGAACCAAAACCTGAAACAGCTACACACTGAAGAATTACACAGGATATCAATTCTTGTGATCACTGGGATACAAGTTCAAACTAGTTATGGGGAAAGACATGAGATACACAGCAGAATACATTTTTAGGAGCAGAAAAGGAATTAGGCTTACCTTGGGTTGTTAAGGCACTAGATTTGACTTCATCTGGCTTCAAATCCTGTGTATCTATTGTTTTGAGATCTTCTTCTTGTTCATCTATTTCCATAAAAGCATCTTCTGAGTTGTCTTCCTGCTCACTGCTGGGGGGATGAGCAGACTGTTGCTGCTCCTGGCTGGCCACATCTATAGTCAAAGCATAATAATCCATCTAAATCACAGAAAGTAAAGGTGCACCACAATACTTCCCTAATTTCTCATTTCAGAGATTTATTAGTGTCACTGTCTGAGCTATGCAAAATATCTCATAACGCGTGCCTGAGTCCTCTGTGTTGCATAGAGTTAAAACTACCTCTCACTATTTTCTACAGATGTATGACTATGTGAAATAATTTATTAGCACTATGCAAATATGTACACTAAATAAATACAACTGAATCCATAGGAAAGAAATGCTGAATTTGGGATCTGAATACCTAAGTTTGAACCTAGACTCTTGGATATTGACTAGCTGTCCAACTTTGCTCAAGTTACTGAACTGCTCTGAGCCTCAATTCCCTTATCTGTAAGATGGGAAGATTACTTTCTCTACTTCCCTTAATAAGGTTATTGTGAGGAAAATGTCTTGTTAGCCTAATAAAAACAGCTTATTTAGCACTTAAGCTATCTTGCTCAGGTAACTATCATTAACCTTATCCCACGTACATGGATGGCTATATAGAGAAGTCAGGGGGACTGCATATTAGAATCTGATGCTATACCTAATTCATTACTCCATTTTGCCTTTCTTTTACACTGAGTGAGAAAAACACCTATTTCAAGTTCATATTGGAGATGCAATCCTTAAATGAGTTATAAGCAGCAACCTTTACTGCAATATACACTTCACACTGGAATTTCTTCTAAGAGCACTTGTTCTGCAGAACCCTAAGTCCTCAAAGAAATTGCACAGATTTAGTTTACAAAGAAATGTATAGCACCAACCAGGACAATGACTGCTCTGTGGTAACCAGTGATACTCTACCATAGGTTTGTGCATCATAGGATTCGCTGTCTTGCTTAACATATTCAAATGCATCAGCTTCTTCCACTTTTGCTTGTGGCTGGGCTGCTTTTTGCTCTGCTGGGCTGGTGGATTCCACTGTTCTTAGACGCTTATGCACATGCTCATTATGGTCTCCCATGGAACGCTCATTGTCAGCCTGGCCAGGCTTTCTTTTATAACTCTGTGGATAAATAGTCAAGGGATATGCAAAAAGAGTTTCCCATGAAGGAATCTATGGTTATATAAAAAAATGACCTAAATCATTATTGATTAAGAAAATACTGATAAAAAACCACCTTGAAATTTCATTTTATATCTACCTGATTGGCTAAAATAATAGAGGGGGGAAAGTGACAAATGTTAGAGAGAATATGGAAAAATTGGGACACTGATTCATTGTTACTGGAATTGTGAACTGATCCAACCATTTTGGAGAGTAATCTGGAATTATGCCCAAAGAGTTATTAGACTACCTATATCCTATAACAGCAACACCACTATTTGGCCTATTTCCAAAGATGATTAGGGAAAAAGGAAAAGAAACACCCAATACCAAATTAGCTACTATCAGAGACCATCAATGAAATTATCAGCAGACTGTGATTTGTGACAGTGGAGTACTTATGCCAACAAAATCAGAGGTCTATAAGTATAGCACTATGTGCCAAAGTGTAAAACACTCTGATAGACACTTATATGAAACAAACAAAGATAATGTAGTATGGGTTCCTGCCTGAACCATAATGCTCAAAGGGAGAAAGTCCCAGCAAGGTGGCCCCATCAGGGAATGCAGTTTCAAAATAGTACAAATCCTATAATACAAAAGTACTATAGGATTATAATATAGACACAGGATTAGAAAGAGGACGGAGGATGAGGAACAAATAGATATTGGTGATCTTGTTTATAAATGCTCTTTTGTATAACCTACACACCAGTTAAGAAAAACAGAAAAAGACCTGTGTGTTTTTCTTGCTTTGCTTCTGAGAAGCCAATCGGGACATCAGCTTCGACTCGTGGCCCTCTGCTTGCCTTGCATCTGCAGTACCACTTCCATGTTCCTGAAAATCCAAGGCCAAAGAGGAATAAAGCAAGAACTCATTAACGATTTATTCTAGTAGACAACAACCAATTTAACATTCATGACCTTACATTCTCATTATACAGATCAATGTATATGAACATCCCCTTCATGACCTAGGATATACAAATAAAAGTTAAAAGTGTTTGTAGGATTAGTGGCCAGCCAAAAACAAACTCTGTTACAAATATATCACTATAGGAATACCCATTTTAATCTCTTCTAGGGAGTTAAAAAAAAATAACTAAGCTTGTTTCTTTGAACTTATCATAGCAATAACACTTGCTATTTATAAAATAAATCTCTTAAATGTATACTCTCCTATAGATTTTTCTGTACACATGAAGCATAATAAAAGGTGAACTGTGGAATGTTCAGAAAAGCAAATAAAATAAAATAATATGCCCCTATAATTATCATTAATTTCAATATGGGTGAAGGGAAAAAAGAGGGTTTAACCATCATAAAAGAGTAGACTTGAACTGTTAACTAAAATCCCTAATTACCTCTTTAGCTTGGTCCTTCTCAGATGCAGCCCCAGCAAGCTCAACGGCAATCTCACTCTGGAGGTTCTCCTCTCCTATCTGCCCACAGGACTCATGTTCCTTCCTCTCCATGGCTTCAGGTACCTCTTCATCCATTTCTGGAAGTTCCTTTTCTTCCTCTTCCTAAGATCAAAGTGAATATAATAATTAGCATCATAAAAGGAGGCAATATAAAGGAAACCACCCAAACTAGAAGTAGGCTGTAGCTTATTGACTTGTTGAAATGAAGAGCCCTTAAAGAGGTCAAATGATTTGCTCAACTTCATAGTGAACTGGGTTAGGATTTAAACATAGACCCTTTGCCTTTCAATTCAGTTCTTTTTACTGCTCCATGCTATCTGATGAGCAGAAGCTAAACTATTAAATACACCACCCCACATAAAAAGTAGATTTTTTTCCCCTTTCTCCTCTGTTCTTTCTTCTCTGTTCTTTCCTTCTCTGTTTGAGGGATAACCATCATCACACCCACCTGAGGCTGGAGGCCTTGTTGAGTGGAGACTTCACCCTCCTCACTGGCTTCCTCACTAGCTTCTTTGTTCTGGTCCTCTGGGTACTGCGGCTCTTCCTCGGCTGCATTCTCCTCCGAGTTTTCAGTGTAATCTTTCTTTTGGTCATCTGTTCCTGCCTCTGCTTCTTCTTCCTCCTCCATCTTGCTATCTTCAGATGCTCCTTCTTCAGGCATGCCTTGATCTTCAGCTTCCCCACTTTCATCAGGAATAGTATCTTCATCTTTTTCCTCAGTTCCGTGGCCAGCTTCTTCTGGGTCTACTGGCTTCTCATCTATTTCAAAAGGATTCACTTCTGGAGAGAGAAAAATGAGTTTCAGAAATCCACAATGAAAAGAATGTTCTGGAATACAGAATAAATGAAACCAGCTTCTTAGTAATATAAGAACTAGAGATTCTTCATCGTTTATAGAACTTATTTGGAATTTTATATATCAAATAATCTTACTAAACTTCATGCTCCTTTATGCAGGAGTAGGGTACACCTACTACTAAAAGAGACTCAGAACAAAGCCAAGGATGTATGGAAAAGTGGGAAAAGCATAGACATTTAAAAGACCTAGGTTCAAGTCCCTAGTTCTTTGCCCCATATAAACTTCATATGTCTGGGATTCTGTTTTTTTTTCATCTTTAAAATGAGGAACTTTGAGATGATCTATAATCTTCCCACAATGACAGTATATAATTATGTACCTACATATAATTATTTATCTATAGCATAAATGGCTGCTGTATAGAGAGAGCGCAAATGTTGAATCACTCTAGAGTATAATACTGTGGGTCCATGTGTATGAATATGAATTAAGAAAGAAAAATAAGGAAAGAAAAAAAAACACATGCATGTTATGAGAAAAGATAAGAAAAAACAATATAAAGGAGTTAAAAGAAACATCAATATAAGAATGTAGAATAATACTAAGATTAAAGAGACATCAGCCAGTTAATAGGCTTTACTTACATATAGATTTATATATCTATATATCTATATCTATATATAATACATATAGATTACTATATATATACACATATAACTGCTACATAGACTTCTTTACCCCTAGGAACAAAGTACTGTGTACTATACTGTGTACTATAAGTGGGGAATAAAAAAACAAAAACAAGCAAACAGAGGCAATCAATTCAAACTGATCCCATCACATGACTTCTGGCCTGACCTCCATTTTAGTTTTCGTATTTTATGAAGTTTTCTTTTTTCAATTTATAAAGTTTTGAGTTGTTGTTGGTTTTTTTTTTTTTTTTTTTTGAGAAAGTCAAATATATTTCTCAACCATTTTTAGCAAATTCCAACTGCTGAAGCAGTTTCCTCTACTGGTACCTCCTTCTTCAGCTTTATCCTCCTCATCACTCTTTTCTCCACCATCAAGATTCAAGTCATCAGGAAGGTCCAGAGGTTCTGGTTCAGGTTGCTTTTCTTGGTTGCCATGATAAGGATCCACTTCATTTTCATCATATTCCCTCTAGAAAGCAAAAGAAAGTGCAAGAAAGAGAACAATGTAATAAGAAATATCTTTATGTATTTTAATGCATTAGAATATAAACTCCTAAAAAGAGGGGGCTATTTCCTTTGTCTTGCCATGCATTTAGGCACTTAATAAATGTTAACTGACCTGAAAACAGATTTGTCCAAAATCAAATAGAAAGAGATAGGAGAGCCATCTTATCCCTCCTCCCCTAACACCAGTTCCATTCCATATTACTCAATGATGATGTCTGTTAAGAGTCGGGCTTTGTTTTTGTGATAGCTACAAACTCATGACAGTTGCTATGATTTGAACATAGAACAGTTTTCCTACCTCAAAAAGCCTTAGAGAGGAAGAAGCTTTCATTTCATGTCTGCAGTTAATCACCACTTTATCTAGAACTTATTTTGAAATTCTTATTACCTCATCAATTTGTTCATGAATTTTCTCTTTGCCTTGTCCATCATCATCTGCCTCTTCTTCTCTCTCTTCCTGTTTGTTTGGTTGCTTTTGATCTTTGCTCTGATTGCCTGCATCCACACTGTCATCCTTTGCAACAAGTTCAGAATCCTCCTTAACAGACAGAAAAAGAAGTGGGGAAAGTATGTAATGGGGGAAAGTGTGTAATGGGAGATATAAACACAAAACCCTTAAATCCAATCCATAAACTGTTCAAATAATTTAGTCGCAGGAGATCATGAATAATTGGAGAAATAAGAATCAAGGCAAATCCAAACTGCAATACAGAGAGGTATTTGTATGAAAAATATGCAAAGAGCCATCCTCTGGCAATAAATCTGAAAACTATTATTCTATATTATTCCAAGGACCAAATGACTCTGACCTCTTCCCAGCTGCATCATTTTATGCCTCTGGAATAACTAAAACAATTGAAGGAATTCTGTGGCTATTAAAAAGTCCATCTTTAAACCATTTTTGCCAAAAGAAGTTTTATTATTCTCCCTTTCTTCTAATCTTAATTCACCATCTACAACTTTAGCCCCAGAACAATCTCACTAGCAAACACTGAATGTAACCAATGAAACTAATAAATCTTGGAAGCAGGCAGCAAAAAAGGGAGAGAAGAAGGGAAATAGAAAGAAGGGGAGAGGGGGAGAGAAGATTTGTAAGAAAAAATAGAAATGCCAAAACATTATTTCTCATATGACTAATATAACTGATTAAGCTATGACTCTGAGACTTGACTATTTTTTCCCCCTTTAAACAAAATTACCTCATCCATTCCTGGTCCAGTTTCTTCTTCTTTACTGTCATCTTCATCATCATCTTCATCATCATCATCATCATCACCCCAGAGCCTTTCATCTAGTTTTTCAGCTTCCTCTCCATTGAGATCTCCCATCTGTTTATCCAGTTCTTCATTTTCATTATCAGATTTCTCATCATCTTCTTCTAAAAGGGGAGAAGCTTTCAGTTTAACAAGACATATCCCAAGAGAGAGAAAGGCAGACAAGAAGATAAACAGATCCTAGTTCACATAAAAGCTAAAACTTCTCCATGGTAAATAAACAAAGGTTTATATATGGTGTCTAACTAACAATCAAACAACAAACTCCATTACACAAAGCCTTAAATTAGTCCACTGGTATGGTAGAAAGATCAGTGAAATGCATCAGAAGAATTGGGTTCCAGCCCTACTCTGCCTGCTACTAGTTGGGTAACTTTGTGCAAGGTCTTTCATCTTTCTGGTCCTCAATTTCCTTATTTGTAAGATGAAGCATTTTAGATGACAATCTAAGTCACCTTTTAGCTATAATCTTAATAGCAATATTCATTTCTGCAAGCTCTGGATCCCCTTCCACTCCCTGCCCCAAGCTATCATTTTCTTTCTTGTCCAATATTTAATCTCTCTATAATTTGTACCACTGTGCTTTGTCATGGGTAATCCCCATGGCATGGCTTCGAGCAAATACAACTACAGCACAGACCATCTGAAACTAAATAAGTCATCTTGTAAGTAAGTGTATGAGGTCACTGGGGAAAAGTGGCATCTTCGAAATAACTAGAAATTTCTGCCTTTGTCAAGAGAGGGATACACATATTTATATTAAATGTTCTAGAACCAACTACAATTCAAAGAATTGTTTGAATAATACATTGTTCACAAAACACTGTTATGAACCAACTTGTTCTAACAAGTTAATGAAAACATCAAGTTTCTTGGACTGTATTTTGTCTTTTCCCCCAAAATAAGAATAAGGTGATACAGGGTTCACATTAGTCAAAAGTGCCAAACCTCGCTTTTCCAGTTCCCCATCATGCATTTTCCCATCAAAGTCCTCTGACATTTCAATGGCATTATCTTCTCCTTTAATATCAGGCTTTGAGTTTGGGTCCTCTTTTTCTTTTTCTTGACCCTTCTGGTGACTATCCTCTACCTATATCAAATAACATTGTCAAAGACAATGATGAAAAACAACATTAATTTTGCTTCACCATTACTTGGAATTTAAATCTAAATTCAATCATATAATACAGGAAAAAAATTGGCCTAACAATTATGAATACGATTAAAGCAACAGTTTGCAAATTACCACCTGAAGGACAAATCAGGATGCTAGCTTTTTTTTTTTGGGGGGGGGTGAGGGATGGAGAGTGGGGGTAGGAAGGTGGTAGATGAGAGAATGGTGAGTTAATGATTTTTAAATGTTTCAATACAATAAAACTTGATTTAAAAATGAAAAATTCATTCTTAACTCAGAAACGGGAAAAGGCCACATCTTGGCCTATAAACCACCATTTGCTAAATCTGAGTAAGAATATTTTTTCTTTTATTTTGGGGGCGGGGCAGAGATGGGTGGGAACAGACTTGTGACTTCAGCACTTTGGTAAACCCCTTATATGGAAATTCCATCATTACATATCAGCAACTCAGGTGTAGTTTATAATCTTAGAAAGTGGGGGTATTCAGAGGCTAAGTAGCTTGTCCCTAATCAAATAACTAATAAGTAATAGAATTAAGATTCAAACCCAGGTCTTCCTAATTTCAAGCCTGGCACATAATCCATTTTATCACACTGTCTCAGTTTAGTCACAGACTATACATAAAGTAATTTCAGGATCTTTACATACTTCTGTGTTACTCTTGGTTAACACACACATGAGGTTTATGTACTACTAAATATCTACCAATTCAGATATTTAATGAAGTAGAAATAGTTTAGTCCACAGCATATGAAAATTGTTTTTTTCCCCCAGAAGTTTTGATTTCAATAAAAGAAAACTCCAGAATATCAACCAAAGTTTCTTTAGCAAAGAGCTTTTAGTAACAAAACGCTACATATGCCCATTTGTTTCCTCTTGGATTGGTTGCATTTTTCCATAATTAAAAAGGAAAAAAAAATCCAACAAGAAAAAAACACTCCGTACAGGACCTCCAAAACCACTGAGATTGTCAATAAAGATAAGCTCCAATAGCAAAAAGCTCATTTGTTTTTCTTCAATCGGAGAGGCAAAGTGATAAGATTCCCTGTGAGACTAGCAAAAAATAATTTGTTTTTCTAATGCTACCTCTACAGAAAGAAACACAGAGATAAATAGCAGGCTCATCACATACCTGTTCTTCATTTTCTATTTGGTCACTCACATCCTTCAAGCCTTCACCCTCTCCGATTCCACCTCCTTCATAGTCATGGAATTCTGATGCTCCTTCTCCTGCACACTCTTCCATAAATTCTTTTGGGAGGCAAAATCCCTTTCAAAAAACAGATATATTAATGAAGTTAAGTATTTCTTTCCAGTAAAGAACCAGGTCATTTATTTTCTCACTGTCACTGACTGCTTCCAATTTAATCATTTTATAGCCATTTCAGAAATTCTGTGAAAACTACTAAATAATTTAATTTGAAAAACTGAAAAGGAGTAACTCTATTAAGTCTTCACTTAACAAAATTCTGCTGTCCATCAAAGATTTGTTATGTGGATTAATGAAATTAATTTCCATAGAGACCTATTAAGTCAACACAACTTTTAAATCTAAAGGGTGACACTTTGTCAAACACTACCTGCTAATTCATTTTAACGCTTTCTGTGAATATTTCCTTACATTTTGTTTTCCTTCTTAGGTTTTTTTCCCCCCCCTCTCCTTCTAGATCTGATGTTTCTTGTGCAGTAAGATAACTATATAGATATGTATACATATGCTGGATCTGTCATATAATTTAACATATTTAGCATGTATTAGATTACCTATCATCTAGGGGTGGAGAGTGGGGGGAAGAAGGGGAAAAGCTTGGAACAACAACAAAAAAAAGTTTTGCAAAGGTCAATGTAGAAAAATCACTTCTGTAAATAAAAAGCTTTTAATAAAAAAAATTTAAAAAAACCACTACCTGCTGATTCATAACTCAGTTCTACTTCACATCCTTCAAACTGGGAAAAATTGTGGAAAGATAAATACTAATAGAATCTTTGTGCAACTATGATTTGAAGCCATTCTGAGGAACAATTTAATTATGCTGAAAATTCATAAAACTTTTTATACCTACTGACCTACTGAACCCATATCTAAGTACATACCCTAAAGGAAGAAAGACAAAAAGGCAGGTCCTATATGTCCCCAAATATTCACATAATAGTTTCTGTGCTAGCAAAAATATAACCCCATGCTATGCAATCTAGTCATATGCTATCTTTTAGCCTCCCTCTCCCACACAAGCTGACCTCTCTGTATTTCACAAGTAACAATCCATCTCTCATTTTTTGGTTCCATAGCTTTGCACTGTCTGTTGTTTCTCACCTCTGTCTCAGAGAATCCTTTTCTTACATTTTTTGGTAACCTTTCCTGATTTCTTCAGCTATTAGCATCTTCACTTTCAAACTACCTTGTATCTACTTTATTCTCCATTTATTTATATAGGTCCTTGTTGTTTCCTGTTCCTTGTGAGTATGAAGTATTTAATGTATTGCATTTTTATTTCCAACATCTAGCAGAGTTCCAAGCATATAACAGACACTTAATAAATGTTTGTTGATTGATTGATGAAACTGATGAGAAAGAGGTACCCATATCATCGATGCATCCTTCTAGGTACAATATAAAAATACTTACCCAGACGATGGAGGAATACCTGGTATACAGTCATAGACCAAACACTTCTAAACTATTAATATTGCTCTCCTAAACAAAACACAGATCTACCCTGATTAAGTAATTCATATTGGCATGTAAGTCATAAAAAAAAAAATTAAAAATAAATAAATAAAAATCAAAAAATCTCATGATGTAAACAAAGTTTTAATAAGCAACACACTCTAATGAATTACTCTTCTTTGACCTTTTATTTAAGGTCTCCAATTTAATTTAGCCATATTTATAATGAGATGACTTACCATTATACATTATACAGAATATTTTCCCCCAAAGCTGGGGTCTATAGTTCAACATGTATTGCTGACTCACTAGCTCTACGTTTTGCCCATACAATTTTTTTTTTTTTAATTTTTATTTTATTTGAATAACATATGTGTGGGTAATTCTTCAACAATAACCCTTACATAGCTTTCCATTACAAATTTTTCCCCCCAACTCCTCACCCCTCCCCTAGATGGCAGGATATCCACTACATGTTAATTATGTTAAAATATTTTGCCCATACAATTTCAATCTATAATGTTGACAAGATTCTTTATCCACTTGCTTTTTCCTCTATGGTTAGGCTGAACTCTTTGGGGTGACTATGAGTCTCCTGAAGTAAGGTGTGTAATGTTGGGAGCTTGATATAATCAACACAAGAAAGAGCTCACCATCATTTAAAAGGATCTTTCAATTTTGAATCTGCACAGGGAAATTTTCCATGACAATAAATACCTTTGATAAGCAGATATTTGTTTCTTTTCTTTCTAATTTCTGAGGCAAATGGGGTCACTGAACTAGTAAGAGTTAAGTATCTGTTTGAAGTCAGGTCCTCCTGACTCCAAGGCCAGTGCTTTACCCACTATGCAACCTAGCTGCCCCCATCTCTTTGTTTCATTCCTCATTTGATATTAATAAGAAGACTGTACAAAGTTATCTCTGATGTTGCATATTTCCAAGGAATTTTTCATGATTATGACAATGATTTTGGGAAAAATCTTGCTTAAAGCAGAGCCCGTTACAACAGCATTTTGTTCAATTGTAAATTTTTGTTTTCTGCTGAAATATATAGTCAAACAATATACTCAATGGGATCTTGCATTCTCTAAACCTTTCCATCAAGTAACCGCTGTAACTTATTTGTGAAAGCCTGCTTGTTCCCTTCTTATGTCTTCAATGATGCCCTTGATACAAGTGCAAATTATTCTCATAAAGATTTTGAAGAGATGGGGAAAAAAGGCAAATTAATAATGAAGACACTGCAAATAGACAAGGAACTAGCAGTTAAATAAAGGTAGGAGTACCAGTTGGATTGCACTTTGAAAACTGTACAGAGCTTTTCAATAATTCTATTCTCAGTGAAACAAAAGCCCATCTTTGTAAAATCAGAACTCTTCTGTTAATACTATATAACTGTGAAACATGAATGCCACAATTTCCAAAGAATTAAAGTTATAGACTACTTAAAGAGGAATTAGTAGTGGATGTTAATAATCTACAAAATATTACCAAAATAACAACTGTGCACCAAAAGCAGAATAAAGAATATCATTGAGACTATATGTGACTAGAAGAGAAGACGGTAGGTAGGTGAGCAGGAAGATTCAAGAAACAGATGGACAGTCCAAAAGCTCTACAAGTATCCATATAATCCTAAAATGTCTATGTGGTTAGACATTTGTGAAAGATTTATGAAAGGACAAAGGACATTCACAAGGTTAGAAAGTATGGATGGCTTGTGATCTGCACCATAAGATACACTTAAGTTTCAAAACAACAAATGAGAAAAAAGCATTCATTCCAATGGGGTCTCCAGGTTCTATGAATGCCTATGTATGAATTCTAATGGATTTAACAAAATATAGTTAAAAGAGAAAAGATTCTTTGGGGAAAAAAATCACTTGACAGGGGCAATGGTCTTATTTTGTTGAAGTCTATCGAATAAAAACTAATTCTAAGGTTTTCAAATATTTAGTTTTCTTCTGGCCTAAGTGGTCTCCAAATCCGGCTTACCTTCTGACCAAGTTCAGAGAAGACATGAGTGAGCACAGAAAGCAATTTCCCAGTGCTTCGGTGAGTAGCCAAGGACACTGTCAGGTGAAACAGGACAAGATCTGAATACTTGGAAAGCATGGGCATGAGGCGCACCAACAAGGAACAGGCTTGATTGAAGAACTATATGTTCAAACAAACAAAACAAAACTCTTCAGTGACAAGTGCTTTGTTTTGACAAAATGATAGCAATGGTTCACAATTCAAATTATAATCTTGGACAGGAGCCTGGGGCACTGTCAGAATGTATCAAAGACAAGATTTGAACATAGGTAGTCTTAATGCTAAAGCCAGCTCTCTGTAAAATATTCCATACTGCCTCTCTGTTGGCACAATAAAACATAAAATTTTGCAAAACAAATGCAAGATTGCGACTGGGATATTCAATTTCTCATAGCTTAAGCGATGGAATTACTGAATTATTATGGAATTATGGAACTATTATGGAATGACTGATATTTTTGATTTACTAGTTAAAATATCTTAATATTATAAACTATTAGTTTAGCATAGGAATAATTACTATTAGTAAAATTAACTTCATATATATTTTTGAATGTTAATATTTGATGAGAATTTTTTTTGTCCAGATCTGTAACAATATATGAAACTTCTTCTACCAATGTTTAGGCCCCTATTCTGCAAGTTCTACTCTTAACAGAGTTCCCTGGGGCAATAAGAAGTTGAATAACTTATTACATGGTCACATCAATTCCCCCTATTCCCACAATAGAAATCAAATATTATATGAATAAAACCTAACTGAAGATGGTCTAGCTTTCTAGTATTCAAAATTGTTTTTCCATTCAGGCATCTACTTCCAAATAGATCAAAGTATCCACATGTCAAAACTAGTCAATAATTTATCATGAACAGAATCAGGGTAATTTCTCCTCTATGCCAGTCAAGTGGTCAGACTAGAAATCAGATGGAGTCAGAAACTTTGTGCCCCTAGAAAAGTCTGTAAATACATGAGGTATGCACTAAAGAGCTAACTTACATTGTGCTTCTCTGTTGTACAGTCCTCACCATAAGATTTCAGCCTCTCCAAAAGCTCAGAAATAGCTGAGATTATTTTTTGCACATGGAGAGAGCTCACATCAGCCCAGAAGTCATCTTCTAGGAGCTTTGTTAGATGTCCAGATTGTACTCTCTCCACTGAGTCTGTTGTTTCTTTGGTGGTAAAAAACAAAAACACCATTAGTGGCAGAAAGCCATACATATACCAAAATCCAATCTGTAGAAAGTCATGGAGCCAAAGAGAAAAGAAATTAATGGGTATCAAACTAACAAGAATCAATGTGGTTTGAGATTTTTCATCAAAGAATTTTCTTTTCACATAATTTTCACCCCACATGAAATTCATCTTTCCCTCATATGAAACTTACCACTCTCTTCTTGAGGGGTTGCTTGTTCTCTGTCACTTTTTATCTTTTGATTGTTTCTCTCTGCTATACTCTGAGTGGCAAAGAGGATAGCCTGGATGGCAACCTCCATTTGTGCTGAGAAATCCTCCACAAATCCTTCATCTGATATATGGTTGCCTTGTGAAATAAAGGATAATGAATCTTTTGTACAAAAACTCTATTGGAGGGGCAGGAATATCATGAAAATATGTACAGAAAGATGAGATGCTTGGTAAACAACACAAATCTTGGCCTAAATTTCTTCAATCTGAAAAAGGCAATATTCCTACCCAACTCCTGTAATTTCACACTACCATGACTTACATTCTCTAAAACAATTAACAGGCAGTGTGTTCTAGCAGACAGGCAGGAAAGCTGAAAAGCAAGGTAACAAAGCCTTTACAAAATTTGTCCTGGATATATTAAACTTTTCCTTCCAACCTACAGTTTTTCTTCTGATGTAATCTAAATTTGAATTAACATTAATCTGGAGTTGAACAAAGATTTGTACAACAAAAGTTAGTGCATCTATTACTTTAGGCTTTCCACTCTTTCCCCCCAAATATCAAAAGTCAAGTAGAAAAATTGTCCTTTGCACCTTGTTTGGAGGAATTAAGGAGATGTGTTTTCCAGGCAGTGAAGTCAGTTGTGGCTTTATCAATTTCTTCTCTAATATATTCCAGACTTCTGACTAATGTGATTTGTTGTGCAGTTTGCTCAGCTTGTGTCCCTGGAAGAACGAACAAGGACTCTAGGCCCTGCAATTGAGCTGAGACTTTGGACATGCAACTCAACCCAGCAGAGCATACTTCAAAATGTTTCCTGCAACAATATAGAAACATTGTAAAAGTTGAAAGGGACATGAGAGAACACAAACTTTCTCAAACATATGCACCAGATAAAGCCCATATTAATTATTTTGTGACTAGACATGATATTTAAGGCATATGCTTTTATATCTCATCTACAATTAATCCAGCAATCCAACTAAATGAGTTCAAAGCAAACATTTTGCATATTTGTATATTCCAATTTTTTCCTATGAATGATAGCTTTCAATTGCACAGGGAGCAATGGTGACATAGCCCCACCCACTCACCAAGAATGAAAGAGAGTTTCACAAGCCTGCTGTCTAATTTTGTCCACTTCAGCTTTCACAGCTTTAATGGCTGTTAGCATCTCAGTCACTCTTGCCACTGACTGCTGCCATAACTCGTCTAATTTCCGCATTCGACAACCAGGTGGCAGATATTCTCCAGACACGGGAGATGGGCAGTTCAGTTCAATTGGGATCATATTAGGCATTGTCCCAGAAGCCTCTCCCAAAGTGGATTTGGTTACTTCTGAAGGATAGGTTTTCCCAGATTGGGGAGTAGAAAGCTCATCTCCCATGCTCCTGTCATCCACCTCACTTAGAGACTGCTCCTTTGGACAGCACTGAAGAAACCAGGAAAGCTGCTCTAGCACTATCATGCTTTGCATGGACAAGTGCTGTAGTTTTTCAGTCCATTGCTGAATACCATCTTGAGGTGGGAAAGCAACATGATAGCCATGAAACCCGGGAAGTCTGGAATGAATTTCCTGCACACAACTGAGAAGGTTCCTAATAGAAAGAAATCAACCAAAGGAACATATTTAAAAGGTTCTTCAAACTCCAATTTAACAAACATTTATTAATGTAGAGTAAGTGTATAGCAGGTATTACAAAAGGATGGACTTATCTATTCTAGGGTGGAGGTTCTTCCATTTGATCAGAGCATTAAATGATCTGTGGGAGTTTGAAAGTCTACTCTAAAATCTAAAGATGAATTTTCAAAATTAAATGTTTGCTCGCTTGCTCCTATAAAGCTCCTAGAGACTACAGATTATTGTTCTTTCAGAAAATATCTGGGGTTCCTTTCTTATGAAATGGAAAAAAAATGAAGAGATACTAAAAATTTCTATTTAAAATAAACACTTAGGGTACTCTGCTAAAAAAAAAATTATCATGGAGAGTGAGAGGTCAAGGCTGAAAAAAAAATTACTATACACTAAGGACAATCTCTGAACCAAGAATATACAATTTATTGTGATCTTCCCTAGAGTGGAAACACCTATGACTGCTAAAAACCCTGAAGTGAAAGAGCAGCCAATTACTATTTGGTCTCACAAATGTATAGGCTTGCTTTAAACTCTGACAATGCAGATGTAGATGTGGTCAAGTCGCCTAAAATTTCTTTTACTCAAACTTCTCCATCTGTAAGATGAGGTAATAAAACTTACTATTGCACCAGATTGTTGTTGGGAAAATATTTTTAAAACCTGAAGGTTCTATGAAATGTGAATTATATTTACTACTTTTACCAGTAATAAACAAAAGCAAGCTCTGGAAATCTGATCTCTAGAATATGGTTTGGTGTCGGTCATCCTAAAGCTATAAAACTATGGTATTATCCATGACAACGTTTAGCAATAGGAAAGGTCTCAGATTGAGTTAGATTAACTCACTTATGCTGTCATTTCACTTCCAACTCAGAACAGTTCTAAGCAGGGACTCCTTCAACTAAGTCTCTAACATGGTTATAAACTTTTCACAAGGAAACAAGACTATTAACTTTAACGAAGCATATTCACCTTACTGAAACATAGTAATAAGCCTCATCATCCCTCTACTTAACCATCAGGCCTTTGTTTAGGAAAGATTTCATTTCTGTTACCAGCCTTCACAAATCTGAGTTGATTTAATATACCATGTGGACTAAATATACCACTCTTTTCTTCTCAATCTAAAAGGGCAAACTTAGCACTACTATCACTACCCAAAGTGGGCAATACCTGAGAATAATCCATTGTTCTGTCAGAGCTGTCAGTGAGCTCCTCTGGTGGATAAGTGTCTTCATGAGGTGTGCTGAGAATCCTTTACATCGGTCAATGATACTCACTCCAATCTCCTGCAATGGGGAGGTAGAAGGTAAGGCAGGACATAAAAAGAGTAACAGTAAAGGCTTATACATAGGCCATTTTTGCTCTCTCACATGAGACATTCCCATTGCATGTTTCTATGCTTCTGGAACTGACTTTTCTCCATTCTTGGGATACACACTTCTTCAATTCAACCTCTTGGAAACCCTTTTCCTTTCAAAACTCTATTCAAGTACCACTGTTAATGTGAAATTTTTCCTGATCTCTCTGTTTGCATTTTTCCTGTGAAATGGCTTTATACTTATTAAGCATATACAGACTATTTTTGCTCTGAGGAAATTTGCTGGCAAGTGGCAGGACCCCATGCTAGCCCCAGATCTAGACACTGAAGACACTCTGGTTGTGGGGCTTCCTTGACACTGAAGGACCAAAGAATCATGGAGGAGACAGGATCACACTTGAAGGGAAGACAGAGGAGAAGATCTGTGGAATAGTCAATTATGTTAAGCTGACGGGGCAGCTAGGTGACGCAGTGGATAGAGCACTAGCCCTAAAGTCAGAAAAACCTGAGTTCAAATCTGGCCTCAGACACTTAACATTTCCTAGCTGTGTGATCCTGGGCAAGTCATTTAAGCCCAATTGCCTCAGCAAAAAAACAAACTGAAAGGGAAAAGAAAAACTACAACTGGCTGCACTTCTATCTGGACATATCTATTCTGAGAACATATAAACATAAGGGTGGGGACTATGATATTCTTGTTGGTAGTTCACATAGCAGGCCCTTAATCAATACATATTAACTAGTGACAGATAGCAACAACTGATAGCCTCACACAAATGCTGAGTTCAAATGTGATTTCAGATACTTGACACTTAATAGCTGTGTGATCTTGGGCAGGTCACTTAATCCTGACTGCCTCAGAAATGAATTCCACAGAAATGACACATCTAAATCATTATCTACTAAAAACATCTTTGTAAGTCTACCTCTGAGAGGCTAAAAACAGTAAGAAAACCTGTATTTTTCATTCGAGCTACTATCTTTCCTCTTTTACCTTTGAAGGAGCCAAAAAAGCTGCTTGAAGTCTTAAATGGCGAGCAAGTGATCGATAAAAATACTTCTGACACCCATCCCAGGAGGAAGAGATTTCTGCAAGTAATCTGGAAGAGAGGAGGTATGGTTTACATTCCTAAAGCCACAGTCCAGGTCTTGGAGTAGTTTCAAACCAAGTAATCAAAAAGTCCAGTTATAACTAACAGCCAACTGTCTGGATTCATTTGTTCACTCAATAAATAGGCACCTACTGTGTGCTTAGCATTTTGTATGACATAATCATGGAAACCAAAGTGGAAGTCACGATTGTTGCTCTGGATGAGCTCATTATCTTGCTAATATTCTCTGCATTATAATTATCATTTCTAATGTTAATAAATGTCAAAAAATTACTCAAAAATAAAGAAGTTTAGAGGAATACAGATGGTTTGTACTATAAAACAAAGCATCTTAAAAGATGGATAGTTTTGCAAAGGTACTCAGGATTTTGAAGATTTTTTTGAGAGAAACACAAAACCAATAGGGTAGGGGAAAAGAGAGTGGGAAGAATTCCTGAGAAAACAACTTGACCATTTGAACAGAATCCATGTTCAGGTGTATTTCACAGCCAAATTCTAACCAAAGCACAAACCTTGCATCTGATCCCTGTGTGTTGCCAACAATAGAAAGTGCACTGTGAAGATCTAATGGGTGCAGATGAAGAATATTTTGAAGGTCTTTGGAACGAGCCCAAGTAAGGCCTTTGCGATAGGACAAACCTTAGAAAACAAATTTTTATTATGAGTTTAAGAAAATAAAAATCAAACATTCTTAATCTAGTTCCTCAACTGTTCATGCTTTATCACTTTAAAAGAAAATAATAGAGCTGCCCAGAGAAAATGGAAATTGAGTATAAGAATCCAACAATATTACTGTTCAATGATTTATATTCTATTATCTGTCATCACATACCCCCACACTCCCAGCCCTTGAGTTATTTAATCTCTTTCTTTTCTTTCTTTGGGAGAAGCGGGAAGAGTGTGGAATGGGGGGCTTATAAATTGTCATTTCACTGGCAGAAGGATTTTCTGGTGAGGAAGATAGCTCTACCAATACAGATCTGCAACTGCTCTGCAATTAACAGTATTTTTTTTTAATTGAAAATTTCTTAAATTAATGATTCCTTATCTTTCCCTCCTACCTTATTCTAATTAAAAAAATAAAACTCTTATAACACATATGCATGGTCAAGCAAAATAAATCATATATGTCTATTCTCCACTTTGAGTCCATAACCTCTGAGTTAATGCCCATATATGACCATTGATCTTCTGAAATCATGACTGGTTATTACTTTGATGAGAGTTCTTAAATTGTTTGAGGTTGTTAAAAAATATTTATTGAGAGTCTTTGTGCTGCAGTATACTTCAGAGGATATTCCAGGAACTATATGATTCTCCTGACAAATGTTGTCCATATAACTCATGGCAAAGAATTACACATTACCATTGCAATTAAAGAGGTGTTAAAGAGGATCTGAGGTATTGAGAGATCAAATAAGCTGCCCAGAGTGACTGAGACACTATATTTACAAGTCAAGACCCTCAACTAAGTCTTCTGAATTCTAAGGCCATTCCTCTATCCATTACACCACACTGGTTTTCTAGAATTGTGATTGTATACATGCATACAAATACAAACACACACAAACACTCTCATATAAAGAATGATATTATAAACAAATTAGAACAATGTAGGATGGTTTACCTCTCAGACCTGTGGAGGGGGAAGGAATTTGTGACCAAAGAAGAACTAGAGGTCATCATTAATCACAAAATAGATAAATTTGACTATATCAAATTGAAAAGTTTTTGTACAAACAAAATGAATGCAGACAAGATTAGAAGGGTAGCAGTAAACTGGGAAAATATTTTTACATCCAAAGGTTCTGATAAAGGCCTCATTTCTAAAATATATAGAGAATTGACTCAAATATATAAGAATTCAAGCCATTCTCCAATTGACAAATGGTCAAAAGATATGAACAGACAATTTTCAGACAAAGAAATTGAAACTATTTCCGGTCACATGAAAAGGTGCTCCAAGTCACTATTGATCAGAGAAATGCAAATTAAGACAACTCTGAGATACCACTACACACCTGTCAGATTGGCTAAAATGACAGGAAATGATAATGATAGCTGTTGGAGGGGATGTGGGAAAACTGGGACACTGATACATTGTTGGTGGAACTGTGAACGGATCCAACCATTCTGGAGAGCAATTTGGAGCTATGCTCAAAAAGTTATCAAACAGTGCATACCCTTTGACCCAGCAGTGTTTCTACTGGGCCTATATCCCAAAGAGATTTTAAAGGAGGGAAAGGGACCCACATGTGCAAAAATGTTTGTGGCAGCCCTTTTTGTAGTGGCAAAAAACTGGAAATTGAAAAGATGCCCATCAATTGGAGAATGGCTGAATAAATTATGGTATATGAATGTTATGGAATATTATTGTTCTGTAAGAAATGACCAACAGGAGGATTTCAGAGAGGATTGGAGAGACTTGCATGAACTGATGCTGAGTGAAATCAGCAGAACCAAGAGAACATTATACACAGCAACAAGACTATACGATGATCAATTTTGATGGACATGGTTCTCTTCAACAATGATGTGATTCAAACCAGTTGTGCTGTGATGAAGTCATATACATCCAGAGAGAGGCCTGTGGGAACTGAGAGTGAACCACAACACAGCATTTTAACACTTTCTGTGAATATTTCCATGCATTCTGTTTTCCTTCTTAGGTTGTTTTTTTTTTCTTCTTCTCTTTCTAGATCTGATGTTTCTTGTGCAGTAAGATAACTGTATAGATATGTATACATGTATTGTATTTGTCATATAATTTATCCTATCTAGCATGTATTAGATTACCTGTCATCTAGGGGTGGGGGGGTGGGGGGAAGGAA
>JAJPUD010001239.1:305539-461547 GCA_023553655.1 Myrmecobius fasciatus
ACACACACACACACACACACACACACACACTTAGGAAATATAATCTATGTGGTTCCATTTACAAGCTAACAAAAAGAATTAAATGTCCTAGAGAAATATATTTTTCTTTTAATGAGGACTCACCAATTTTCATGAGATACTTGAAGAGCTCTGATAGGGCCCGCTGCTTCTGCAAAAGAATGTGTTTGACTTCTGATTTCTGTTTGTCTTTATCTGTGTTTGGTTCCACACTTAAGCTCTGCAGTTCATATACAGAGGAAATGACATCACCTGTAGGGAGAGAAGCAGAGAAAGACAATACAACTGAAAGCTTAAGCTTCCTTGAGCTAAGAAGTGAACACTTAAAGGAGCAAAAGAAGAAGCTTCTATTTGTATGAATTAATGTGCAGAGAAGTATGAAATATAGACCGGAGAACTCTGATCAATATAATAATCAATTATGATTTCAAAAGACTTAATGGTGAAAAGGTGTATGGAAGTATATGGAGAACAGATGAGGAATGAAGCATGTATTTTAAGACACAGTCAATGTGTATATGTGTGTGCTATATGTGTTTTGAGGGTGTTCCCACATACTCTGTGATAAGGGAGAATTGGGAGGAATCACTGGCAAGTGACAGTAATATGAAAAAGAAAGAAAAGGGAAGACCCTTAAAATATGAAAGGGGCAAGTTATTTCCTGAGGACCTGAAGCCCATATCTCACTTACTAAGTCCTGCCTGAAAAGGAAAGGACAAAAGCTAATTCACTTCCAAGCAATGAGGTATCCTTTTATTATTTAGAGCATGGTACTTTTTTTGTTGTTTTAAATAGAGATCCCAAAACTACCACTTGTTTCATTTTTGAGAACCCCTGATTGCTTCTCCTTCCTTTAAATTGTTTAGTTGATAAAAATTAATCAATTGCTTTGACCAGAGTCTCTAAAGAATACTGAAAAGCAGTAGAATCTGTCCTGCAACAAACAAACCAACCAAAAAACTCCCACTGCCTTTCTGAATTTTCTACCCATAAAATTCACCTTATTGCTGTGGGCACCTACTCACACACCTGTAAACTCATCAAGGTTCTCCACAAGGCCAGGCAAGGGGCTCTGCTTTATGACTGTAATACATATCTTCTTCATTCGTTTGGTGAGTTTTGGCAAACGGCTCTGCAGCAACCCCTCTGAGAAGAAAGGTATGATGTCTTGGCAGGCATCAGGAAGCAGAGTCTGCAAAACATAGGTGGAAATAACTTTGAAAAATCAAATTCACAAATCTCAAGTGTTAAATACTACTAGCACCTCTGATGTCTTAAAGATATGAACATGGCAGCTTTTTTAAGTATGGGGGGGAAAGTAAGAAAATCAAAATGTATATCTCTTGACCTAGAAACACAGACACACAGTAGTGGATGCTGTTTAGACATAGTACCTTTACACCATGAATCTTTATCACTGTAAACATAGGTATTGACGCAATGATTAACATGCATAAAAAAGGAATTAGATGATAGCATTGTTTCCTCCAAAAATGCTAAAAGAAACCTATAATATTATTTTTGTTGTTAAAATGACTAGTTTTCAAGATAGAAGAGACTTCAGTATATACCTAGCCCAAGCCTTCTTTATAAGGATGAGATCTGACTAAATGGTGCAGTCCCAACAATGTTGGACTTGGGAAGCAGGGAAGACTTTAGTTCTAACTGGCTTCAGACACTTACTGGCTCTGTGATCCAGGGACAAGTAATTTAATCATCTCTACCTCTGTTTTCTCATCTGTAAAACGGGGTGAAGATAATAACGTCTATGTCACAGGGCAATTGTGAGAATCAGATGAAAAAACATACATAAAGCACTTGCAAACATTAAGAGTACTATACACTTGCTAGCTTATTATTATTGTTGTAGTTGTTCTTATCCTTTGTCAAGGTCACAAGGGCAATAAACAGGAGAGCCAGGATTCAATCTCAGGTCTTCTGATTACAAATTCAGCATTCTTTTATCTAATTACCTCGTGGCCTCATGAAGAGATCAAATGAGTGACTTAAGCATTATTAACAACACACTCAAAATAGCTAAGCCAAAGTGGTATGCTTTGTTGGGGGTTGAGGGATGTTTTTGAAATCTAGCAGATAGTGGGGTACCCAAAATGTTACCTGTGCTTTTCGAAAAAACATTTTAAGGTATCAGGTCTCTCAATCTGAGACACAGAGGTATCTTTAGAGCAGTCTTTAATTCTAAAATGGATACATTGTAATCAAAAATCTCTGCCTGATGGCTCAGAGATAACAAACAGGTATGGAAATAGGGTAACCTTTTAAACGTTGGCATTAGTGAGTCCCTTGAAAAATTAAGCTCTGAACATGGAAGATGTTCATGAATTCATGCAGAGTAAGATAAACAACCAAGAAATGAACATATAAAACTAAAATATATATTGGGGTTAGTAAGGGAGGACAAGAAGAACCAAAGATGCAGTCAAAATCTGATTAACTGCTATAACTTAGAGAACAGATGAAGAAATGCACCTCTCTGCTCTTGGGATAGAATGTTAGATAAGACACTGTTAGAAAAGGTTGCTATACTCCTCGATTTTGCTAAAATATTTTTCTTTGTTACATGAGAAAATTCAGGGGGGATAGGGAAGGGAAAGAGGAGGGAGCCATTAAGGACATGAATGGTATAAACACTCAGGAGAAATCAGTCAAATTCCAGTAGCAAGATTAATTTAGAATTTTCTACTTTCCACAGACCTCCCAAGTTGGATGGAAGCAGCTAATAAAAAGACTGTCAATCTCCTCTTTGGTGGCAGATTTTTAAATGCCTCATTCTTCTGGCTCTCCTTTTAATTGTGTGGAGAAGATACAGGGAAATGAGGAACACTTGAAAGCCCAAATGAACAAATACTGACTGAAGTGCATCCTGGGTACAAGGCATCTGTTGTGCCAAACAATGAAGGTAACAAAAACAAAATGTGAAACTGCCACAGACATCCAAGAGCTTCCTGAGAACAGTGATTTTCCAGCAGGTAAATAAAGGATAATTTGAGAGGAGAGAGAGAAAACACTAAATATGGGGAAGGGAAAAGGGTTCCAGGAGGAGGTGACACTTAAGTTGAGCCCTGAAGGACCCCTCAATCTGAAACAAGATAACCTTCTGGCATAGTTTTACTGATGTATTGGGAGAGTCAAAAACAGTGGGATAAACAACACCATGGATGACTGAGTTCTCCATAAGCTAAACTGCTAAGCTGACTCTTATTTCTATGCTAAGACTGAGCTTTCCAGAAGCTATGTCTCACTGCTCTGTTGAGTCAGTACTTTAGTTGGACAAACAACCAAAGCCTGAAAACTTCTTAACAATACTTCTAAAGCTCTAATTGTCCTGTTTGAGTTATGGAGACAACTCCATAGATAGCAGGAATCTGTGATTCCAAAAAAGCAATAAATGAATAGTAAATTTCCCAGAAGTCAGTGAGCATACATACCTGAGTGCTGCCTGGTCTGGCTAAGAGAGTTTCCACCAGCAGGCTGTTCAGATTCTGAATTGGAGTTTTCTCCTCATCTGCTGCTGGTTGCTTTTGTAGACAGTCTAACTGCTCTTCTTGGGTGCTTTCCACTAAGGAAAGTCTGCAGGGTTCACTCAAGACAGCTTCAAATTTCTTCATGAACTTAAAGAGGGTCCTGACCACAACCAATGATAGCAATTAGGAGATAAATAAACATGATTTAGAATAGAAAAGTGCTTAAAATCGTTATTATTCACAGACATGTCCTCTTTACATTGACATTTTATTTCTTACTGTTCCATTTAAAAAAATAATAATAATAATAATAGTATTCTTTTAGTTTCCAGAAGTAAATACCAAGTCAGGGATTTTTAATTTTGGATCTTATAGATGTTTCTATGTATGTTTTTCTTTTTGTTTTTAATTTTGGTAACTATTTCAATAAAATTATTTTCCTTCACAATCTTATTATATGTGTTCTTTTATGCATTCAAAAACATTATTCTAAGAAAGGATCTACAAGCATCAGCAGATTGCCAAAGGATTTAATGATACAAATTAGAATCTCTGTAATAGGCACGTAAGGCATGATGTACTAAAACAAACAAACAAACAAACAAACAACAAAAAAAAACCCCAGAATCTAGGGACTTTCAGAAGTCCAGTGTCATAAGTTACTCTAACATGGTCACAGGCAGACTGTGATTATATACTTCCTGCAAGGTACAAAAATTGAACTCACATTTCATAAAGTTTTATTACTACCTGTGTGTCTTTTCCACAGACTGCTTTATAGCCCAGAAGCTGACATCGTTCCACTTGGAGATCTTAACAAATTCCTATAACATAAACAAAAATCAAAGACTTATTTATTAAACCTGGCAGAAAATTAACTTTTAATTATTAATTAATTAATTATTTAATATTTTTTGCTGGGGCAATTGGGGTTAAGTGACTTGCCCAGGGTCACATAGCTAGGAAGTGTTAAGTGTCTGAGACCACATTTGAACTCAGGTCCTCCTGACTTCAAGACTGGCGCTCTATCCACTTCGCCACCTAGCTGCCCCAGAAAGTTTATTTTTAGGATCATATTTCAACCAAGAGACATCGGACTTCAGTTTACAATCTGACTATGCCATTTACTACTACCTGTGTGACCTTTCAGGGTTTGAAATTAAGGTAGTTGGGCAAGATAATTACCACTAAAACACCATTAGATACTAAATCTATGATTCTTTAAATAATATTCTTTGCTGATCCAAGTTTAAAAGGAAGACAAGATAATAAGGGATTGAAGTGGAGGGTCCGTGACATAAAACTGGGAACCACAAACCTTAAAAACGCACATTTTATTATCTTGTTTTATATTAGCCACCTCTACTTCCCCAAATTACTGTTTTTCAATAAAATTCTCAAGACTGATGATTTTAAGATTTGGGAATAATCTAAAATAAGTTTGCATTTGCTAAGGTGTTCTCATGAATCATTCAAGAAAAATGTTTCTCCAATTTGGAGCTATGCTCAAAAAGTTATCAAACTGTGCATACCCTTTGACCCAGCAGCATTGCTATTGGGCTTATATCCCAAAGAAATCATAAAGGAAGGAAAAGGCCCCACATGTGCAAGAATGTTTGTGGCATCCCTTTTTGTGGTGGCTAGAAACTGGAAATTGAATAGATGCCCTTCAATTGGAGAATGGCTGAATAAATTATGGTATATGAATATTATGGAATATTATTGTTCTGTAAGAAATGACCAGCAAGATGATTTCAGAGAGGCCTGGAGAGACTTACATGAACTGATGCTGAGTGAAATGAGCAGAACCAGGAGATCATTATACACGGCAACAACAGTACTATATGACGATCAATTCTCATGGACATGGCTCTCTTCAACAATGAAATGTTTCAAATCACCTCCAATTGTTCACTGAAGAAAGCCATATACACCCAGAGAGAGGGATGTGAAATGTGGACCACAACATAACATTCTCATACTCCTTGATTGATGTTTGCTTACATTGTGTTTCCTTTATCTGATATTTCGTTTGTGTAGACAAGATTTTTCTTGCACAACAATGACAAGTTTGGAAATATGTATACATATATTCGATTTACCAATATTTTAACATAATTAACAGGTAGTGGATATCCTGCCATCTAAGGGAGGGGTGGGGAGTTGGGGGAAAAATTTGTAACGGAAAGCTATGTAAGGGTTATTGTTGAAGAATTACCCACACATATGTTATGCAAATAAAATAAAAAAGAAAAATGTTTCTCTTACCTTTAGCTCTTTTTCCAGTGGTGATCGTAGCTCCTCAATTCGGGCCTGAACTCTGTCAGAGAACTGTTTATAATAATGGTACAAATTCCAGAGAACACTGCAAAGGGAATCTGAAAGAAAGAAAAGGAAAAAAGGGATACAACTGTTTCTAAAAGAGCTTTTTTCTGTAGTTACTCATTCTACATTAAAATAATGAATTAAAATAAGGCAGATCCTGTAAATCAGAAGAATATATCATCTACACATTTTTTTTTTCCCTTAAGCCAGTTTACTAATGTATTACATGGAAAAGGGTACTGTGATTTCACTAGTACATGAATCTTATAGGTATAGAAACTTCTTTTAATATAGAACATCATCTTCTCTTAGACCAGGGGTTAGTAAACAAAAGCTTACAAAAAGCTTCATTTAAAAATATAAAAAATATTCTTAGATAGTGAGAAATGGGGATAAAAAGAGGAAGTAAGAGGGAGAAGAGTCAGCCTACAGATTAGCCTGAGTCTTGAACTCCTCCCCCCCTCCCCCCAAATCTTAGAGCTACCTGAAGCCTGTGGAAGTCAGGGTCCTGGTTTAAGACTGCACAGCCACATAGGTATTTCTGGGTTCCAGACCAGCTTTCTATCCACTTCCCATGCTATCTCTCTAAAGCAATATAGGAATAACATATGTATATATTAAAAGAACCAAACTCTTACCTTTTCCTTCTACCTGTGGCATCAACAAGACATGACAATGGAAAACTAACAGCATCTGAAGTCGTACATGGAATTCTCCCAATGAGGCTCCTTCAATGAAAGCTTGTAAAGTGTTGACCAACATCGTCAGTGCCATCTGCCTGTCACATTCTAGGAAGAATTAAAACAGAGTAGTATGTATTTCTGGCACATCTAACACCAAAAAAGGGGCATTTAGTCATAAAACTTCTCCTAAGCAGAATTGGGAATCTTTTTCAACTCAAACTTATATATGTAACTATTCTCACTGAAGTAAGTTGCTTAAGAGTGGAGATTAGTTTTATCCATTTCCTTTTTTTGTCTCTTCACTCCCCCACAGCACTAAACACAGTGTCTAATAAGAAGGTACTTCATCCATTCATAGGGATGGGGTAATTATATGAAATAGAAAAAGTGTTCTCTGATAGCAGTAAGACTCTTTATAGTCTCATGCAAAAAATACCAGACTACCTGACTGAGGGATCTAGTATTCAGGTCTAAATTTTCCAGTGTGGATTTGTCCACACATCCACAAAATGAGTACGATGAGAATAATGACAATCCAAACTTTAACAAGGAATTTTTGTATCCAGACAATTACCCCAAAAACCACATTCTGGAAAACTGGAAGGAAATCTTTCCTCACTTGAGTGTACTGAGGAAGGAGTTTAATGTCAGTCAATTTTAACTATATTCCTGTTAGGTAGCAAGTAAATTTGTTTTCATCTGCTGAAGGGTCAAAGAGCTGTCAATGCATTTCAAATTCACTACCTTCTAAATCTAACATGCTGGGAAAAGCTCTAGCTATCTACCATTTATTAAGCACCTGAAAAGTCTAAGGTACTGAACAGGCAGGCACTGGGGTATATAAATACAAAGAATAAAGAAATTCCTAGTCTTAAGGCATGTACATTCTAATGGGGCAGATAAATCAATACATAAATAGAAAAAGAATAAAAATAAATAGAAAAAGGTTCAAGTGTAAGAGATGAGGCATTAAAGATTAAAAAAAAAAATCCAGCCAGATTTGACAAATGATTATATATGCAGGTGAATGAGTGATTAGTTACAGATAATACAATGGTTATTTTTTAAAAAATAAGTGAGCCTCTGCTCTAAAGGAATTGGCAAAGTGTAAAGTATTAGAAATCATTACCTTCCTTCCCTTCTGTTTGCTCTTGCATATGTTTCTCAAGCATCTGATATATAGAAAACCAGTGTTTGGTGGATTTTTCTGTATGCTTTCTCATGGTGTTATCTAGACTCAAGGACCAGCACCTGAAACATGAGAAAAAAAGACACATGCTGGCAGTTAAGAAAACACATTTTGGAGTACAGAAGCAAATGCCAAATAGCCACAGTGCTCTTTTCCCAAGTAAATATATTTGGGAGAAATCCTCTGGTGGGGGGATTCAAATTAATTCCTACTAAATTGATAGTATGTCAAAACCCACGTGCAGTATATGAGACTCCATTTCAAAATACAATGATCACCTTGGAAAAGTCCTATTCAAAAAACTGCAGAATCATAAGGTTCACTTGTATATGTACAAAACATAAATAATATCAGCTTTTAAAACTAAATGAACATGCAGACCACATGGGTCTCTAAGTATTGATTAATGGATCCAATTCTATCTGAGTCTGACACAATTGATTAGGGTACAGAGAGGCAGACATTAATATCACTTACTTAAGCTCCAATTTACGCCACTGAATGATTAGATGACTGACCAAATCAATGTGTTTACGTAAGGACAGAGTTCGGCTAGCATTCTCTTCCCAATCCTAAAGGAAACAAAAGTAGCCCTTTATCGGATCAGTGATTTTTCCATAAGAGAACACCAACTCAAAATGGCCATTCCTTCTTTGATTGGTACTTTTCCTAATGTATCACCCCTCCCTACAAAAAAGGGATGTGTTAATAGAGCACAGCTTTGAAATTATTTTTCTACTAGTATCAATGAATTTCCACTGATCTTATCTACTTACAATCTTCAATTTGTCATTTAAAAAAAATTCAACACAAAGTTATTAAAAACAGCCAGGTGGGTGTTCTGGATACAGAACAATGGTGCTAAAGGAGCCATGTGTAAAGAGATCTTCAAAAGGAAAGGTACTAACCAACTCCGTCTTAATGTATGTTCATAAACACCAAGTACATTTAAGTTCTTTCAACAAGTTGTGCTCTCTTTTCTGAGTAAATTAGCAATAAAGTCTTAAAAAGGCAAAAACTTTGCTTAACTGAAGTGAAATGAAGAATAGTTGGAAAAGAGTTATGAGCTTAGAAAAAAAAAGAGCAGAGTCCAAGACTTGGCTCCAGCACTCACTAACAGTATGACTTCACATATTCACTCAATTTTATGGGGCCTTGATCTTCTAATCTATAAGAGAGAAGGATTATTAACCTTTTAAAAGTCCTACTTCAATACTGGCAATCATGGCACAGAAGTGACCTTGCTTCTCAAAGGCTATGTGAGTGTAACACAAGTCCTAGAAGGTTATTAATAATGATTGACAATGTTTTCTACACATCAGTAAATAAGCATACAATAACTGTATTGTTTGTAATGTATAATTATATATGAAGTATTAATACCCATAAATAAGTAGCTATTACTTTTGTTTGCATTGTATATAGCATAACGTGATACTTACTGGTTAGGTAACCCTAACCAAGTCACTTTAACTCTGAGTACCTCTGACTTAATAAGTTGCAGAACAGTTGCTGATCTAAATTGAAAGAAAGAGGTTTGCTCCTGGGGAAATCCCTATGTCAATCATAGGGAAATCATACCTCTGATCTTGCCCACCTGCACCACATACCACCCCTGCCTCTTGCAAAAACACTTTAATAATGCAACCACCTTACCTGTGATTTTGCCAAAAGAATCTCTAAGCCATTCAGAAACTTCGAAAGGGGACTAGAGAGTGGGAAGCTTCGGATTCTGTCCATCACAACCATAAGCTAGAAGAAACCATATTAAGTCTCAGGCAGTGATTATCAGCACACTCTTCTGCCCACACTTGACAACATACTTAAGAGAACTTGAAATTAAAAGGTCATCTACGTTTTCTGTTTTAAAATCAGCAACAAACATTACAAATATATATATATATATATCAATAAAGGCAATAGGCTAGTCCTGCCTGAGCTGGGCACATTTGGCTTTGCTCTGAAATCCAGATATAAGGGATATGATAAATTGGATCAAGTCTCCCATAGGAATATCATTTAAGTCAACAAAAAAATCTCAAAGTTACAAGGGCATTATTCTTATAAACTTGAGGAGAAATATATGGCAAGTGTGAATCTATGTATAAACACTAACAGGCAGCATTCTGTGCCAAACATATTCGACTAGCTGCCCTTCTATAATTTCCTACTCCTGTGTCTTTTCCCCAATTATTCCTTCAAGGCCTAATTCAAATGCCACCTCCTTCGTGAAGTTTTCCTGATATCCCCCACTGGATAATGGGAAGAGATTTGTACACTTATCATATTCAAATATATAAAAAGACTTACAGAAGGGAGGACAAGTTGGAAGCTAAATCTAGGTGGAGATTGATGGATACCATCAGTAGACAAAAAGATACCTGTGCTAGGAAAGTCAAAGTCAGAGGAACAAGAATAGTGAGCAACTAACAAAATATATTGAGGATAACAGCAAGATGTGAACTTTGATGAATTGATGCTCCCAAAAATAATATAGAAATTCAGACGAGGGAATGTTCATGAGTGGAGAGGGGTGGGTGGGATGGGGGGGAGAGAGGGAGGGTGAAGAAAGGAAAGGTAGGATGAGGGAGGAAAGAGAATGGGGATAGAGGGAAAAGGGGAATGACAGGAGGGGAAAGGTGGGGAGGAGGAGAAGAGGAAGAGAGAGAGAGAATATGAGAATTATTTCTTTTGGATATACTGCATTTGAGATGCCTATGGGACATCAAGTACAAAATGTCAGCTGATGTGGAACTAGAAAGCTCAAAAGAAATACTAGGGGATAGATACATACATGTGAACATCATCTGCATAAAGATAATAATTGAACCTATGGAAGCTGCTAAGATCAGTATCAGTGAGGGAATATAGTGAGAAAAAAACAAAAACCGAGGCCCTAAAATAGAACTTTTAGGAAACACCTTGTTAATGGGGAACACATTAATGAAGAAAAACAAGACTAAGAAAGACACAAGACAACCAAGAGAGTGCATTCCCAAAAAGCCAGAGTAAAAAAAAGTTTGTGGACAGAGAAGCTTCTCAACAGTGTTGTTGTTTCAGAGGTCAAAAAAGGAATAAGGTTAAGTAAGAGATCATTTAAAAACAAAGAACATATTATTTCAGCTGAATAATGAGGTCAGACACAGGAATGGAATTTAGAACCAAATATGAAATCTTTCCCAACTAAAAAAGAAAATTACGACTTTTGACAAGAGTTAAGCATGTAAGGAGCAGCTAGGTAGTGCAGTGGACAGAGCACCAGCCCTGAAGTCAGGAGGACCTGAGTTCAAATCTGGCCTCAGACATTTAATATTTCCTAGCTGTGTGACCCTGGGCAAGTCACTAAACCCCAAAAGCTTCAGCAAAAAAATAAATAAGAGTTAAGCATATAATGTAAATAATAAGCCTTTAAAGTGTTAATCTATATTCAATGAACTGGAGCACTAAAAAACAACTTTTACAAGGAAAACATCATTGAGCATATGCTTGCAATATGTAATTGCCACTGACAGACCTGATGGGACTTACCTGCATGAGGGCTGGGTGCTCCGGCCAGTCCTCTAGAAGTCGATTTACTTCTTCAGTGAAGTCATGCAGCACAGGCTGGCACTGTCTGACTTCCTTTATGTTGGGATGATGATAAAAGTCATATGGACCATCAGGTTTCAAAGTCAGGTCTGAGGCTCCCTCTTCAAAAAGAGTGTCATAGAAGAGGGCACTACTCAAGAGCTGACTGCCCAGAAGCTTGTCATTCACTTCTGTGCCTGCAATACCAAATAACAAGAATGAGACCAATGACCATTAGGGCTAAGTCTCTGCTTGATCCAAGAGAATTTTTCGTTCTTTTTTTAAATAGAGGATCTAAAAGATGTTTAACTAAAGGGCAAATAGTAAAGCTGCCATCGGGTGAAAAAAAAAACAAAAACAAACTAGCATTGATGAATTTTTCTTAAAACATGTCAGGTCTGGAATATGGGTAGTTGCTGACTTGCTAAAGGATGTTTCCAAACTCTCCCAGTTTCTGTGATATGGAGTCCTAAAGACTATTTTCTCATTTAGATGATGGACTTGACTGTCAGTTTTTATAGTTGCTTTGGCTAACAAGAAAGGAAATTCTAATTTAGGGAGCAGAAGTAGGTAGAGTACCAGAGAAGTTACATAAGAATAAACCAAGAATCTACAAATGACCCAAAACCCAGTTGTGAATTCACCTATCCTCTAAATCACAATATTTTATGACATCTTTTTTACATTGAACACTGAAACAAAGAGGTAGTGAAAAGACTTAGGGGAATGAAATTATTATCCAACATAAAAACAACCTTTATACCCAAGTTCTTCTCAAAGTACTCAAAGTATTAAAAATTCCTTATCATTCTAAGTTTTTAAAATGCAATAAATCTGGACCTAAACAATTTCATTTCCTTAAGAAAAGAAATTAATTAATTAAGAAATATTTAAGTGTGGGACACTGATGCATTGTTGATGGAACTGTGAATGGATCCAGCCATTCTGGAGAGCAATTTGGAGCTATGCTCAAAAAGTTATCAAAATGTGTATACCCTTTGACCCAGCAGTGTTTCTATTGGGCTTTTATCCCAAAGAAATCATAAAAGAAGGAAAGGGCGCCACATGTGCAAGAATGTTTGTGGCAGCCCTTTTTGTAGTGGCTAGAAACTGGAAACTGAATGGATGCCCATCAATTGGAGAGTGGCTGAACAAATTATGGTATGTGGATGTTATGGAATATTATTGTTCTGTAAGAAACGACCAGCAGGATGATTTCATAGAGGCCTGGACAGACTTGCATGATCTGATGCTGAGTGAAGTGAGCAGAACCAGGATATCATTATATACGGCAACAACAATACTATATGATGATCAATTCTGATGGACATGGCTTTCTTCAACAATGAAATGTTTCAAACCAGTTCAATTGTTCAGTGAAGAAAGCCATATACACCCAGAGAGAGGGATGTGAAATGTGAACCACAACATATCATTTTCATGCTCTCTATTGAAGTTTGCTTACACTGTATTTCCTTTATCTGATTATTCTTTCTTGTAGATACGATTTTTCCTGCACAAAAATGTGTGTGGAAATATGTATACATATATTCGATCTGTCAAGTATTTTATCATAATTAACATGTAGTGGATATTCTGCCATCTAGGGGAAGGGGACTAGGGGGAAATTTTGTAACAGAAAGCTTTGTAAGGGTTAATGTTGAAGAATTACCCATACATATGTTTTGCAAATAAAAAGTATTAATAAAAAAAAAGAAATACTATAATACTGAAGTACAATTTTAGTTTAATTTCCCATTTTAGTCTACTCTATCAGCTGCCACATCTACAATAAATAAAAATACAACATACTCATCCAAGGGTAAAAGTGTGTCACAAGAGATGCACCAGTCTGATAGCAGGCCAGAAATAAGCTGAAGTAATGTTTAGGCTGGTGTGATGGCAGGTCCTGTTGATACCAGAGGGATCGTGCAAAATTCAGGCACAATTGTTGATGTACCAACATCACAGCCTGCATTGAGCTCTGGGAGAAGAAAATTACATCCTTCTCTGCTCCCTCTACTGGTTCATCTTCAGTTTCCATTTTTTCCTCTAAAGTTGGCTCGGTTATAATATCTGCAAAGTCCTATAGGTCAGATTAAGGCAACCATTAATATTAGCTAATTAGTAATTAAACCAGCATTTTAAATTGCATTCTACTGTAAGAGAAAAGAGAAGAAACAGGGTAAAGGAACAAAATAACAGAATAGCTATATATTTGTCATTAGAAAGTAATCTCCTTAAAAGTAGTTTTGTTCCCAGCAACTAGCACAGTGCCTGGAAGATATGAGGCTGGGGAGGCAACATAGTAGTAATCAATTAACAAACATATATTAAGTACTAGATGCTATGCTAAGCACTAGGGATACCAAAAAAAAAAAAAAAAAAGCAAACGAAGGTCTCTGCCCTCAAGGAGCTTAAAATCTAATATGAGAGACAACATGCAAATAAATAACTCTAAAGTTATATGTAGGATAAATAAAGAATAATTCAATGGGATGGTTCTGGTATTCAAAAGGGTTAGTGAAGGATTCCTGTAGAAGATTGGGCATTAACTGGGATCTGAAAGAAAGCAGGGAAACCAGGAGGCAGAAATGAGAAGGGAGAGCATGGAGGCATACTAGAGAGAGTGCCCAGAGATAAAGTGATTTGTTGGTGGAACAGGAAGCCAGTATCTCTGAATCAAAGACTACAAGTTTAAGAATACGATTTGAATAAATATAAGAATTAGATTTGAAAGGCAGCAGAGAGTTAGGTCATGAAGGGATTTAAATGCTAATCACAGAATTTTGTATTTGGCCCTCAAAGTAATGCAGAACACTGGAGTTTAATGAGTAGGAGTTGTCCACTTGGATGATGCTGATACAGAGGAAAATGGCCTAGATGTGAAGTCAATGGACCTGAATTTTACACACACACACGTGTGTGTGTGTGTGTGTGTGTGTGTGTGTGTGTGTGTGTAATAAACATATAATAAAGTGCTCTGCCACTTATTTCACTTGTGGCTCTTTATTTCAATTCCCCTATCTATAAAATTAAGAAGTTGAACCAAATGACTTTTAGGATCCTTTTTATATAAGCTGATGATCCTATAACATTAAGATTCTGTCTCCTATTACATGAATGGCCCTGAAGAAGTCATTTAAACTCTCTGGGCCTCAAATTTCATCAAAGTGGGTCAGCGTTAACAATTTCTAAGTCCAGCTCTAATATTCCATAATTCTATTTCCATGTTTATTTGTTATTTTGAAGGGCAAGGTACAAAAATCCATTTTTTTTAAAGCAAGGCAATCAAAATTCTGTATATGAAGAAAAAGCATCCATTAATAAACAGTTCCCCAAAAAGGAGACAGAGGGATTAGAGTGGGAGGCAGAGGTGGGGTTCTGGTACTATAAAATAAAGAACTGGAAATTATAGATGACTAAATACATTAGTTGATCTTCACAACCACCCCATAATGTTGGTGCTATTACCATTCCCATTTTACATGAGGAAAATCAAAGCGTAGAGTAACATTTCTATTTAACTGTCTGAGATGTGATTCAAAGTAAGGACTTCCTGACTCAATGTCATTGCTCTATTCACTGGGCTATGTTACCTGAAAATTGAAAGCACTAAGGCAGTCCATTCTTGAAAATCTACCAAGTGTTTATCACAGAGATCACTAGGTGATCAACAAGGGAGTGTAGGGAGGCACATAGAAAACAATATATGCTGTAAAGAGGATCCAATCTCAAAGGCATTTCCACAGTCCCTCCTCAAAATTCTAGTATTCTACCTTTTCATGCAGTGGAAATCGTTTCCTGAATTCTCTTTCCTCTTCTTCCTCCTCACTGAATCCTGTTCCATGGCTCTTATTCTTATATCTATACAGGCTATTTTCCTGCTCAGCCTTTTCCTGGGCACGGCGTTCTTGTTCATCCCATTCATTTATGATTTCCTAGAAAGCCAAAAAACAGAGAGAAGTTTTGCTGCCTTTCCCAAAACACTCTCACTGAACAAAGGAAGATAAAAGCTTACCTTCTTCTAGACTCCTCAGAAAACCTAGAGTAAGCATGGAACAAAATCAAAGCAAAGGCTCAATCAAATCAGTCAGGAAATATTTACAAAGTGTTTATTATGTGCCAGGCACTGTGCTGCTCAAACAATGGGAACACAAAGGCAGGGAAAATACAATTCCTGTCCTGAAGGAGTTTATACTCAAAATGCAAAGAAGCTTATATGTTAAGTATGTGTACTGTGAAAGTGGAAAGCAATCTCAGGAAGAGGCCTAGAAATGGGTCTCTGGAGGATATGAGCTGGATACTAAAAGATGCCAAGGAATCTAGAAAGCAGAGTTAAGAAAAGAGAGCATGATAGGTTTAGTCATTCACCTGGTCATTCTGGGTGAGCCAATTAAAAGGTATGGTATAGTGTGATGGAGGGTCATATAAAAAGTATAGCAAGCCCAATCATATGAAGAAGAGCATAGTATAAAAAGATAGGTAAGGAAAGGACCAGCTTGTACAAAGTTCTAAATGCCAAACACCGAATTTTATATGGGAAGTTATTGGGGAGCTTTTCAAGCCAGCATATAACATGGCTAGATGAAACCATTGGCAGCAGAGTAAAGGAAGGAATGGAGTGGGGAGAGGCTTATGACAGTACAATCAATTAGAACACTACTGCAACAGTCGATGCATGAGTTGATGAGAGCTATTACCAGGCTGGCAGCAGACTGAATACAGAGAAGAAGATATGCATATGAGTTTGCTATGAACACAGAAATTATAAAACTTGCCAATAGACTGGATATGTGGAATGAGTATAAGGAGCTGAGGATGACACTAAAATCTATGAATCTGGGAAGATGGGGTGCCATCAATAAAAAAAGAAAAGTACTGAATAAGAAAGATTTTATGAGGTCATATTGAATATGTGATGGCTAAGTAAACATCCAGTGAGAGATGTCCAAAAAGAAAGTGGTAGAGTTCAAAAGAGAGGTTAGGGCTGGGAAGAGAGCTATGAATCATCTACATACATGGAAAAGACAGCTGGATTCATGGACATGATGTGATCATCAAGAAAGAGAAGAGGGCGGGTAGGGAGGAAAGAAGAAGGGAGAAGAAAAAAATACAGAACCATGGGGAACACAAAAGGTTATTGTGTATGCCGTGAATCAAAATTTAACAAAGGTAATTTAGAAAGAATGGTCAGAATCACAAACCAAAAACCAGGAGAAAGCAATATGAGGAAAACCTAGAAAGGAAACTATCTAGAAGAGGATGTCTAATAATGTCAAAGTCTGCACAGAAGTCAAGAAGGATGGGGACTGAGAAAAGTGTATTAGGTATGGAGCAGCAAATTCACATAGGATTATTAAAAACCCAATATCTTTGGTCTATCTGTAGCATTTGAAGCCAGTCTGAATTGGCTCCACCTTTAAATCTAGAATACAAATACAGTAAGCAAAATGCCAGTGCTAGGAAGCAACTGTGCCACTTCTGTTTCTGTATGCTCAGAACCTAAAATAGGGCTTTACATATAGCAGATCATTAATGCTTACTGAACTGAATTTTAGTGAACTACCATATTTATATAATTAGTTAGTTCAGATTGTTGGCCTATGATTTCATATTTAGTTTGGGTATAACATCAGGGGGTTCACAGTGATTTTGAAAGAGAAAAACCCATGGCAAATAACTATTTAGTCTACAAATAGCATTCAGCCTAATGTAACTCCTCCCCCGTGCCCCCCCCCCCCGGGCAATTGAGGTTAAGTGACTTGCCCAAGGTCATACAGCTAGGGAATGTTAATTATCTGAGACCAGGTTTGAACTCAGGTCCTCCTGACTTCAAGACTGGTGCTCTATCCACTTTGACAACTAGCTGCTCCACCTAATGTAACTCTTAAGAATTTAAGTGATTAGTCCCAGATTAATGACTTATTAAGTTATTTTCTTCTCCCCAAAATATCTTAAAACACCAATAGCAACCTTCACCTTCTTTTTGTTCCTTGTTTTCCCCAAAATATGAGGATGAAGAGGGCCAGGAACATTTAGGCAGAACCATTCTTACCTGACAGATATGCCTAAAAAGCATCAAAGTTTTCTGGTCCATTTCTCCTTTACAAAATACATGGGAGCGAAGGTAAAGCAAAGCATTCATCAATAGCTGCTCTTGGGTTGGACAGGGCTTCTGGTCCTTGCCTTCTAGCTCATGCCCAAGAGAATGTTTCACAGATACCTTCTTAAGTCCCCGGAGTACTTCAATCATCTTTACAGAGCACAGAGCATCTGCATGGGAAAAATAGGTGGGAAAGGTAGAGTCCACAGAAGGGAAGGCCAGCAGTGAAGTGACCAGGAAACTCAACTTGTCTGAACAGACCAAACCACTGTGGAGCCTGGCATAAACTTCAGAGGCTATCAATCTCATGCCATGCTGCATCTGTAAAACAGCAGTCTGAAGTGGAGCCACAGCATCTGGGTACAGAGCAAATTTCTCCATTAGTCGTTTCCTAAACTGGTATTGCGATTGCTGCCAAGCAGTCTCCTCTTTCAGTAAGTTCTGTGTTGCCTGAGATGCCTTAGACATATCTGCTCGAAGGCTCTGCAGAAGACGGGTGAGTAGATCTTGGACCGAAGAAATCCGAGCAGTGCTGGTGATATAGTGGTGAATTTCCTGGATTATCAGTTCATAAGAGGGAATTTCCGGTCTGAAGGCCTGCTTTTTCAACAAGCTGTTTATCTGTTCCTGCAGACACTGTATCCTTTGGCTTAGTATTCTAAAGGTAAATGAATAAAACAGGATAAACTAATAGAGGAAGGACAACAATTCCAGAATAGTCAAAATATGAAAGTAAACAGATGTAACAGCTTGCAGCAAGTCTAGAGTTGACTAAAGTAGAAATCCAAATTTTATGCAGAATGAGTCCTGTTTCTTTTTAGTTGTGGTCCTTATCAAGCTCATCAGACATTCAGACATCTTATTTATTATTATTATTTTGGAAGTTGGTATGGGATGGGGAGACAAGTGAAACAGAATACATATCAGGGCTCCTCTACTAAAATACTGGAAGTATGCTGTAGCTTAATTATTTTTCAACAATAAGTACAAGCTAATAATAATTGAACTTGTATAGCACTTTTAAGGTTTGCAAAACACTTAACAAATATCACATTATTTTATCATCACTAACACCTTGGGAGGTAGGTGCATTATTATCTTCATCTTAATAGTTGCAGAATCTACACCATCTGGCTCTTAATTAACTAATAAAATGAGCGTATAAACAATGAAGAAAAAGAGGATTATACAAAAAAATTACAAATCTCTATTACATATAGCTTGCTTTCTTTACCATGTAATTAATTCAATACATACTTTCAGCACTTTCATCTTATCTATGATTTTCTTACCTTTTCTTTTTCTTGGCTACTCTATCATAAACTTGTCCAACATCCATCCCCTCCCCCACAAAAAAAATTGAAGGGAAAAAAAAAAAAACCTCTTAACAACTGTGCATAACCAAGTAAAAAACAAATTTCCATAATAGCATGTTCAAGAAGACATGTATTATTCTGCATTTGAGTTTAAAGATAGAAACCAAGATTTAAGGTTTAAATAAAGACCTTCCTGTCTCCACCAAAAGCAATATACTGTCAACTATCCTAGACATGATGTCTCATATTTAGCTATCATATCCAAACTTCTACTAAATACATCCTGATCTAAATATTCTCTAAGAAACTAAACATTCTATGGTTATGATCACTAATAACTCCCAGACAGTGTAAAAACAGATATTGCCAATTTTAAATAAATTTAAAAAGACTTTGTATTCCACCTCTACCCAGTAATTATAATCACACTATAAACTACTGGTCAGCTGAATTACCTGATGTGAGGATGAGAATAAGTGATAACAATTTCATCTTCTAGGTTTCTTCCTGTATGCAGCTGCGACAAGAGATTGCGAGTTTTCCACTCACATTCAAGCTGATGTAACTAGCAGAAAAATTGGCAAAATACATATTAGTAAAATGTACATATGGTAAGTATTCTGATTATCTAAAAAGCAGGCTCTCTCTAGGTGATAGTTTGTTTTTATAATAAAATATTCTGTGAAAGGATGTTTTTAAAAGAGATAAAAAACTGAATTGATAATACTTTATTAAAGTGTTATTTAATTCTTATTAATGTGCCATTTTTCATTTAAAAAAAAATCAATGCCATTGGTCTCTGGATCAAAAACAAGTGCCCAGAACATTTTACATTTGCACTCACAAGAAAGCAATGGCTTATAATATACTCTACTCTCTTATCACCATATTCTTTATAATCTGTTTATTGAAAACAGTAACTTCCAAGAAAGAAAGTTATTTCCTAACCCCCCCACAAAAAGCACAATTTACAAGGGACCAAAAGAATAACTAAAGAATAACATTTCGCTCATACTCATCTGCCTCACAGATAAACTTTTCTTCTCTGAGATGAATTATAACAAATATAACATCAGTAGCAAAAGCTGAATTGGCAACTGAAGAGTCCAAAGGCAGCATCTACGGTTCCTATTTCCTCAACCGACCCTTCCCATCTCAGAAGGCTGCTCATTCCATGGGGGCCCGCACCCTTCCAATTCCCAGATTCCTGTACCTCTTCCTTGGCATACTTGAGCTTGTACTCCCTTTTTACTGCAGGATCAAATTGTGTCTGAGGAAGCCACGCTTGGATGTGTGACAAGCCCAGGTACACCCACAAGCTCCCTCGCTCAGCCACTTCAGATATGTCTTTCCTGGCCTCTCCTTCCCCAAAGATGTGCCTCACACAAGTCAGAAAGAAAGTAAGAAGCTCTTGCGGCAGCATGTCCCGCCTCATCATGTCACTCAGAGTCATGCACACATGATGGAAAGCTGATCTGTCTCTAATTGGCAGCCTGATACACTGCTTCAAGTACTCCTGCTTCCGGGACTCTGGGAGCAGTTCTGCCACAGCCAAAAGGGCCCTGTGGAGTATCACCCGCTGGAGGAGGGAATCTGTGTTTCTGAAAGAGAAACAGCATTAACAGATGTTAACAATCAGGGAAATGAACCAAAAGGGGCATGTGGATATGTAGGTAGAGGGAGAGAGGGGGTGGGGAGGAGGGAAAGAGAGAGACACTTAAAGATCGTACTCTTCCCTGCCCTTCCCCCTATAAAGAAAAAAAATCTGTTATCTTGACTAGACAAAGATGGCTTCAGATATATGAAGAAGTTACCAATGAATTTTTCATATACAGGGAACAAGTTTGTATTCATCACTTATATTCATGCCCTCTTGCCCTGTTCCCCTTGGTGAACATCAGTATTTGATATGTAAGAATACGTGCTGAGCAAAGGGAGTCTCTGTATGTGTGTTTTCACTTTATTTCAGAGAGACTAAAGCCCTAGCTATTCCTGGACCAAAGAGACTTATAGTCATGGCTGCCTACATATCACTAAGTAGACTATTATCAATCCCAGGAGAGCTCTGGCCATTCTGGGATACCTCCCATAATCTTTTTACATTTAATTTTTATTTTATGCAGTTTAAAAAAAACTATTTTTTTCACCATCTTCGCTCCCAACATGCATTATCAATAATAATAACAATGATAAAGAATTATGCATACTAAAGATAAACAAATTCCCACACTGGCCACATCCAAAAGCATATGTCTCATTCAAAGCAAAACAATTTAGAAAGGGGCTTATTAGTGAACCTGTATTCTAGTCAGCAATTACAAAATATGCTACCCAATGGAACTAACCAATAAACTAGTGAAAACTGATAGTCATCTCTATGCAAAAACAGTGTGAAAAGAAATAATCAAGAATTGAAAGAGACCCAGTCGAAGATATGGAAAGAATATATGTAAAAATTTAAGAAAGAAAATACCTCAATCCTGCCATAGTAAGAACAGGCATGTTGGTCCAAAGATTGGTGCTGATATCCTTAAGCTGCTGGGCTCTCTCTGCCCATTCTCCAAGGGTGACATGGGAAGAAGAGAGTACCGAAAGGCCACTGATGTCCCAGGGGCTTGACTTACAGCTGCGTGTTAAAACTTCAAAGAAGCACTTTGAGAAAATTGGTCTATTAAAAATGCCTGGTCCCTGAAAGACAGGAATTAAAATACAATGTCACTGTTTCCAAAACAAGGTCAAATTCCATAAAGGAAGGCCTTCATTTATGGAGGTACTTTGATAAATCAGCCATTCTGAAAACAGCTATGACCAGGATCTCAATGAAGGGACATTTTCCAATTATTCTTCTTTGGGGTCAGAGAATTTTTGTTAGTCACTATTCTCTTATACTCAATACTCTTATTCTTAATAATGAAAAGTCAAAGAAATATTAGATAAGCAAAAGTTCCATATTAGGTATAAGGTGCCATTGCTGTAATAAAGAAATGGAAAGGGGAAAAGCATTAATTACAAAGCTCCAATTTGCCATACTGCATGCTGTTAGATCAACATTACTTATAACAACTGTTAAGATAGCTCATATTAACATCTACACTACTCTTTAAGGTTTACACAGTGTTGCTGTTGTAAGACTGTCAGGTAACTAGTCCAAATATCATCCCTATGAACTTTTTCCTGTTTCCAAAATTAGTATAGTATCCTCTATTCTACATGAGCTTCTATTTTACTGTTTTGTCTTTACTTTCTTTTTGTATAAACTTCTTGTCACCTTCATTAAAATCTAAGCTCCTTGGGAATAGTCATTAATTTTTATTTCCAGTATCTGGCACATAGTAGAGGCTTAATGAATGCTTGTTGATTATTTTTAAAATGAGGAAACAGTTTAATAACTTGTGCAGGGTTACCAAATTAATTAACACAGATCCATTCCAAAACATATGCATTCAGAACACTATCAGATTCTTGCCACTATACCAGTGCCTCTAAAACTAACAAATGTTAAAATAATGAAATGTTAAATAAAAATGGGCAAATCATTCAAATGGCTCTTCATCTTAAATTATATCAATTTATTATATATTATATATTATATATATCAGCATTCAATTAACTTGAATTGATGGTGCAGTTTTTGCCTCTAGAGCAAATAAGTCTACACTGACTGTCATAATGCAGTATTCTTCAAAAGCATTGGAAAGGTCTTCACATTTTCCACTTTGAATAATGACAAATTTTGGGCAGCTAAATGGTGTAGTGGACCAAGCACCAGCCCTGAAGTCAGGAGAACTTGAGTTCAAATTTGGCCTCAGACACTTAACACTTACTAGTTTTATGACCTTGGGTAATTTTACTTAATTCACTTAAATCACTTAAAACCCAATTGCCTCCCAACCCCTCCCCCCAATAAATGAACAACAAATAATGACAATTCTAATGAAAACAAACCTTCAAAGATGGATCCAGAGGTTGAGGAATTTCCTTCCCTTCCATATTAAAGACAGGTTTCCAAGTTAACCAGTACTCTGGATTTGTACTGACAGTACTGCTCCAAAAGGAGTTAAGGGTAGAACTAATAAGCTCAGACCACAAAGAAGTGATTTCTTTAGTAGATCCCTGGAGATGAAAAATGAAAAAAACAAAAACAAAAACAAAACATGGAAAGTTATAACTTTCAAGTTCTCAGAAAGCTTAGGAAAGATTCTGGCTGTCATATTTCTAAGAATCTTAGTCTTCTAACAGAGTCTCTTGTCCCAAAGCTCTCTTTCTCGATTTCTCAAAGTGAGCACATTCAACTCATGATCTGTTCATATATTTCTGTAAAACTCCGTGCTTGCTCTTCAACAACTTGATCGTCATATTAGGCAGATGACTAGGAAAGGTTAGTAAAGGACCCTTCACTAATTATTAAATAAATTTGTGTGTGTGTGTGTGTGTGTTTATATATATATATATATATATATATATATATATATATATATATGTGTGTGTGTGTGTGTATTATATATATGCATATATAATACACACACACACATATATATGGCATTATAGAATTCCTTCATTACACATTATAGAAGAGCTGTACTAGCCACATTCCTTCGTGCCAAAAGAATAATTTATTTCTCATTGTTGAAAATGATCTAGTGATTGTTTTTTTCAACTGAGCTGAATGTATGATTGAACTCTCAAATTCAGAACAAAGTGAATGACTAACTATACAATAGCAAAACCAATGGTCAAATGAGACAGCTTCTATAGCAGACTCTAATCATGGAAGTCAACTCTACCCTTCAGCAGACTTTTAAAATTACATTTCAAATATGAAGAAATTGTCTTCCAGCCCTCAAGTAACAACACTTTACATTACAGGCTTTTAAGATGAAATTGATAAAATTATTTAGATAAAATTATTAGCAAGTTTTCCTCTAAAAGGGGAGGGGAATGCTAGAAAAAAATCCAACCTTAAAAATGAACCAAATATTGCTTAAAAATCAATCAATGTGGGGCAGCTAGGTGGCGCAGTGGATAGAGCACCAGCCCTGAAGTCAGGAGGACCTGAGTTCAAATCTGGTCTCAGACACGTAACAGCTGTGTGACCCTGGGCAAGTCACTTAACCCCAATTGCCTCAGCAAAAAGAAAAAAAAAAAAAAATCAATCAATGCATATAATGAAGAGGTCTCATAATCTTTTAAAAACACAGTATTATTACCTTATGGTCCAACAGATACCAAAGACTTTTAAGTTGATGAGATGTATATGGTGTATACTTGAGACAAAATGCAATAAGATGACTTAAGTCATGGTTTACCCTTCTTAGTTGGTTGTTGCAATCCCTAATTAGAAACAAAGGGAGCAGGGTTAGGAAGAGAGAGCATAAAAGAAAGGATATAAGAAATGCATTCACACAAACACTGAATATTGTTGTTTTAAAAATTAATAAGTCTGCCTTAAAGAACAAAATGGACTTTTGAAAATTAGTTAAACAAAAGTTATAAATCTCTAGTTAATCTTCAAAGCTTCTCTTTCCTTGCCTGGTGACTTTGTGCTTTCCCTCCACTGACCTCTGGGTCAAGATTGTGTGTTCCACTTTAATATAAGGACATTTCAAGGAACAAGAACAAAATGCCCAAAAGGAATTTGAGTGTCCAAGATGGGCCAGCTAGATGGCACAGTGGATTATGGAGCATTGGTCCTGGAGTCAGGAATGCCTGTGTTCAAATCCAGTCTAAGCCACTTAACACTTATTAGTGGTGTGACCCTGGGCAAGTCACTTAACCCCAATTGCCTTGCAAACAACACAACAAGAATGTTTAAGACTTACCTTTCCAGAAAGGCATGAGCCAGAAAGTCTGTTGTTACCCTGTACTGCCACAGCACAGCCAAGTACTCCATACCTGGCCACAACTGAATCTTTCTGGCTAGTGCAATCAAGGAAGCTGTCTTAGGCTGGCATGTAACTGAATTTTCCATACGTTTCTTTTCTAGGCAATCAACTGAAATCCCTTTGGTTTTAAGCTGCAAACACTGTGCATTCACAATGTTCTTCAGAGTGTCTGAACAAAAGAGGCATATTTTTCATTAACCTCCAGAGAATAATATCCAAGGTGACATCCATATACAACAAAGATTTTGATTCAAACACTAAATAATGACCTACCTGGGTTGACATCTTCTAAATAATTGGCTCTAAGAATCAATCCCCAAGCCTGCAGTAAATGTTTCTTCAAAGTATAGTCATCAGCAGCCACTCTCAAGCGAATGATCTCATCCCTCTTATCACTTTCCCCTAGAGCAGGTTTCAATTCCAGGATGCTAAGTGATTTGCTAAGTACATCCAATTGCTCAGAACATTCCACCAACAGCTTATTCTACAACAAACCAAAATCAGAATTATTTAATTGCAGAAAAGCAACACTAATCTATTTCATGGGTTTAACTTAGGGAAAATTCTCTTGGTTTAATTACCCATGTTTCCAGGTAATAGTAACTATTTAGGATTTACAATCTCACTGAAGGTAGAGACTATATCACATTTGTTTTTATATGCCAGTGCCTAGCACATTGTAGACCCTTATTAAATGTTGTCTGATTAACTAATTTATTCACCTCTGTAGCTCTGAAAATATGACCATATCAAAGGAAAAAAAAATCATACCAGTCACCTTATAAATTGCTAAGTTAAAATGCCAAAACTTGTATAAGTAACTAAATTATTTGGTATACAGTACATATATATACATAGAAGCTTTACTGGCAAAAGATAAAATAGTTAAATTTATTTCAAAAAATCCTGAAGTCAGATTTAGCAACAAAAGAGAACTTTAAAAATCATCTCATTTAATCTAATCCCCTCATTTTTAAAGATGAAGAAACTGAGGCCCAAAATGATTTAAGCAAATCAAGGGTTAATGAAAATGGGAAAGCCTGGCTAGCCTTTGCCACTACTAACAACAATTTGTATACCTTGAAAGGAAGAGGTCTCCCCAGAAACTTCTGCATCTTCTTTGTTTTGGTAAAGCCTCCCATTGGGGTACCAAGGCAGTTCTGAATGTTTTCTGAGACAGAGAGCATCTCTTTATATCTTTAGAGAATAAGCAAAAGGGGAGACAGGAACAAAACAGAAAACATGGGGAATAAGGAAAGCTGTTATTTTTACAGAAAACATGAGAAGAGAATCAATCAACCATATTTACTTATTTCCTTACATATTTCACTCAGCTATTGTTGGGCTTAATATTACCATCACTATTACTGTTGTTGCTGCTGCTATTATACCATTAGCACAACCACCACATGCAAGGAAGAGTGAGATAAATATACCAGAAGAAAGGGACTTACTTCTCCTCTCGACCTATCAGTCGCCGGGGAACCCCATCAATCAAATGTTTTGAAACCCAATGCCAGTGAAGAGACAGCAGGGACAAGCCTTGTGAATCCACTTTGACGATATCAGACATTTTCCAGAACCGATCACGCCACAGCACAAAATGCAAAATCTAAAAAGCAAACCAAGATTGGATCCCCAAAATCCCTCTTTAGCAAATACACAGCACCTTTACTACCTTTTCACTTTTATACAAACCCACGATATGAAATATTAGTAGGAACATTAGAACACACAAAGAAGGCATGGATCTAATTTCATTATGATTTCCTAACTAACAACCCCAAGCAAGATTATAAGTGTCAGTCAAGTTATTCCATGAGCATCTATTAAAAATGTTAAGCACTGGAGTAGAAACTTTTACTTTATACTGGGCAAAAATATATAATCATAGTAGTATAATAGGAAGGACACTCTCCTTGTGTTCTAATTCTGCTTCAGATAAGACACTGCTTAGGGCCGCTGGACTTCAGTTTCACCCCAGAATCCCACAGATGAAGAGTTCTAATAAATTTTATTAAGCCACTATATTCTGCCTATTCCTAACTTCAGGATGGAATAAAAGATAGAGTTGGTATCAGTCAGGAAGATCTGGATTCAAGTCTTGTCTCTGCCTTTAACAAAGACAAATGCTAGCTCACTTAACTTCTCAGTAACCAAGGCAATACTTGGAGTATCAACTGCACATAGGCTATTCTACATAAGCAGAGGGAGTTTTCTTCTATAAATGAAAAAAACAAATCTTGTCAAACAAATAAACAAACCCTTCCAACTTTACTCTTCCCTTCAATAAACTATTAAAATCCAGCGGGGGTTGGGGGGAGTGTCTCTCAGAAGGCTAAAGTCTAGACTGCAAACTGGGATTTTTATATTCTACGTCTACCACTAGCTGCCTAAAGGACCAATAATGAAGCTTAATTTTATCTTCTTCATTTAGTTCACTATTTTTGATAATAATGTTAAAGTTGACCACTATTTAACAAAAAAACAAAGATCCACATTTTCAAATATTCTTTAAGAGTTTTGATGATAATCCAAGGTCATCTAGCGACTTCTTCCTGGATATCCATCTTAATAAATATTAAAAGTTAAGGCCATTTTCTTCAGCATGTGATGAGGAAGTATATAATAATAGGATAAAACACAGGATTTATTTAAATTTTTAAATCTTATATAATATGCAATCAACAAAGACCTGAATCCAGCTCCAAAGACATACATATTTCATAATAAAGCCTAAGGCATAATAAGAATTGAAACTATGGTAACCTACCATAGTGCCTTATATATAAAAGACAATATAAGTTTGTTGAAAAATTTGTTGAATCTGGCCCTTACCTAATAGATGGATATCTGCACTGATAAGTAGTTATCTAAATTCCACTTATACATCTCAAGTAACATCCCTATCAATCATACCATGAAGTCATGCATTCCATTTTGGATAATTCTAATTATTAACCAAGTTCATCTCTTACACTGAAAATAAACTATGTGCTTTATAACTTCTATCCCTCAGCTCTACTATTCTTCTTTGGAGAAAGGCAAGCAATACCAATTCCTCTCTTCCACAAAGCAGTCTTGAAAATATTTGAAGGTGTCAATCTATCTCCTGAGTTGTCTTTTCCCTTGGTTCCTATAGGCTTCTTTAGAACCCTCCCACCTGTAAAGCCTGGCAATTCCCCCTTCTAAAAAGGGGGATTACCCAGAAGTGAATACAATAATGAAGATATGGCATAGTTTATGGAATCAATCTACCAATCCACTCTCTTAAAGACTATAATCAAAGGAAAAGGGAAAAAGGAAGAGGTGACCCACTTGGTAATACTCACCCGAACTAGGCTAGCATCAGATAACTCCACCTGGGAAGACTTCACCAAGGACATTATCAATGAATCACAAAATTCAAAGAAAGCAGCAAGATGCACCACAATTTCATGGGACAAATTCTGATAATTCTCTGGATCTTGAGAATCACACACACACACACACACACACACACACACACACACACACACACAGACAAGAAAAGAAAAAAAAATTCCATATATGTTTAATAAAATATAGGGACAAAGAGACTAAATCTTGATTTTTATCAATATTGCCTAAAGATTATGATATTATTGCAATTATATTGCTTAAATACTGTGATCACTGGAACTCCTATGACAGTTCTGTAATGGGAATAAGCAACTAAATCTTTGCCTCCTATGATTCTGAATCAAAAACACTAGTAAAAAGAATGATTTCAAAAATAATGGAAGAATTGGTACTGGGTTAATGACTGAGACAGTTTTTGATTAGATGCTTAATTACACAATCAGTATTCTTTCCATGGTTTGAGGGATCTGGATTAATGTTCACAGAAAGGAACATTCCTTGACAATGGGAAGACTATCCAAGCTGAAGAGATAAGTCAACTAATAAGTTATCTAATACCCTGACCTCAAAGTTGTTTTGACAACCTCACTTCCAAAGATCCTCACACCTCCATTTATGAAATCTCACTTTAAGGAAGAAACAGTAAATTCCTTCTAGGGAATCACCTGGACCTGTGATTTCATCATTGTTGTAAGCCCTAAAATGTAAAAATTCCCTCTACAAATCCAGATTTTCTCTTTCATTTATCAACTTAGAGAGCTACCCAGAATAGAGGTATCAAAAACAGAGGAATCACTCTCTACTTCCAAGAGCAGCAAGGATTGGTTGAAAATGAAATTGGAAAACATTCAACAAAATAAATAAAAATGCAATATAATCATAGTCCTAGGGTAAAAATAATCAATTATATTTTTATAGGCACTTTTAAAAAATAAAGATGGCCAAATTCTTGGAGAGCATGCTCCTAGGACAAGTAATTCTACTTATTAAAAAAAAAAAAGAAAAAGAAAAAAGAAAAAGAAAAAAAGTTCCTAGGCCTATCCTAGAGGCTTCTGATGAACTGGTCACTAGACTATTTCCTTAAACATTCTACAATGTGTACAGAATACTTGGTCAAATGAATAGAATTTTTAAAAAACCAAATGGAGAAAAAATACTTTCCCATTTTTCATTAATCTCAGTCTTATATGTAAGATATAATTATATGTAAGATATGGCTTGCTCTCATAAAAATATCAAAATTCTAGCTTTCTGGAATGTTCAAGATTAAGCATTAATCAAATTACCTAGAAAAAGATATGGAACCCTAACAAAATGATTTGGCAAACAAGAACCAGAGTAAAAGTTGACAATAATGTCAAAGTTAAATATTCTCACCTTTTTGCAAATCTAAGGACATTCTTAATGTACTATTCTTTGATTTCTTGCCTCCGGTAGAAATCAAGTAAGTTTCAGTAAAAACCCTTCTTTCACGGTTCAGATACAGATTTGTCCTATAATAAAGTAGAGGGAAAAGTCATAATTTAGATCTGCTTATTGCAAATTTACACTTCTAAATTACTACCTCCTAATCCAATGTATCCCAAAAATATTTGGGTCACTGAGGATATTCTGAGTAGTATATCAGTGTAGTATAATGTATACAGAGTACTAGCTTTGCAATCAAAGCTACTAGATTCAAATTATGTAGCTGTTAGTCTCTATGACTTTGGTCAAGTCACTTAACCTATTTAGAGGTTTCAGATGCTCATCTGTAAAATGAGGGAGTTGAAACATAATGTGTCTTCCAACTATGGCTTCTCATCAACAGCTGTGATTCTGTCTTGCCCAATTCTTTTTGGGAACTTTGAACAAATCAGATCAAAAGATGAACAACATCTAATATAAGATAGAGAATGATAATTAAATCATAGATTTAGATTTGTATAGGCCAGTTAATACCAATTTTCTGAAACCATAAATTGTACCAACTAAACAGATCAAATACAAGCTAATGGTCTAAAAACATGTGAAAAAATAGGAAGAAATAGCTCCTGATATGTACAATGCTCCTGACAGAAAATCTCTAACAAATATATGCAAATGATATTGAGTCAGCAATATCCTCTTTAAGAGCAATACAGAAATTTATTTACAATATACCTATGAGCCATGGGATGATACGTCTAATGTATTTTAGGTGAAAAAAAGTAGAAAGTACTACTAAATTTTTAACAAAGACCATACTCTTTGTAATGGAAAGCTTTGTAAAGATCAATGTTGAGGAACTACCCATACATATGTTATGCAAAAAAAAAGCTTTAAAAAAAACAAAAACAAAAACCAAAGACCATACTCTAAAGCAGAGGTGTCAAACTCACAGGGCTTCAACATGAAGCTTTCAGGGATCCATTTCTATTTGATTTTGACCTGGAAAGATTAAGTGAATATACGTATGTGCGCATTTGTGTGTGTGTGTGTGTGTGTGTGTGTGTGTGTGTGTGTGTGTGTGAAAGAGAGAGAGAGAGAGATATGACATATATACATATGTACATATTAGAAATGCACATATGCATATAGGTATAGGGAGACATTTTAAGCCTTTTCAACAAAGCAATCAAAAATCATTTCGTTCATGAGTAAAGTGACAAAGGGGACAGCAGTAAATAGGCTGAGATTTACTACAATAAAAGGGTTTCCTCAATTCACTGAAAAATAATTCTATATTAGCAACCTTTGAAGAAACTACAACATTCAATCTGAGAAAAGAAGTACACTTACCTGTTTGCTACAGATTCCAAATGCACCAGTATTTTCTCAGTTTTACTGGATCTTGTATCAAAATCCATTGAATTTCTTGTAATATCCAAAGCCTGCATGTTCCATCGAGGGTCCAATGAAATCACAGATTCATCTAACAGCATTAGAAGAATGAAACACTATTGAAGTAGCATTCTTTGCCCAACAGGGATTTCAGTTATCCATATTTCCTATTATTTTACCCAGATCACAAGAAGCAATAATGAATTGGGGTGCCAAAAGGAAAATGTTTATGACTGAGCATGGAAACGGAAGCAAAGGAATATATTTTAAAAAACAACAAAACCAATATGCTTCAAAAGCCTTAAAAAACAATGCCAGAGAAATGACCAGCAAGATGATTTCAGAGAGGCCTGGAGAGACTTACATGAACTGATGCTGAGTGAAATGAGCAGAACCAGGAGATCATTATACAAGGCAACAACAGTACTATATGACGATCAATTCTGATGGACATGGCTCTCTTCAACAATGAAATGTTTCAAACCACCTCCAATTGTTCACTGAAGAAAGCCATATACACCCAGAGAGAGGGATGCAAAATGTGGACCACAACATAACATTCTCATACTCCTTGATTGATGTTTGCTTACATTGTGTTTCCTTTATCTGATATATCGTTTGTGTAGATAAGATTTTTCTTGCACACCAATGATAAGTTTGGAAATATGTATACATATATTCGATTTGCCAATATTTTAAAATAATTAACATGTAGTGGATATCCTGCCATCTAGGGGAGGGGTGGGGAGTTGGGGGGAAAAATTTGTAACGGAAAGCTATGTAAGGGTTATTGTTGAACAATTACCCACACATATGTTATGCAAATAAAATAAAAATTAAAAAAAAAAAAAAAAACAATGCCAGAAAAAGTCTTATTACTATTTCTTTTGCACATGCATATATTATCTTAAATCACTGAAATTATGTACTATGTCAAGATTTCCTTTGGTGGATGTTTCAATAGGTCCCAATGCTAATACAAAATGATCTTGAAAATCCAGTTAACTACCAGATAGCCCCATTTCCTATCATGTTTTCTGTTAAGTAGCATCTATTATTTTCTTGTCCCTTGTACTCATAACCAGGCTCTCAGTTTTACCACTGTCTGGTCACTGGTCCTTTCAGTGAGAAAACTTTTTGGTAGATAGTATAGAGCTAATGAGAGTAACATCCAACAATCTGTAACTCAGTATCAAATACAAAAGTTCTATTTTTAATATAATAGCTATCATTCTCTTTTAGAAATCAAAGAAAAACTGATCATTTCATATAAAAATTGAAGTTTTGATATTCAGAGTGTGAGAGTCAGTGCAAAATATACTACATTTAACATCTTGCCAGGTTTTCATATCTTGTAATTCAATGAAAGAGTCATGCCCAACCCTTCTGCTTTTCCTCCTTCCCCTAATAGGTGAAATAAAATACCTGTCACATTTGGTTGTATTTTCTTGACAACATTATTGATCTCAGCAGAGAGCGGATTAGAATAAAAGTTTGTCAGAGAAGTAGCACCAGATTCTAGGTAAATCTTTACACACTCTACAAGAAGAAGAAGGAAAAAAAAAAAAACTAAGGATCTGATTACATCTGACAGTAAGCATGCAATCAATTTCTGCATAAAGTCAGCCAGGTATGCACTAAGAGAAACACAGATATTTATCATTATCAAAGAGATATAATTTCAACAATAACTTCCACAATAGATTCCATGTTCTCAGTATCTATTACCTCTACTGATGTATGTTCTTACTTTCTCATCAACTGACAGAAATGATTGTGTATTGTACTACCACAAGAAAAATGTGAAAATTTGCAAGGCTAAAAATAAATAGTGCCTATATTATACCATCCTTTTTTGAATGAGGTACCCATATTTAGGCACAGAAAGGAAAATAAAATGGGTCATCTATGACATCATTCATATTCTTCTTAAATTTTTTTTTAAACAGGCTATCTATTATTTTTAATGACTAAATTAGTGCACCTGCATAGGGCATTAATTCCAATGTATATTATTCTGTAGAGTAGTGCCAAAAAGGTTATACAACCTTTTATACAACAAGAAGGTAAGTGGGGTGCTTGGATCAAAAGGTTTTGCTTAGATACTTTAATATTTAAAGGATCTATGATTTAAAAAATGCAGAATTCTTTCAATGATACAAATCATAGGCATACTATAACTTACAGAGGTTTTTAAAAATTGTCTTTGGTGGGGCAGCTAGGTGGCGCAGTGGTTAGAGCACCAGCCCTGAAGTCAGGAGGACCTGAGTTCAAATCTGGTCTCAGACACTTCCTAGCTATGTGACCCTGGGCAAGTCACTTAACCCCAATTGCCTCAGCAAAAAGCAAAAAAAAAAAAAAAAAAATTGTCTTTGGTTCAAAAATTATCACTTGGTGACTAATTTGGTGATGTCTCTCTGAACTAAGGCTGAGATTTAGATGACCAATAGACCCACTACAGTCATACCTGAAGCACTCTTAGCTTGGGGAAATGAAGGGAAGGCACTGTGCCAGCTAGTGCTTCTACTTTGCTATTATAGTCTCCAAGAATCCAGGCTACCTCCCCCTCTACATCACAATGATACTCTATTAGGACTTTAATAGAAATTTGTTATTCACAGAATTTTTTTTAGTAAATGTCTATCACCTATTGATTAAGGAATGTCTATCAATCGACTACGCTGAAAAACCTCAAGGACAACATATAGAATGTGATATGTGATAGCTTGAGTTACAACACCAAAACACTATGCTAGGGGCAGCTAGGTGGCGCAGTGGATACAGCACCAACCCTGAAGTCAGGAAGACCTGAGTTCAAATCTCATCTCAAACACTTAACATTCCCTAGCTGTGTGACCCTGGGCAAGTCACTTAACCGCAACTGCCTCAGCAAAAAGCAAACAAACAAACCAAAAAAAAAAACCACCCAACACTATGCTTGTTCTCCACAGTATGAATGCTTTCTGGCATTCAAAAAGTAAATTAAGAATGAGTACATACATACCGATACACAGAAAAGGACTGAGATCTTGTTACTTACCAAGCCCTTGGGGTATATTCTTGGCCAGATGGTAAAGCCACCTAACTCGAAGAACCCAGTCCTGATTAGTTGCTCTTTCAACAAGCAATTTAACAGAAGCAGCCAAGACATCGGTTTCATCTAACCAAGAAGTATCCATTTCAATTGCACTAAAATTCAGACTCTCAGAGTTAGAAGACTGAATTATTCTCTCTAAGTCTTGCAAAGTAAGAGGAAGTATCCTGGAATTCATGAAAAAGGACAACAATTAATAAGAAAAGATAATTTCACAATTCAATAAAGCAAGAGCATGAATATAAAAAGTGGTACACTGGAGAAAATAGGAATTTCTGAGGAACAAAGATTGCAACAGGTATACTGAATTTAAAGACTCAATCACAACTATGACATTCAAAAGAGATATACTGCACTGGCTGATACAGCAAATCAACACTAACTACTTTCAATAACTTCTGTTCAAAAGAACAAGAAATGATACCACTTATGTTTTATTCCAAAAATGGATTGAATAAACTACTATAAAACAAAAAAATATCATCTGAGATTTGATACACCTGAACCCTAGAGAAGACCATTATCATTTGATATCTCTTGGCCATACAATGTATGGCTCTGGGATATAAACACACCCTCTAATATCAAGGACAAAATCTAGCATGACAATGCTACCCAGACCTCAGGAGATTAAGTGATCTATTCAACAACAGATCACTTAAGTGAACAACAGAAATGAGATTTGATCCCAGATCCCCTTTATGTCAGATCCAGTGCTTCTTCCATCATACCATGCTGCCTCCTTCCATCATGGATCAACACAGACTTAACTCTCTTGCTCACCTTTCCCACTTGCTGGTTTTTAGGCTCAGCCTATTGAGGCAATATACCAAGATCTGTCCATCACTTAGGACTGTAGAAAGGTGGGAATCCTCAGTGGCAAACAGGGCTGAGGGCAAAGAGTCTGGCCATACACCTATGGCAAGAAGTGAGCTACCCCATCTTTCTGGTGACTTCAGAGAAGAAACACATCTCGTCAATATTTCCTGCACAAGCTGGTAAGAAAAGGAGAAAAGATAAATAGCATTCAATATTTTAGAGTGATCTGGACCTATAGTTCTGTTAGCATAAGACTCCTCTTAACACCAATTCAGACTGATAATTTCTCTGCAGCTAATAGTTTTAAAAAGATGCCTAAGGCACTGAATGATTTTAACTAACTTACCCATCACACACTCAACTATAGGCCAAATCAAGATCTTCCAAACTCAGCCTAGAAACCAATTCACCAGGCAATTAATATTATAAACAATACTCAAGAGATTAGTTAGGAAACTCACTCAATGATCAATGATCAATACAATGTCTTTGAGCTCCTATCTGGACTGCAACTGTACAACAGCATTAAGACAGAAGTATTTCTTCTTTTGGCTTTATTCATCTGAACAGTGGAATGAATTCCATCATAAGAATAACTGCAATCTTCATGTTGCCCAGGGATGGCATCAAGATGAATGACACCTTACATCTGACTCTACTATCAAGGTCTACTGAACCCATTTATTTTATTGTCTTTCTCAGCACATGAAAGAGATAAGACCAAAGGACAATAAATTAATGCTAAAAGGGTGCTATGATGCCTTCAAGTACAGACCCTTCATTTTACAAATGTTACGTGACTTGCCCAAGATCACAGAGATATAAATGGCATTTGTGGGATGCAAGCCCAGGTCCCTCTGCCCACTGTTTTCTTAATACTTTGCTTTAGACTTTGCAATGTGGTAAGAGATTAAAAACATGAAAAACCTTTTACTGAGAAGTAGCACTATATGTTATACATATAACACTGTGGGTGGCACATTATACAGATTTTTGTACTCATTCTTTCAAAATGATAATTCATGTAAGGGTTTAAAATATTTACCTGTCGGCTTGCTCGTGACTGTTGAGCACAGACATAGACTTCCCAGCATGCTCCGTAAAAGGCTCTGGCTACACTTAAGCCTCGCATCAGGCGCTGGGCAATGAGTGTGGCAGTGTGAAAAAAGGTAGATAAAGATGATGTAGGAGAACCTTAGAAGAGAAACATTATCATTTCTGAGCAATTATTTTCAGTAAGTTTTTGTCAAAAACTTAAAAAAAAATTTTTTTAAGTATGATTATTCTCAACTCTGCTCAATATCCCATGTCCCAATCTCCCCATCTCATTCAGATGTTCTTGATCCAAACCAGCTTTCTTATCTCTGGAAAAGTTTTAGCCAACAATGGATTTGCTTTTTCTTTCCTAGCTTCTGTCATATAATTTTCCAATTTTTCCAGCAATTTTTGTCAAATAGTCAGTTTTTGTCGCAAAAGCTGGAGTCTTTGAGTTTATCAAACACTAGATTACTATATTCAATGACTATTGTGTTTTGTGTACCTGAACTATTCCACTGATCGACTATTCTATTTGTTAGCCAGTACTAAATGGTTTTTGATGAACCTGCTTTTTCATTCATCCTCCAAAGGGCATGCATCTGAACTGAAATGTAGGACAGAGGCCCATTGCCTCTAAAAGAAGACAAAATGACAGGAGAGTGATAAGAAACTCTTATCAGAGTTTCTTATCACTATTTCCACAAGCAAAAATTTAAAAAAAAACATAAAACTTATACATCACACAAAATGCTAAAAAAACCAAACCAAACCAAAACAAAACAATACCCCCCCATCAAATTCAAATTAGAAAGTCACACTATTCTTTGAAACTCTTTGTGATTTCTGAAGCACAGGTGCTTATCTAACATAGGAACTAATAACGAAACTTACCAGCAATGATCTCTCTGGTTTCTGTGTGCATAGTTATAAGGGTGTCACATAAATTGTCTCCAACCAAACCTATGCTATGCAATAATAATTTCAAATCCAGGGGGTCTGGACTATTCTCATCCCTTTCTCCTGGAATGTAAATCTCAATTCCTCGGTTCCTCATAGCTCTGGATATTTCTCCATGAACAGGATCCATTGAAAGAAAAAGCCTGCCAAATGAAGTTTGATGAGGAAGTAAAAGAAAAACATTTTTTAAAAATGACATTGTAACTATTACAGTGGCTGTGCAAAATAAAAGCAAACCTAAGGCCCATCATCTTTGTGGATCTAATCAAGGCATAAGCACAATCCTTGTTGACAAGACTAATTAAAGAGATCAACAGCTTTAATTTTGTCCTTAAATATTATTTGTCACTCATCTAGTGTTGTTAAAAAGGAAAACATTGAATAATAAATCCAAAATCTAAAGTCACCTTCTGTAGTCTTTATCTATAAGGATAACTGCTACTTGCTCAGATAAATAACAAAACTTCACTTCATCTTGGGAATCTTATACCTCGGTATTATAAATTTCTGAAGATTAGTAAAAATGACCACTGGTTAACATGGACCCCATGTCAGTCAGGTTTGCCTTGAATTTGAATTTCTCTCTTATTTGTATCATTGTATCTAATAAAATAGTCCATAATGCACCTAAACATAATATTAAAAATTAATGCTCATCATATGATTTCTCTGGCTTGGTTTCTATTGCTATACTGGGGTGGGGGCAATGACAACATTTGTAGGAGGATAACAAAAAATTTAATACCTGAAATTGGGATGTGGAGCAATAGTGGGAGTAGATCCATCAATCACTCCTCTCTCACTAACAGTGAGAACACCTCCAGGTTCAAGAAGAGCATTCAAGCGATCCAACACTGATGGACTATGGGGCAAAGAATTTCAATGGACAGCAGGTTGGCATTGTCAAGTGAAATTAAGGTTAAAGCTCTGCACTCTACCCCCTGACAATCAAAATCAACTCAAAATACCTGGCCACATTTCACACAACAATTAAATGACAAAGCTGAGACATGAACCAAGACGTTTAAATCCAAACACAAGTCGTTCTATTATACTGTTAGGGCACATAGAAAAAAAGAAAGAAAAACAACAACAACAACAACAACAACAAAAAAAAAACCCACAGATCTACTAAGGTCATTAAGGAATTAATAAAAATTGTCATTTTCGATGCCAGGAATTAAGAAACCACTATAACCCAAGGTAAGCTATATAACTGGGGGGGAGGGGAGGAGGGAGAAGAGGAGGGAAGCAAAATTTTGATGTTTAGTTGAGCTCAAAATATCATGTAAAGTACGCTGTAAAAATTTATTTAAGTTTAAGAACCAAAAAGCTTTCAATACTGAGCACAACAGATTTCAAATGAAAGGAAACATCAGTGCTTCCAATTTCTGAGTTAGATACCCCTAATTTTACCCAAAGTCTTTCCTCATCCACGAAGTCCCAAGGAGTAATAAATACTCTCTTACTTGCAGAAGTTAACATTGTCCATCAGAAGCCAGTCTCCAGACTGTAAGGCTTGAACTAACATGCTGTCCACCCACTCAAATGTGCCACGACTACGACCATCCACAGTCTGAATAAGCTTCAACCTAAAACTTCGGAACTCTTCCACAAGTCTGGAAAATTCTGAAACGTTATAGGCAAGATTTTGATTTATAATGTTCAACAGTCAACCACAACATTAGAGCAAACTATCAAAATGTCAATATTTTATTTAAGAATAGAACTGCAATTTCAATCGATTTTTAAAAAGTTGTGTCACTAAGTTAAGAAATTTTCAGTAAGATTAAAAATGTTTAGTAATTATTGTCTGAGAGATAATTCTTTGAGTTCACTAAGTACCTTTGCTGACACAAATTATTTAATTCCCTTCACTTTCAGATTTTCAATCTGCAGAAGGAACAGAAGAATATTTCTAATCTGATGCTGCATAGTTCTTAGATGAAAATGCTAAGTGGGGACCATTAAATTGACCATCTCATGAAAAATTCATCTTCAATATAAAAATGGAGGAGCTCATACGAAAAATCCTATTTTGGTCCACCTTAAATATTTGGTCATCAACTGACAGATATAAATTTAAGATCTATACACACTGGATACAATTTTCTTCAGTGGTAAGGTATAAAAGACTTATACAAATTCTCAGAGCAGCAGATGCAGTCTAAATATAGCAAGTAGCCCAGAATTCAAAGAATGTGTTTGAGGTAGATTTAGGTTTATAAGGATTTCTTATGGGAAATCTTTAGACTAGAAAAGATAGAATTATAAGCCAATGGGAGTAAGAGGACAACTGAAAGACAGGACTCTTCTGTGTAATAAGGCAGCAGATGATAAAAATTTCTTTTGTTTTATCTGAAACTGAAAGTTTTTAACGGATTATAGTTTTGCCAGTAGCTTCCTAGATATATAAATAGCGCAAGGCCTTCTCACAATTGAAAGTTAAGTCACATCTCACAGGCATGCAGTAACCAATCCTGTAAGGATCATCACCACCACCACCACTACCATCATCATCATCAAAGGAAAATAGAGGTCTTGATGTTTAACTAAACCAGAACCTAACTAGAACTACTAATTTGTATTTTTTCCCTGAAATAAAATAATTATTTCCCTTTAAGCTAAAAAAGATGTCTCTTTTTGTATAGTCCTTGCTTATGCCAGGCCAATAATTTGTATCATCCAAATACTAAATTTGGGGAGGTTCTCCAAGCATCCTAACACACCATTTTGTCTATCTCCATATGTCCCACTATCATACCAAAATTAATAATATAGACATCTGCCTTCCTCCTGAAAAGGTGCCCTGAGCCACATAAGCCAATTAGAAATTCCCATCTTATCTCCTTTACATTTTAAAAGACCTCTAATAAAGAATGAAAAGGAAAGGTTCCCAAATTTGACTAGACATATCAAAAAATGCCAAATAAAAGGCTGTTGATATCCCATATAACCAATCACTGATGACATCATTTCCTAGATTAAAAATGCAATCAATTAGCTCATGTGGCATGAATAGCATTTTCTATTTACAGAGGTAAACTTTTCCTAAAGGATCATATCATTTAACAAAACTCCATTCTAAGCAGGAAGAAGTTGGCAGATGGAGATTGTGTTATGAATGCCAAGGGTTCTTTATGAAAAGGAACATACTGGTTTAGTTTGAAAAAAGTGAGGTGGAGAGGAAGGGAAAAAGTGGGAAAAAGAAGGAAGATGGGGATACGGAAGGAGAAAAAAGAAAGGGAGAAAGAAAGGGGAAAGAGAAAAGATGGGGGAAGGGGAGGAAGAAGAGGAAAAAGAAAAGAGAGAGAATTTTTAAAGTGTGCACATGGGCTATGTGCAATGACTATCTTCTTCATGGATAAAGTGGTGAACTTATTCCTAACAGAGATTTGTGCATCAAAATAAAAATTCTAAGTACCCAGGCTTCAAGTGACAAAGAATAGAGATACATCTTCTGTTTAATTTATCAAGAGAATAAATGAGGCTTAATTATAGACTATCAGACTATAGACAAATGTACTTCAGGTAAAAAACCCTACATTTACACAAACTGTTGGTATATATGTCAGCAAATTTCAACAATAAACTCACAAGGCTAGGAAAATTGGACCTTTCCTAGCTGCATGACTGCTGATTCATTGCTTCAGACAAGCATTTTCAACTATATTTTCGGGCTCAAAAGTTATTCTTGGATTTCAATGACTACAACAATTACTGCGTGAATAATGGCTTCAGGGAGCTAGTAGAAAAGTCCCCAAGTTTCCAAGCACCATGAACAGAGGCAGACTGTACCAACTTCCTTCAGAAGCTTGTTGTCTACATAACATACACCTACCTGCCTTGGAGAAAGAGTTGATTTTATTATTCAGGCGCTGGACAAGCAGCAAAACTGCTTCTAGCTTGTTCACAATCTCCACAGTGATACTCTTTCCAACTTCTCCAAGAGACTTGGGCTTAAATGTAAGGAAGAAATTGCTCCAGGCACGAAGGACCACTTCTGCATCCTCAGGATTGAGAAGAAGGCTGTCCCTGAGAAGGACACTCACAGTAGATTCCACCTTTTTAAGCAGCTGTCGCCATGGCCGTATGATGTCAACCTGTAACGAGTAGTTAAAACAGTCACATGCAACTCTCATAGTCACTAGCATCCCAAAGGACAGTAATTAGCATCATTTTAAAGAATATATTAGAGGAGAAAAATATGAAGAATTTAGGAATACAGAAAGCCTTTTAAATATAAAGCCTTTATTATATTGGAGGCAGAGGCTAGAGGATGAGGTTCTCCTCTTCAGGAGGAACTAAGTTCAAATCAGGCTTCAAAACACTCCAAACACTCTAGCTATGTAGCCTCTGCTTGTCTCAGTTTCAACTATAAAATGAGTACTAATGATAGTATATCTACCTTATAGGAATATCATGAGGATCAAATGAAATATCTGAAAAACGCTTAGCAGAGTGCACAAAATATATTTTTATAGACTTAAAAATACAAATAAATAAACCAATAAATAAATAAATAGATGAATGAATGAATCAATAAACAAACAAACAAACAAATAAATAAATATGAGGGGCAGCTAGGTGGTGCAATGTATAGAGCACCAGCCCTGAAGTCAGGAGGACCTGAGTTCAAATCTGACCTCAGACGTTTAATACTTCCTAGCTGTGTCACTCTGGGCAAGTCACTTAACCCCAATTGCCTCAGCAAAAAAACATTCATTCATTCATACATACATACATACGTACACATATACATATATGAACTGATACAGAGTGAAGTAAGCAGAAGCAGGAAAACAGTATATATAATGAATACAATAATGTAAATGAAAGGGGAGGACTGAAGAATATTGTTTAACAACCATGCTCGTACTCAGAAAAGAGTTGAAAAAACATTCAGTCATTTGACCCAGCAGTGTTTCTACTGGGCCTATATCCCAAACAGATCTTAGAGGAGGGAAAGGGCCCCACATGTGCAAAAATGTTCGTGGCAGCCCTTTTTGTAGTGGCTAGAAACTGGAAACTGAATGGATGCCCATCAATTGGAGAATGGCTGAATAAATTATGGTATATGAATGTTATGGAATATTACTGTTCTATAAGAAACAACCAGCAGGATGATTTCAGAGAGGCCTGGAGAGACTTGCATGAACTGATGCTGAGTGAAATCAGCAGAACCAGGAGAACATTATACACAGCAACAAGACTATATGATGATCAATTCTGATGGACATGGCTCTCTTCAACAATGATGTGTTTCAAACCAGTTCCTATTGTTCAGTGATGAAGACAGTCATATACATCCAGAGAGAGGCCTGAGGGAACTGAGTGTGGACCACAACATAGCATTTTAATGCTTTCTGTGAATATTTCCTTGCATTTTGTTTTCCTTCTCAGGCTGTTTTTTTTACCCCCTCTCTTTCTAGATCTGATGTTTCTTGTGCATAAGATAACTGTATAGATATGTATACATATATTGGATTTGTCATATAATTTAACATATTTAGCACGTATTAGATTACCTGTCATCTAGGGGTGGTGAGGAGGGGAAAAGCTTGGAACAAAAAAAAAAAGTTTTGCAAAGGTCAATGTAAAAAAATCACTCATGTGTACTGTAAATAAAAAGCTTTTAATTAAAAAAAAGAAAGAAAGAAAAAAAATTCAGTTCTTTTTTGCAGAGCTGAGAGAATAGATATGGAAATACAATATATACTGTCAAGATATGTTTATTAGTTTTGCTGAATTGTTATTTTTTTAAAAACTTTTCCTCATCTGCCAATTTGGTTGTTTATAAGGTAAGGTTCCCTGGTAAGAGGAGGGCTCAGATTAATGTTTGGGAATGAATACAATGTAAAAATAAAGAGGCTTCAAATAAATAGGATGAAAAAGTTCTTTAAATTAATTAATTAATTAAGACAGGGTAGTTACCTGCTCAAATCCACCCAACAGTTCAGTGGTATCCATAGCACTATTCATAGCCATAATCCTTAATGTATGTCCTGTTAGGTGGGCTAAAAGCTGGACCAAACTGGTCTTCCCAACAGCAGTGGGACCCACAAGGATGACCATCCAGTTCATTTGTACACACTTCATGACAGGCTCAAGGAATTTCAAGGACTGGTGTAAAAGAGACAAAGGTCTTTGGGATTGTTGAGGAACATAGTTACCACGGGAAAGAACCGAATAGCCAACCTTTAAAAAAAAAAAAAAAAAAAAAAGGGTAATCAAAGGTGAATATGTTAAGAGAGAAGAAAATCAGGTTAACAAAGAGCTACTGAAATAAATATTATGTTTCCCTCACCTGAACTTCATAAGGAGTAATGTGGAACTGTCTTGTACCCATGTATGGGGCAGTTTGGGAACCAAAAACCTCCTTGAATACAGAAATGACCTAAAGAGAAGGGGAAAAGGAACAAAACAGAAATTTCTCAGTTCTAATTTACATACTTTTAAGTATTTTTGCTTTTTACGCACAACTATAGAAGTTTGGTGATTTGACAAAGTAGATGTCAAGGCAATGATTCATCCACAATTATGACTATAATGAGAAATAAGAGTTGGGCTAAAGAACACAGAAGCCTAAAGAACACACATGCCTAAATCATGTGAGGGCTTAGGTGAAGACACATAAAAAAAAATTCTGGAAACATTATCAAGTAGTTCCATCTCTGTAAAAGAAGAAAGCTGAGTTCCTGGTATAGCTTCAGACAGCCCACATGAAATGATGGAAGGAAAAAGAAACTGTTATGGTCTCACATGCATCCCAAATCTATCTTTGAGGCAGCTAGGTGGCAGAGTGGAAGGATGAGCAGACTGAGAGTGAGTTCCAATGATGTCTCTGAAATTAGCTAGCAATGTGTTCCTTAGCAAATCACCTAACTCCTCTCACTTCTCTTTACTCATCTGTGAAAGGGGAATTAATAATAGCACTTTGCTCAAAGAGTTGTTGTGAAGCTCAAATGAAATAATATATATAAAAATATTTTACAAACTTTAAAGCTCCATACAAATGCTATTTGTTTTTGTTATTATCAATCTCAGGAAAATAATGTCATCGTGCAGCATTCAAAAGAAAAGATGCAATTCTATAACGTTTGCTCCAAAATAATTTCTGCTGAATAAATCCTATTTTCTTTTTTAAAAGAAATGTCTTCCTTTGGAGTAAATTACAAAATCTAAAAGTAACAAAACCATACCTAGAAATTTAATTACTTTAAAAAGCTTATTTTATTGATAAAACAGGGATAATCAAAAAAATATGAATGCTATACTAATCTCAAAATACATGAAACCAGAAACTCTAGTAATATAAGTAATAAAGTAGGAATAATGTACTGTATCAGAGTCAGGAATCCTAGAGTCTAGACATATCTCAATATTAAACTAGTGATCATAGGTAAGTCACTTAGTCTTTGGGGACCACATGAGGTATTTTAGCTCAAAGATTTTCTACTTAATAAATGCCCACTATAAAGGAAGAAATCCCAGACTATCAATAAGGATATTTCACCAGCTATAAGGCATCTTATACCACTTCTAATTTTATATCCAATTTAAAAAAGCCAACCTATTTAAGCTCCTTTTCCCATCATTTGAATGTATTTCACATAGCTTTTTTTAAGAACATTTGTCTCATCACCATTTGCTTCTCCTAATAGATATGAAAGTGATGTTTCTATTGGACTGACTAAGCATGGTAATCTACTGCTCATAATGGAGTGGTTTTCCATTTCCTTCTCCAACTCATTTCACACATAAGAAAATTGAGGCAAACAGGGCTAAGTGACTTGTGTTTAGGATCACAAAGCTACTAAGTTTAATTTATGGCCAGATGAAACTTCCTAACTCCAGACCAGCACTTCATCCACTGCACAACTTAGATGCCTTTATGATAAAACTACATTTTCTTCCAATTACCATAGTCACATAGGCTCATGCTACATGTAATAAAAACGTGACAACACATTTAATCTGTAAAACAGGGCCCCTCTTAATGCCTGCATTATCAGAGGCAGCTCATTTAGGTGACTCAGTGAATATGAACACTGGTCTGAAATCAGGAAACCCTGAGTTCAGATTCTTCTGTGAGATCTTGAACAAGTCATTCAACCACTGATTCAGTTTCCTCAACTTATGTGAGATCATAACAACACCTATTTTCCAGGTGTATTGTGAGAATAAAATGAGCTGATTTTGGCAAATCACTTAGACTAGTTCCTGGCACAGAGTAGATACTTAATAAATATGTCCTTCCCATCAAAGGATTCCAACATATCTAGCATTACTGCTACTCTTGTCATATTGCCAATCTTGCCTTCCTCTTATGAGAAATAAACCCAGCTTTTTTTTTTTTTTTTGGGGGGGGGTGGAGGGAGAGAGAAATGGAATAAATAAGACAGTGTAATTCTCACCTTTTCTTTGTCTTCTTTGGATCTCATTCTTTCTCCATACACCAAATACACATGCTGGCTAGGGTCATAACATCCTGGAGACTGGTCAACAAGGATCAGCTGACACCAGCGAAAGAGATCCCGTAGGTTAAATTCCCAGGGTCCTCCTTTCTGTCCCCATTTCTTCTCAAAAGTCACTTCTTGATCAATCTAGGAAAGAAAAAACTTTTTTCTTGGAGACTTTGTCTCACTACAGGTATTATATACAAGCTCTTAAAAGAATTCAAGAGAAGAGGAAACTAAAGACACCGGTAGAGTGTAACACTAGAAATCAAAATTGATTCATTGTCCTTCTTTCCCTGACTTGTTTTTCAAATTGGGGAATGGGGAAGAGGAGAGAGCGAAAGGAGGGGGAAAAGTGCATGGAGTATGTCAACAATGCAATCATTTATTTTAGCACTCCAGTTTTGCCTTACGTAGAAAAACTAGGCAATCCTAACTGATGTCCCAAACTAATTTGCCATCATTATAGAGAAATAACCCTGGATGATCAAAAATTAAATTCAGCACACATTAAATGAACAGCTTCTATAATGTACAAGTTCACCTCAAGCCTAAGCCATGCTAGAAAGACTGAAAACAAAATAAAAAATATGGTCTTACTTTGTTGTTAAAAGCAACCATTTTTGCAACGATGCTTTTTTCAATGGCAGGGAATAAGGTATTAGCAATGAACTCCATGTCAGAAGCAGAAAGTGGGTCCACATAGACCTGGAAGGGAGGAAAAAAAAGTCTATGAACAATTTAAGAAAATATCATTTCACCTGGTCAAATTGCAAAAAAAGCACTATAAAACTTAATTACATTTATACCTCTGTAAAAAAAAAAAAAAAACCCAAAAACCCTTAAAAAAAAATCTGGGATTTATAATGGGAAAAAAAAAAACCCAACTTTCTTATAATAGAAATTTCTTTTCTCTTACTATGCCCTAGAACAATAAAATCCCTTGTAATTCTCAATTAAGAAAGGAGTCTTCTTTTTAATACCCTCCACTGTCTTGAGGAAAAATCCAGACTTAGAAGGAAAATAGCTTAATAGTTTTCTTCACAATGTTATGTAAAAATACATCCAAATGGGGCAGCTAGGTGGCGCAGTGGATAGAGCACCAGCCCTGAAGTCAGGAGGACCTGAATTTGAATCTGGTCTCAGACACTTAACATTCCCTAGCTGTGTGACCCTGGGTAAGTCACTTAACCTCAATTGCCTCAGCAAAAAGCAAAAAAAAAAAAAAAAATCCCAATTATAAGTAGATGCCCAGTCAATTTTGGTTAATTAGGCATAGTAAACATATAGTAAGGATAGTTTAAAATCTGGATTTATTATAGCGAAGATCTATTAGTCAAATAACCTGGATGACAGGTGACAAATTAGACTGTAAATGAAAGATCTCAATAGTATTTTGCTCAATCACCCCCTCACACTACCTTGCCCCTCAACCCAAACAAATCATGATTGCACTATTGTAGGAACTCCATGGTGAAGAATCTTCCTGTGCCAATGTAGATGGGTAATTCTTCTACAATCTTGAGCTTGAGGGGAGGGGAGGGGAGGCACAAAAGGTTAAGAAACTTTCCCAAGATTACACAGTCAATATGACTCTGAGGAAAGCTTTTAGCCCTCTCTGTTACAAAGATTCTGATTACAGAATCAGACCTGGGAATAACTATGAGGTCATTGTATATTCTGAAGAAAAATCAAGAAAGTTGGCATTAGCTTCATCACTTAGACCTCTCAGAGATGTAAAACAACAAATTCTAATCTGGGTTTGTGAACCACAGTATGGCCTTCCCAGTGCTTCATATCAGAAGACAGGCCCTCTTAAATGCTGTCTAGGTAAAGATACAAAATAAGTTGTCTCCTCATGATCGCAGTGGTTCTTTTAACAGTTGGATTACAGACAAGCCCCAAACCCCATCTGTGGGCTCTGTAACAAGAAATGAGAGCACTTGCCTGAGTGAATCTATTAAGGAAGGACCGAGGCAAACCCTTCCTTCCCCCTCCTTGTCGATAGGGATTTTGACAGCCAAAGATCTTAGTCTTCTTGTGTTGAACTTTAAAGCTCATGCCTATTTCAGGAACATAGACTTCTGCTCGATGATCAAAACAAGCATTCAGGCCTTCTAATACTGACTGAGAAGCCAGGTTCAACTATTGTGGTCCAGGGGAAGAGAAGGGAGAAGAAGTTATTACAAGTAATCAATAAAAAGTTCTCTCCTCTCAGCAAGCTAGGTGAGTCCTACATTTTACAAGGTTCAAAGAATGAAAAATTTCAACTGCTCTTATAATATCCACAAACTTAGAGAAATCTCCCACTGGATTAGAACTATAGAAAGATGGTCTAAACTTCCCAACCCCTACAACACTTTGTTTATTTGGTGATGGGAGCAAAATACACACACACACACACACACACACACACACACACACACACACACACACACACGCCTTCTTGAAAATGATGAAAAATATCATGAAATTCTAATCATATCTGTTTAAAAAAAGGGGGGGGGGGGAAGCCGCACACTGCACTGTGGTGAAACAAGAATAATTTATTCACCAAGAATTTTACTGAGCAACAAATGATTGTACTAGATGCTGGGACTGGAAAGACAAAACTGAAATAATCTCTGGCCTTAGACATATTAATCTATGCAAAACTCAAATTATTTGATTTTTCCACTGAACAGAGATTTTGTGGTGAATGCTTGTAGTAGTCTATTTTGGCTGCAAGATGGCAACTATGTATTAGGGAGGCAAAACACAGGTTGACAACACTGATATGTGACAAAGACCAATAGTCTCTACTATAAAATGAGTTAAGGTCAAGGATGTAACTCAAGTCAAATGGGCTGATGAAACCTAATTATTAATTTTCAGCGTGAACTTTTACACTTTGGAAGCTGACAAATACTACAAATAGGAACTTTGTTTATTGTTTTGTTGCTTATCTAGGCTTAAAAAATGATAAAAAAAATTAATAATGCACATTAAACTTAAGTCTCATATGTGTGTATGAATGGATATGGATGGATATTTTCTGGAATTAGTTACCAATATTTCCACCAGGACAGAACTAGTTATGGAGAGAAAACTGAACTAGATTTTTTTTAAAGTATCATCAAATAAAGGAACTAGAGAAATGTTTTCACTATTGTGCAAAAGCTATTTTATATTGAGTACTCAAAAAAAGAAAATTATTTAACAATGTCATATGTCATGTTTCTAATAAGCACTACACTAAATGCCATCCTCAATTAGCTTTTACCTTGAAATTATAAATGCCAATATATTTTTTTGCACTTTTTACTTTATAATACTTAAGTAAACAGTTTTCCTATGCAAATAGATTTACCTTAGAAGTATCTCCAAAATATTTATAAAGTACTTAGTTGACAGCAGAGTACCCAGCATATAGCAGGTGCTTAGTAAATGCCCTTTCCCTTCTAATCTCACAATGTCTCCCAAAAGTCTTCCTGTAAAGTATAACATCTTATCCTACATGAAGTTTCACTGCTGGAATTATACACTCACACCCACTCACACCCACACCCATGTACACCGCTCACCTCATCCAATACAATCCAATGACCTGCTTTCAATGCTGCAAGTAAGGGGCCATCACGCCATGAAAATTCTCCTCCTTTTCCTCCTTCAACAGGTAAATTTGCCCCAAACAGGTCAGTGATGTCCTTCAGAAGAAAACGGGGAAAATAAATTGCTCTTAACTGGGGGTACAATGGTTAAGTCATATACTTTAAGACCACAAGGAACAAATCAACCAAATCTGGCAAAGGTGATTCAAGTCTTTTTCCTAGTCTGATACCAATCATTTAGTAGTCACTCCCTAAGTTTTAATTAATGAAAATGATTCATGATGAGAAATAGTAACATTTTTGCTTATTCCTACATTACAAGTAATAACATTCAAAATAAAGTATGCAAAGCACTATAGCAAGAATCACCTGATGGAAATATGGCTCCTCATTTTTCTAGTTGGTAATAAACTGTTCCTTATGCTCAACAATGCTGAACTGATAAATTAACTTTACCCAGAAGCATATAATATCTCACCTTTACCCAGTATGAGTCTCAGTAGTAGAAATGAAGGCCAAATTAACATTCTTAAAGTCAGAAGCCAGGGCAAATTGCCATCAAAAAGGTGGTGAAAAGATATCTAAATGCAGACTAAGCACATTCAATAATGGAACATACAGAACCAAACTCATTAGTGAGACTGAAGTAATTAAAAAAACAAAACAACAACAACAACAACAAAAACCCTAAGACAATCAACAAAGGAAAAACAAATTGACTTACAGGTAAGTATATTTTAGGAGGAAGGTAAAAAGCAAATATGTAATTGGGACACAGCTTGGATAGACAAGCCATGGAAATAACCCCATCAAAACATTTAAGTTTCATTTGTAATAAATCAGTATAGCCTCTGAATCCCATCCCCTTTCCTCTACTGGTGGAGGTGGACAGAGATATATTGCTATAGAATGTAGAATCCTTGAGAGGCAGAAACTGCTTGCTTTCATCTTAGTACATTCAACTTAAATGTTGAATTGCTAGGTACAAGACACTTTAACTTTGACCTACTTTTGGATTGTCTATGCCTTTCAGAAAAACAATTAATAAAGCATTTTAAAGTTTTCAAAGACTTCATTTGAGCTTTGAAATATATTATGAGTAGATGCCTATCAATTGGATGAAGGCTGAATAAGTTATGCTATACAAAAGTAATAAATATTATTGTTTTATAAAAAAATGATGAACAAGTTGACTTTAGAAAAGCCTGGAAAGATTTACATGAATTATTACTAAGTGTAACAAGCAGAACGAGGAAAACACTGTACACAGCAACAACAAGAATGTGCGCTGATCAACCATGATAGACTTGATTTTTCACAGCAAATCAGTGATCCAAGGCAATACCAATAAACTAAATATAATTATACATCATCATTCATACATTTGCCAGTACTTACAAATCTACAAAGTTTAACCACTTTTAAAGTAGAGATTTAGGATCAAAAAAAGTCAAAAGGCAAAATCATTAACAACCTTATTTGCATTAATAGTTACAGAAGGGAATAACTGTCCTTTTTAAACCATATTTATGTCTGAAAGAGATAATGGTTTCACCTTCTATTTATGAATATTTTTGAATGACATTGTCATAGCAACATCTGCTTAAGCCCAAGAAAAACTGGTACTCACTGTTTGTTCAGACAGGTTGATTCGCACAAGGTTATTACCCGAAGCTTTTGCTAATGCTGACACCAAACTGGTCTTGCCCACTCCTGGAGAACCCTCCAAGAGAATGGGCTTATTCAATTTTGTGGCCCTTAAGACCCTTTGGGCATTCATAGCTGTAGTGCCTGCATTAAGTGCATAATCTGAAACATCCTGCCTTTGCAAAACAGATCCTAAGAATAAATTAAAAATATACACAAGTTAGACGACTTTGAAATATATGTGGTGATTCTGAAATATCTATGCAGCTTAACAGTTATGAATGTTATTAATAACTGTTTAATTAGTTTACAATTAATAACTTATTATTAGTTATTTAATTAACAAGATTTATAATGATTAATGCACTGGGCAGATCTCTATTTTTTTAATCAAACAGGATGAGAAAATTCTAATGACATATTCAATTATTTACTTATTCCTAAATGATGTTTTTAAAAGTCTTTGAAATGCTTGTCAACTTTTATAGGCCATCTCCACCCATATATAAGTGTAGATATATATATACATGTGCACGTACTCACACACACACACACACACACACACACACACACACACACACACACAGAATCCAATGATTAAATCTATAGTCAGGCAGACACATACACATATATATGCATAAATATATAGATATACCTATATCTATATATGTATCTATATATTCAAACACTCCTTCAGTTCTGTTACCTCACTGGCAAAAGGAGCTCCCCAATAAGGAATCTCCATCTAAACAATGTGGATCTGACAACTTTATTGCAATTTATAATTTCACAGCACTGTATGGAAGTATGGACAGATTAAGTTATTTTTTTAAGAATCATATAACCCATCACTGATGAGGGACAGGACTTGAATCTGAATTATCTTAGGTCAGCATATAATTCACTATATCACACTGTCTTTCCAATACAGATTTTAAAAAAATTTTTTTTACAAAGACCTCATTAGTAACCAAATTCTTTATAAACCAATTATATGGAATTTGAGTCTTATTTCCAGTCAATATAACATCAATGATGGTTAATATTAAATAGTTAAGCAGTGACATTCACTCAACATATCCAACAATATTTCCACCTTCAGATCATCTCCCTTCTCGATCCCCTTCTTCTTCACTCACACTACCAGCCTATGAAGTTTTAACATCAAATTTTTCCTTTTGCAAGAGGGTTGCTTTCCAGGTGAGACTACCCTCCATTAACACTGTATGTATTGGATATGTACATATTGTTGACATGTCCTCTCTCTTATTACAATGTGAACTCCTAGAGACCAAGGGCTACACTTTTGCCTTTCTATGTACTCCCAAAAGTAAGTCAGTGCTTGGTATTAATTAAGGGCCTCATGAATACTTTAAGTGACAGAGCTTTATAATTGATGTAGCAAGAGACTTACAACTATAAAAAAAGGCAATACAAATATTATCTCCATTTTACAGATGTGGAAACTGAAGACTCAGAACAATTAAGGACTTGGCAGTTACAGTTAGTAAGGGGAAAAACTATGAATCAAACCTGAGCTCAGGGTTTTTTCAATGCCATACTACTATGGGTAAAGGGACTCATTTACTCCTAGATCAACTGGATAGCAGTACTAACAACAGTAAGACAAAACAGAGCCATTATGCACATGAGAAAGCATCTCTATATTAGGAATGACCCTCCTCTTGACTGCAGCCTGGTGGCAAAAAAAAGTCCTTTTGTTTAAAGGTAGCTCTAATAAGAGTGAGCAGGTCTTCAGATTGGGAGGAAGTCATGAATAAGCATTTATTAAGGGTCTTCTATGTGCCAGGCTATCCTAACTACTTAGGATACAAAGAATGTAAAATTTTCTTCAGCAAGAAGACTTTAAAGATTAGAGAATTATTTCCAGTAAGAATGGAATAAGAGAAACGAGAAAGGAAGGAGGGTAGGGAGAAGGGTATGTCTAACAATCAGGTAAGAAAGATAATGTCCCCTACAAATTCTTTTAAGTTCTGAGCAGATAATGGTTTTCCTTAATCAACTGATGGTATGTAGTGGATATCCTGCTATCTAGGGGAGGAGTGGGGAGTAGGGGGGAAAAATTTGTAACAGAAAGCTTTGTAAGGGTTAATGTTTATGAATTACCCATACATATGTTTTGCAAATAAAAAGTATTAATAAAAAAAAAATCAACTGATGGTATCCTAACTAACCATACATGACTGAGAACTAAAAGGAACTAAAGAACATCTCGGTTCAATCTATTCATTTGATAACTGAGAAAACTTAAGATTCAGAGAGCCTCATTTATAAAAGATAATCCGGAAAAATGAGGTAAACGAGGACAAGAATTGTTGTATCCTGATGGGCAGGTCTCTTTTTTAATCAAAGAGAATGACAAAGTTCTAATGCCATATTTCATTATATAACACTGTACTTCCCACAATATGCTTATCTCTAAGATCTGAAGCCTTGGTCCAACCCAAGCAGCTTCCAGGCTACCTGCCACAGTGCACCACTCAAAAAACCTCAGGAGACCTTGGCACGGACAGACAAAGACTGACTGTGGAACGCTGATACATCATATATTCCCAACAAAAATTAAAGATAACTTTTTCCAAACAATGTTGTAGCAAAGGGGCTGACAACTGAAATAGAATTTTTTCAGAAATGTTGTAATGAACTGGGAATGCCTATTCTGTCATCCTACTTATGTAAAAGAATCAGTTTCAAATTGAGAAGAAACACAATGATCACCCAGCCCAACTCACTCATAAACAGAAATTTGACATATGGCTAAGAGATCAGCCACTGCTTGAAAAGGGAACATACATTACCTGTCATTGCAGCTCATTCAAATCTATGACAATTCCCACTATTAAGACATTTTATCTTAGATCAAGTCAAAATGTTCTTTTAGGCAACCCACTGTTCTTAGTTCTGGCTTCTGAAGCCAAGAAGAAAGAATCCAGAAAGTCACTCTTTAATGACAGCCCTTCAAGGAAAGCAATCTTATCCCCCACAAAGTCTTTTCTTTTCCAGGGAAATAATTCCCACTCGCTTTATATTGCAGTTGGTCAATCAAAGTCCTTTCTAAAATAAGACATCCATAAATGAACACCATGTTTCAGCACTGTTTGAAAAAACAGAATATTCTTTGAAACTCAGCTACAAAAAGTTAAAATAGACTTCTGGGAACCATAAACCTAATCCCCACTTATAACATTTTGTTTCTACAAGAAAAAAAGTTGCATTTTGAATTTCATACGACTAACTTATAAATGAACTTTTGGGACAGGCTGATGTATAAGTTATGACCTGCTTTAAACTTTCTTCTTTTAACAAGCCATAGGCCTAACATAACATTTTCATGCTCTCTATTGATGTTTGCTTGCATTGTGTTTCCTTTCTCTGATTTTCTTTTTTATCTTGTAGATAGGATTTTTCTTGCACAACTTGTCAAGTATTTCAACATTATTAACATGTAGTGGACTTCCTGCCATCTAGGGGAGAGGAGGGGACTGGGGGTAAAATTTGTAATGGAAAGCTTTGTAAAGATCAATGCTGAGGAACTACCCATATATATGTTATATAAATAAAAAGCTTTAAAAAAAACCCAAAAAAACCAAGCCATAGGCCTGCTTAAAAAACATTTGTTAAGGGGCAGCTAGGCAATGCAGTGGATAGAGCACCAGTCCTGAAGTCAGGAGAACCTGAATTCAAATCTCATCTCAAACACTTAACATTCCCTAGCTGTGTGACCCTGGGCAAATCACTTAACCCCAATTGCCTCAGCAAAAAGAAGGGGGAAAAATAAAAATCGTCAAAAGCATACACGTAGAAGGAATAAATTTATGTCCAAAGAAGAACTGGAACTCTTAATTGAACACCAGATAGATAATTTTGACTATATTAAGTTAAAAAGTTTTTGTACAAACAAAACTAATGCAGACAAGATTAGGAAGGAAGCAATAAATTGGAAAATCATCTTTACATTTAAGGTTCTGATAAAGGCCTCATTTCTAAAATATATAGAGAATTGTCTCATATTTATAAGAATTTAAGCCACTCTCCAATCGATAAATGGTCAAAGGATATGAACAGACAATTTTCAGAAGATGAAATTAAAACTATTTCTAGTCATATGAAAAGGTGCTCCAAATCACTATTTTGATCAGAGAAATGCAAATTAAAACAACTCTGAGGTACCACTACACACCTGTCAAATTTGGCTAAAATGACAGGAAAAGATATTGGAATATTGGACGGGATATGGGAAAATTGGGACACTGATACATTGTTGGTGCAACTGTGAACGGATCCAACCATTCTGGAAAGCAATTTGGAACTATGCTCAAAAAGTTATCAAACTGTACATATCCTTTGACCTAGCAGTGTTTCTATTGGGCTTATATCCCAAAGAAATCTTAAAGGAAGGAAAGGGACTCACATGTGCAAAAATGTTTGTGGCAGCCCTTTTTGTAGTGGCTAGAAACTGGAAACTGAATGGATGCCCATCAATTGGAGAATGGCTGAATAAATTATGGTATATGAATATTATGGAATATTATTGTTCTGTAAGAAACAACCAGCAGGATGATTTCAGAGAGGCCTGGAGAGACTTGCATGAACTGATGCTGAGTGAAATGAGCAGAACCAGGAGATCATTATACACGGCAACAACAATACTATATGATGATCAATTCTGATGAACATAGCTGTCTTCAACAATGAAATGTTTCAAACCAGTTCCAGTTGTTCAGTGAAGAAAGCCATATACACCCAGAGAGAGGCATGTGAAATGTGGACCATAACATAACACTTTCATGCTCTCTACTGATGTTTGCTTGCATTGTGTTTCCCTTCTCAGATTTTTTTTTCTTGTAGATACGATTTTTCTTGCACAACAAGATAAGTGTGGAAATATGTATACATATATTCAATTTGTCAAGTATTTTAACATAATTAACATATAGTGGATATCCTGCCATCTAGGGGAGGGATGGGGACTAGGGGGGAAAAATTTGTAACAGAAAGCTTTGTAAGGGTTAATGTTGAAGAATTACCCATGCATATGTTTTGCAAATAAAAAGTTTTAATTAAAAAAAAAAGTTGACAGTTTAATATTCATTTGAGAAGTAGTATGATATAGAAGAGAGAGCCTGTCTTGAAGCTAGATCAATCTACAAGACCCACTTTTGATGTGTTTACTAGCATATGACTGAGCAGACTGGTTAACTTCTCAGTGAAGTTGCAAAAAGATGCTGATTGTCATTAGTAGAACGAATTTCTTCACCTGAAATTACCTATAATAATGAACTCACAGATCTAGTCCCTATTCTCAATATTCCTTAGTTTGGTTTTTTTTTTCTTTTTCTTGTAAAGTTATAATGCAGAAGGGAAATTGTGGACAAAAATAAAGATATCAGAACAGATTCTAACTGGGGAAGCTAATACAAAAAAGCCAAGTCAAAACAGTACCTCAGAGCAACATACAAGAAAATAACAAGTCAATTTTTTTTAGATATAAATATATAATTTTCAATGATGGGACTTAAAAATAAAATCATTCTTACCTCGTGGTATAAAAAAGGGGTGGATACCACAAAAGTTATCCATACAAATAAATTCCATATCTTTGGTTTTTTCATAAATCCTCAGCTTATTCCTAGCAGAGTCCGTAAGCTGTACTACTTCATTAAGTTTCTTGGTCAGGAATTGTAGACATTCTTTGCGAGCCAGGGGTGCAATATCAAATCCAAAGGAAGTTGTTCCTAAAATAAAAGACACCATCATATTAATCAAACTCAAAATAAACCAGGTCTCATGGTTAATTAGCAAGATTTATATAATAGTTCCATGAATAAACTCTGTCCTTTCTAGATATGCTACAATCTAAACATTATTCTAAATGTAAAAGGAGTCTAAAGAAAGCATATTGACCACTAAATATTATATGCTATCTACAACCCACTAAGGTTAAGAGCTTATGTAAGGCTAAAGGTCAATTTATGTCAGCTTTTGTTCAATGATGATGAAGTTGGACACAAAGAGTTAGATATAGTCAGGGGTCCTGAGTTCAAATCTATTCTGCCCACTGTTGTCTGAGAAATCAAACAAATAGAACTGATCTCTTGGGATAGATAACACAATAATTTCTATATGTTTTCAATTTTAATAAATTACAACTAACTAAAACATATTTAAATATAAATAAGTTGACTGAATTTGCAGTTAAAAACTAGAAAACAGAAAATATGTGAATCTGTATAAAATCTGACCCTAAGGGCTCTTATTACCAACTTACCTGAACCTATTCCATCCACATACACTAGGCATGCAGCATGGACAAAAGATGTCACAGTTGAAATAGTCTCTTCTCCCTCCTTCAAAGCCTTTTCCGTTTTAGTAACATTCATGAAATTGACCCAGGACAGGATATCTCTGATGCTGATGACACATCGTCGACCAAACTCCTGACTAGTGAGCCAATCTATGAACTCCATCATAAGCTCAGCTATATCTGTTCCTAAAACACAATATGATAAATTTTAAGACCATACTCTATAGGCAGCCCTGAAGAATGTAATCCCCTAAATAAGACATATTAACCCCAAAAAGACTATTTTAAGGGGACTCTCAGTTTAAGAAATATACATTTGACTCAAGTCTAGAAAGGATTCTGGTGTTCAAGAATTTTAGAAAATATTTCTTGGTTTGGTTCCCAATTTGAAATGACTCAATTAAATTGTATTACACAGTTTGATAGAATGAAAAGAGAAGTAGATATAGTCAGAAGTTCTGAGTTCAAATCCTAGTTGTGTCAAATGCTATCTGCGAAATCAGAGGCAAGTCACTTCATCTTTCTTGAATTTAGTTTTCTCATCTGCAAAATGAGGGAGCTGGAAGAGATGGCCTCAGTGTTCTAATTTGGCTCCACAATACTATAATAGTCCTAGAACAACATGACTTATAATTTCCTTCTAAATTTTAAGTCTCTATATCTGACAGATTGGGATTTTAAAATTTACTTCAAAAATTTATCTTTCATTTTTCCAAACCTGAGGTGCAATTCAGAATATGGAAAATTAATGCCTCTCATTTATATTTTGCTTCATGTTGTTTTTGTTTGTGACTTGAGTATATGCTAATTGAGATCATAACCTTAATGAAAAAGTTCATTTTGGTAGGATCCTGGAGGGAGAAAACAATAGGCTGAAAAGAAATGAACAAAAGCCATTCTTTTGCTAAATCATTTTCTATAGAACAGAGATATTGCTTTTTAAAGACGCCAAACAGAAAAAGAGGTGAAAACTTTCCTTTTCTGTCTCCCACAACACTATTCCCCTAGAGGTCTTAATAACTCCGTAGAAGAATTCAATTGCCACAGAACCCTGAAAATGCTGACAAATAAACTCCTTAAGGACAACCTGCTTAGCACAATGGCAAATCCCAAGACTCTAAGGTTCACTGTACTACTTGGAAATGCTTCATGCCAGAGATGTAAGAGATATACTCATGGACTCTTTGGAAACAGAATGAATAGGGTTCCTTCTACTGTGATCTTTACTACAATTAATACAGTTTAAAGAGGGAAGACTTCTCCAGCATGGATCTCGATCCAGGAAGGGTAGAAGACAATACTATCTCAATTTGTCTGCTTCTACAATTCTATCAAGCTTTCTCCTTCTGAAGGAAATTATTTTTCAGGCTTTCCACAGCAGGCAATCAAGTATAATTCTGCTATAAAGTAAAGAAACTGAAAAGTGAGTGGATGCCCATCAGTTACAGAATGGCTGAATGTTATAGTATATGAATGTCATGGAATAATTATTGTTCTATAAGAAATCAGCAGAATGATTTCAGAAAGGCCTAGAGAGACTTGCATGAACTGATGCTAAGTGAAATAATTAGAACCAAAAGAACATTGTGTATATCAACAAGATTATGTGATGATCAGCACTGACAGATATGGCTCTTTTCAATCATTAGCTGATTCAGGCCAATTCTAATAGACTTGTGATGGAGAGAGCTAACTGCATTCAGAAAGATAATTGTAAGGACTGAAGGTGAATCACAACATAGTATTTTCACCTTTTTTATTACTGTTTGCTTGATTTTTTTTCACTGATTTTTTTTTTCCTTTTTGATGTGATTTTTCTTGTGCAGCAAGATAAATGCAGAAATATGCACATGTCTAATATATACTGAATTACCTGCTCTCTAGGGGAGAGGGGTAGGGGAAAGGAAGGGAGAAAACTTTGCAAGGGTGAATAATGGAAAACTCTCTTTGCATATATTTTAAAAAATAAAAGCTATTATTAAAAATAAATTAAGACAAAAAAAAATTAGATGGTCTTATGGGAATCCTATTCGGGGAACAGAAGGGGTTCAGAAAACTAAGTGGTAGAACCCAGACCTATGATCTGAACAGCATAGCATCTGCTAAGAAACACAAATTTAGCAGCTTGAGCTCAGCAGAAGATATTAAAAAGAAAAACTTAATAATTATGGATAATATTATATAGAAAATATTTTAATGCCAGGATCCAGGGAAAAATATATAATACATTCTAATGATCCAAATTGGCTTTAATTTTAATTTTATTTTATTTAAAAATGAAATCAACTAAATTAGATGAGAAGTAGTACATAATTTATTTTAAGAAATAATTACCTACACAACATTCTGAGAAAAAAAAAATTAACCATATTTTCACACCATTTTTTCCCCTACACCTGTAATTTCATTCATACAGGAAGCACTAAGTGAACAAAATTCCTATAACAATGCAGATCATCACTTGTTATACAATTTTTGATCTCTCAAAGTCACCTGGAGAAGTTAGAACTTAAGTGATTTGCCCAGAGTCACAAAATAAGTGTCAGAAATAAGCTATGAACCTTTGGCTACTCTGAGGCCAAAGCTGGTCCTTTATCCATTACAATAAAACATAAACTGCTGAAGGGCTGGTACATCTTTGTAATCTGGGCACGTATCACAGTGCAAGCACACAGTTGTCCTTTAAATTAATTCTAATTAAATAAATGTATTGCTATTTCTCTGCCACCACATTCTACCAAAATGGCAGTCACAGAAGTGTAAATGTGAGAGAATGACACAGAAACTAAAATATAACTCCTTTCTTGCTGAAGGAGATGAAATTTAAACATTCTGGTGAAGGAGATACTATGAAGACCAACCAGATGGCAACAGTAGCTAAAGACTATCATCTGACTTGGCTGAAATCCATGCCTGCCTCCATTTCCTTAAATTTCTTCTCCTAGAAATACCACTCTATTTCTTACCTTGATAGTCTACTTTACCCAAAGATAATCCTGAATGAAGACTATGTTTGACAATCTGAATTAAATCTTTGCGGCTCTTACTTTGAGGGCACCATATCTCAGTAAATCTGTTACGCAAAGCAGGAGACAGCTGCAAGAAGGGAGGAAATAAACCAATATGAGCTTAATAGTAAATTTTAGTACAGAAATACTTTTCCTTTTCTGAGCTTGGAAATGCTTTTGAACCACCACTTATCAGTGTTCCAAAACCACCAAAGTAATTTATTTCGAGATGATTGCAACAATGATTACATGTTATCTGTGAGTCTAGTGGCCCTAATACCTTAGTTAGGGTATCATATAAATTGAGAACTCCCAAAACAATTAAATTCTATGAAGATATCACCAAATCACAGTCTTAAAAGCAGAATTTTGTCCCACAGTAGAAAATCAAGACGATTTCTGCTCCCATACCCTGTTCCCTATAGCATACAAGAATTCCTAGTTAAAGGGGAATCAAATGGAAACTCTACCCTTGGTTCATTAACTTTCATATTTGGAATGAACATTTAGAAAAATGCAAAGTCACTTCCTGACAAAGAAAAAACACATAATAAGGTACATGTTTATTATGGCCAAGAAAAAGATTACACATAAGATCCTTTGAGATTGCCGCTTTCTATAGTAAGAATAGCTACACATATACCACTTCAATAAAAGGGCTATATTACAAGTCTATTCTTAACATTTTGCTATTTCTTTATTTTGCAATTCACTCTCCATGGAGCTTTTCTTTCAGTTCAGTGGTTTATGGGGCTTATACACTTCTTTTCTAGTTTGTTGTTAAAGAAAACAGCAACAACAACAACAAAATTTTACATTTGCTTCCCTTACTCATTTCATGGCACTTCATGGAATCTTAATTAATTTCATTCAGGATTACTATTTCTGTTCCTTAACACCCTTCAGTCTTTTTAGTAATTTAATTAACAAAGCTATATATTATCTGAATATCATTTAAAAACAAAGCTGGCTCTTCCATGAGACAGAAAAGTTTAAATGACAGTTTCAGGAGTGGCACATCCTTAACTGGATAAACTAAATTTTTCAAATGCTGAGTAAATTTGGAACTGAGGAAAAGAACTTATAAATTACTATTAACCTATGCAAAAGAGGCATACAACTATGGGAAATTGTAAGGATTTGTTCAAATCGCAAGACAAAAGTATTATTTTTGATATTAAATTCAATGTGAAAGCAGGTGGAGAAACAATAAGGAAATAATCTTTTATTTTTTGATGGTTTATTTGCTAGGATTTTAAAGTTACATAGGTGACATTAGCAATCATTTTTCTAAAACATAATGTTTTATTTCTATTTGTCCTCCCCACCCCTCTGTTGAAATAAGTATCCATTTTTGTTTTGGTCAATTTCAGTTTTAGTCAGGTAACTGACCAACAACATGTTCATAATGGAAATGGTCTTAGTGGCGGTCAAGAAATAGTTTCTTGGAAAATTAGAAACCAATATATACTCAATAATTAGATAATGTCTGAATAGATTATGGTATATGAGATGTAGATTATTAAGTAGTTAAAAAAATTTTATGGTGATTCCTACAAGGTAATATAACATCTACAGAGAGAAATTCGCAATCATAAATGTGTATATATATATATATATGTATATATATATGTGTGTTATTACTCATGTATTTTTCAAGTATAAGAAATTTGTTAACTATAAGAATTGATACATATAAAAAATGTCTTTTTTTGTAAAGGCAGAAAAGAAAATTAAGGAAGGTAAACAGAACCAAAAATAGTAAACTCTGGGTAGGCCTAGAAAAGGAATATGAAAACAAAACATTTTCCATTGCTTGCTTGTTAATTTATTTTACTTTCTCTTGGAAAAGGCTAAAGATTGGACAAAAGATTCTGCCTTTGTTTTTGGTACATTTATTCAATTTTTAAAAATTATCAAATGTATAATTTAAAAAAATTTTTTTGGTCAAAATAGTTTATAATTTAGACATAAAGGATGTTTAAGAAAGCACAATAAGAGAAGAAGCAAATCAGGAAGGCAGTTTACTTTTCAGATATCTGCAGAAGAAGGGAATTCATTTTTTTTTAAAAAGCTTTTTATTTTCAAAATATATGCACGGATAATTTTCCAACATTGACTTTTGCATAGCCTTGTGTTTCAGATTTTCCCTTTCTTTCCTCTACTCCCTCCCCAGATGGCAAGCAATTTAATGTATATTATACATGTTAAAATATATGTTAAAATCCAATATGTATAAACATATTTATACAATTCTCTTGTTGCACAAGAAAAACAAGATCAAAAAGGAAAGAAAACGAGTACAAAAACAAAATATAAGTTAACATCAAAAAAAGTGAGAATATTACGTTGTGATCCACATTCAGTTCCCACAGTCCTCTCTGGGTATTGATGGCTCTAGAACAAAGGAATTCAGGGCCAAAGAAGAAGCAGAAAACATTTTGAAATGCAAAATGGATAATTTTGATTATATTAAATTAAAAGGCTTTTGTACAAACAAAATCAATACAGCCAAGATTAGAAGAAAAGCAGTAAACCAATTTTACACCCAAAGGTTCTAAGAAAGGCTTCATTTCTGAAATATATGGAGAATTGATTCAAATTTTTAAGAATACAAGCCATTCTCCAAGGATATGAACAGACAATTTTCAGATGAAGAAATTAAAAACATTCGTAGTCATTTAATCATGAGAAATGCAAATTAAGACAACTCTGAAGTACCACTATGCACTTCTCAGATTGGCTAAGACAACAGGAAAAGATAATGATAAATGTTGGAAAGGATGTTCAAAAACTGGGACAGTAACACACTGTTCATGGAAGTTGTAAAGTGATCCAAGCATCTGGAGAGCAATTTAGAACTATACTTAAAAGTTCTATCGAATTGTGCATACCCATTGATCCAGCATATCTCTACTGGATCTGTATCCAAAAAAAAAAAAAAAAAAAAACATAAAAAAAAGGGGAAAGGACCCTCATGTGTGAAAATGTTTGTAACAGCCCTTTTGGTAGTAGCAAAGAACTAGAAAGTGAGTCGATGTCCGTCAGTTGGGGAATGGTTGAATATGTTAAGGTATATCAATGTTATGGAATATTATTATTCTATAAGCAAAATTATTTCAGAAAGGCCTGAAGAGACTTACATGCACTGATGCTAAGTGAAGTGAGTAGAATCAAAAGAATACGGCACACAGCAACAACAAGATTATGTGATGATAAGCATTGATGGAGGTGGTTCTTTTCACCAAGGAGGTGATTCAGGCCAATTCCAATAGAATTATGATGCAGAGAGCCACCGGCATCCAGAAAGAAGACTATAGGCACTGAATGTGGATCACATCATAGTATTTTCATCTTGTTTTGTTGCTGTTTGTTTGCTTTTTTTTTCTCTCCCTTTTTCTCATTTTCCCCCTTTTTGGATGTGATTTTTCTTGTACAGCATAATTGTGGAAATATGTATAGAAGAACTGCATATATTTACTATATATTGGATTACTTATTGCCTAAGGAAGGGGGGTTGAGAGGAAGGGAGGGAGAAAAATTTGGAATACAAGGTTTTGCAAGGATAAATGTTGAACCCAGAGAGAGGGATATGAAATGTGGACCACAACATAACATTTTCATGCTCCCTATTGATGTTTGCTTGGATTATGTTTCCCTTCTCAGATTTTTTTTTTCTTATAGATCCAACTTTTCTTACACAGCAAGATAACTGTAAAAATATGTATACACATATTTGATTTGTCAAGAATTTTAACATAATTAACATGTAGTAGACTTCTTGCCATCTAGGGGAGGGGTGGGAACTAGGGGGTAAAAATTTGTAAAGGAAAGCTCTGCAAGAGTCAATGTTGAAAAATTACCCATACATAGTATGCTTTGCAAATAAAAAGCTTTAATTTAAAAAAATTTTTAAAAGGGTAAATGTTGAAAACTATTTTTCCATGTATTTAAAAAATAAAAAGCTATTATTAAAAAAACAAAAACACAATGACAACAAAGTGTTTTTATTTTTGAAACTAATTCAAGAGTACACTAAAAGAGTTACTGCAACATACTTGTTAGAATCCAAAGCTAATTACTGTGTAAAAAATTAAATTTACCTCCTTTTTTCCAAAATCACCCCCAGGGTTCATGGTTGCTAAGATACGGAATTTCTTCCCAGCAGTCAATAGTTCTACTTCATTATTGTCTTCCTCTGGGCTACCTTTTTCAGCCAATACCAGGATCTTTTCCACTTCAAGGACACTAAAAAGTGAAATAATAGTGAAGAGAGAAAATGAGAAGTCTTATGTATCCAATCATTGCTCTATCTGATTTCAGACTTGAAATAAGCATCATGCCAGATTCAAAAAATAAAGCTTGTCACAATCCTCTTATAAGGACATGGCTTCCTGAGCAGAAAAAAAAGAAAATTATCTCTTTCTATTCAACTCCCCAATTAAGCTACTCATTAAAAGGAGGTGTTTTGAAATCTCAAAGGAAGCTAGTGAACAAAGTGTAGTATTCAAAACCTATGCTTTAAGCTGCAGATGTGCTGTGAGCTGTATTGTGCTTCTTCAACAATCCTTTTCATTAGGCTATCTGGTGGATGGCAAAGGTAGGAATAAGCCTAACACACCTGTGGTCCATTTCCACTTTAATTCTTGCTAGGGAGGCAGAATGAAGCAGAGAAAAGGGAACTTTATTTGGAGTCTGAGTATACAGTTTCAAGCCCCTAATTCTTTATATCACTTACACTTATGTGACCTCAAGCAAATCACTCCAGTTCTGTGGGCTTTACTTGGACTACATAACTTCTGAGGTCCCTTCACTCTAAATCTATAATTCTGAGCATATATAGCTGTAAAATGGGTACAACGCTTCAGCTATGTAGAGGCAATAATTGACCTTTCAGTTCTAATATCTGTATATAATCCCAGATCTTCCTCGGAGCAAGGATGAGTTCCACAGAAACAATTCAGTTCCAGAAGAACTACAAGATTTATCCTGTTTTCTTATTTTCCCAAACTTCCCTTTCCCCAGTGACTTGTACCATGCATATCAATCATGCAGAAAAAAATCAGCTACCCTTGAAGGTTTCCAGAGTGATTAGATCTTAACAAAGCCAACACAAATTAAGTTGTCATCATCAAGCACCACATTATAGATGAGGAAGAACAATTTTCTTCTATATCTGGTTAAACTGAAAGACAGGATGCCACCCTGTAGTGAAAGAGTGATATGCTTGGAAGTAATGAAATTTAGACTCAAATACCACCTCCAATGCTTACTAGCTTTTTGAATATGGGCCAATCACTTAGATTCCCTTAGTCCCAGTTCCTTCATCTGTTAAAAAAAAAATTATGTCACAGGAATGTTGCAAGTATCAAATGAGATACTCTATGCAAAATGCTTTATAGAATAACAATACCATTGTAAAAACAGACAACTTTGAAAAACTTAAGGACACAGTAACTACCCACAAATAACTACCCACTATGAGAGAGAGGTGATAGACTCAGGATGTATAATGAGGTAAGTTTTTGTGATATGTGCAATAAAGGAATTTGTTTTGTTTTACTATGTCTATTTATTTCAAGAATCTTTCCTTTTTTTTCCCTCCTAAGGGTGTGAAAGGGAGGAGGGAAAAAAAGATATTTGTTAATTGGAAAATAAAATTGTTAAAAATTACTTGTAAACTTTCAAAAGTTATATAAATATGTTATTGTTATTATTACTGAAACATACCTGTTGAGTCTTTCCAAGACTGAATCATCAGCTAATGAAATTTCATCTAAAAGAAAAAAGCCATCTTCCTTCATTGCCAAGACTAAGGGACCATCATGCCACTCAAAGAGTCTAGATTTATCAAGTTCTTCCTAGGAAATGAAAAAGAAGTAGGAAAAAAAAATCCATCATTTCATAGACAAATACACAACATAAATACAAACATATCTATGCACAATGATATATGTTCACAATTTTAAAAAGAATGTAAGCTCTTCGAGGGCAAAAACTGTTTATTTTTTCTTGGTAATTATAGAACCTAAGCAGAGGATCTGGAACATAAAAAGTGCTTAGTCAATGCTTACTGATTGTTAAAGATATTTTCTTGATTTAAGAAATGGGTTGCAAACTATATTACAAGGGAAAGAGGACAAAATCTAAAACAAGATTTGAAACCCAGTTATTATTTCTTGTAGATATGATTTCTCCTGCACAAAAAATGATGTGTGGCAATAACTATACATATATTCGATTTCTTAAGTATTCTAACATAATTATCATGTAGTCGATATCCTGCCATCTAGGGGAGGGGTGGGGAGTAGGGAGGAAAAAAAAACATCTAGGGGGGAAAAACAGAAAGCTTTGTAAGGGTTAATGTTTAGGAATTACCCATACATATGTTTTGCAAATAAAAAGTATTAATAAATAAAAAATTAAAAAAAAAAATTGAAACCCAGGATGACTCTAAAGCCCTTTGCAAAATTGCAAAGAAATGGTAGCCAAGGAACACAGTACTTAATCAAAAGGGCATTCAATCAGAGGATCCCAGCTTCTGAACAAAGATGCCTCAGACACACAACACTATGTATGAAACAAACCTCCTTTGACCTCTGTCTGACTGGTCGGAGACCTCCCAGGAAATCAGATGTCTCCATGTGCAAGTGGCAGTTGACTGAGTATAACTTCTGATTTGCCAATGCTGCAAAAATTTGGCAGATAGTTGTTTTCCCACATCTATTACAATGAAAGAAAAGGCAAACAAAGTTGATGTATACCCAAGGTAGCGATAGGGCCAGGAAGCATATTGTGATTCTGTGTGCATTAGAAACTCCCAGGTGAGGACACTCTTTCTTCCAATGCAGGTGGGGTACTTCTCTACAATTTATAATCTTAGTAGGTTCTCCATATCAGGGGCAAACTCAAATAAAAACAAAGGCCACTAGACCATTCATGAGGATCCTACAAGCCACATATGGACTTATCTAGGTTATCTATGTTCTACTGTATTTTTATTTATTTTGTTAAAAATTTTCAAATTATATTTTAATATGATTCAGGCATATTCAGAAGGGTAAAATGTGCAGGACAAGGTGTGTTTGATTCCTGTGCTTTGGAGCACCAAGGTTCAAGTGATTAAGATTACAATTGCAAGGATGAATCAGAGGTGGTATCTAAACATAGATTTGTCTTCCTAACTTCAATACTACTCCATGCTGTCTCTCCATCTTTAATCAACACCCACTAAAACCTTAGGCTGAGAAAGATTCCTTATTATAAAAGGCACAAATTGGTCATTTCATGAAATGAGCGTCAAGTAGGAACATCATTAAAATATCAGATCAGATACTCCAACTGCAGTAGCTCCATTATTGTAGTGGCCTTTTTTCCCCCTTTCCTCACTGACTAAAGTATCTTTTTTTCCCCTTCTCTTACTGATCTCTAAAAGATGGGGAAATATTCATTACTCTAAAAACTTCAAGGAAAACATGGCCAAGTCTTAGTCAAGATGTGGCACTCCTTCATGTGAATCTTATGATTAAAAAAAAAAGAATTTGAAAGATATGTAACAATTACATAATTAAAAAACAATTTTTAGTCATGTCAAAAGTAAAGTTTTAATTTTCATAAAAAGAGGGGAAGAAGAAAAAATGTTAAGAAAAATAGTGGGCAATTGACCTGCTTATTTAAAAAAAAAAAATGGGGATGGAAGAAAGACACCATAGGAAAAATAGACCTGTAATTTCACTGGCATAGGGAATTGGTACAGATAAAGAAACTCCTTCTGTGAACACAGATTGTCAACTGCCCTGCAAGTTCAGAATTCCCCAGGGCATCGGAAAAGTAAATGACATGCTTGAGATAATCCAGCTGGTATGTGTCGGAAAAAAGGTCTTTAACTTTAACTTTTATTAAATTCTAACCTTCTATTTGTTTTGCCACAATGTCACTCAAAAAACTAATAAGGATAATTTCAAATTAATAACTTCTGAGGACCCAGAACTCTGCAGACGTAATCCAATGATATACCATTATAATCTCAAGCCCTACAATAGCAGTTTTCAAAAAATCATAGACTTTTACCCAGTATCTCCCACTAGTAGGACAGGTTCTCCAAACTCTAAGGCCCTTCCTGCCAGAACAGCCAACCTCCTCATATCTTCAGTCCACACAATATGACTGAACTTGGACTTCAATATGGATAACTGGGAAGAAAATTTCCCTACAAAAGTAAAAAAAAAAAAAAAAAAATATGTTAAGGCAGTTCTGCCTCTTGACAATTCAAGACATGTTCTCTAGCACTACTTCTACACTTACCCAGCAATTTTTGGACACTTTCTTCTGAGAAAAGGGCCTGAGGACAACACTTCTTTTTGAAATGTTTGTTTAGCACTTCCTGTATAACATCTATTTCCTCTTGTTTCCTAACTCGGCCAGCCAAAAGCATAAAACCTGGAAATAAACCCAGAGGAAATGTCACAGTAAAAGTAAGCAAACACCTCATTCCTCTCATTTTATACCTTCCATTCAAGGTCCATGCAAACATAGTTTAAGAAATGGACTAGAAGCACCCAGTATAACCCCCTCATTTTACCAATAAGGAAACACAATAATTATGAGACAGGTCAATCACTTAAATCTTTGATAGAATTCAACTGCAGGTCTTCCTGACTCCTTTTCAAAATGTAAAGTACTGTTTATTTAATCCAAAAGAGAGCAACAATATTAGTGTTTTGATATACTATAATGCAATTAATGCCCACAAAGATAAAGAATACACATCTGAAAGGACCCTTACAAAATTATGCAAAAGAAAAAAAGTAGAGTCTGTATCCAGAGATCATAAAGGAGGGGAAAAGACCCGTATGCACAAAAAATGTTTGGAGCAGCTCTTTTTGTGGTGGCAAGGAATTGAAAATCGAATGGATACCCACCAATAGGAGAATGGCTAAATAAGTTATGGTATATAAAAGTAAAGGACTATTACTGTTCTACAAGAAATGATGAGCAGGCTGATTTAAGAAAGGCCTGGAGAGACTTACATGAACTGATGCTAAGTGAAGTGAGCAGAACCGGGAAAATATTGTATACAACAACAACAAGATTATATGATAATCAACTATAACAAACTCAGCTCTTCTCAGCAATACAGTGATTCAGGACAATTCCAATAGACTTGGGATGGCATATACCATCCACATTCCAGAAAGAGAACTATGGAGATTGAATGTGAAGTAAAGAATACTATTTTCATCTTTTGTTTTTGGTTTGCTTTTTCTTTCTTGTGTTTTTTTTTTTCCTTTTGTTCTGATTTTTTTGTTCACATCATGACTAATATGGGAATATGTTTAAAATAACTATCTTTATATGTAATTGGAAAAATAGAATGCTGCTGAAGGAAAAAAGAAAAAAGTAGAACACAAAGTGCCCAATAATTACCACTTCATAAAAGAAAAAGTGAATCTCATTCACTTTGAAAAAAACTTAAGAAAAAAATACAAGTAGAAATATAATGACCTACTATCTACCCAATTTTGCAAATTTAAAGACAACAACAAAAGCATACCATCATTTGCTAAATGTTGAAGCCAATCATACTCCTTCTCTGTCTGTTCAACTGATTTGTACCGTTCAGCCCATCGGAAAAGATCGCGAAGAGTGATGAAGCCTTGCTTTCCGGCAAATAGAGAAGAACCTCTACGATAGGCCTACCAGAGTAACCAAATTAAGAAAAGTATTACCAAATTCATATAACTACATATATATATATATAAAATTTTTAAGATAAACAGGTAAAAATCCCCCAAATCTACAAAACTTTTAACAAAAATTCATTCTACCAAGCAAAGTTGAATGACAAAGAAAATGCAATTTTGTTTTTGACTGCTCTGGGTCACTATTCATTTTCAAACTGCATCTTAACACTTTAGAATCAGAGGTTAATCTAAAAAAACTGAAAAATATGGAATCACAATAATTATCAGAAAGTTTCTGAAGTAATAATTTAATGGGAATAGTTTTAATAACATAGAAAAGTACACATATAAATTCAAAAACTGAAGAGTGAAGCTTCTTAAGGTACCTAGAGAACTTTAGGACACAGTTTAAAAAAACAATTTAGAACCCCAGGGTTACTAACTTCATGGCCCTCCTAAAAATGTTTCAAACTTCCAACACACCTCAACTGTAGTCTTACCCTAGAACTTCTCTCAACATCTAGAGTCTCTTCACCCTGAAACAACCCTTTGACCTTCCCAGTTTGGAACAACCCTCTGTTATGCCAGTCCCCATTTCCTGTAGGTGATTTCCTGCTGGAGCTTCTTCCATTTTGAAGAGGGGCCAATCCTCCTAGCTATGCTTCCAACTTTCTAGATTTCAACTTGATGTCTTCTCTCACTCCTTTCTCCTTCCCCTCCTTTTTAAGCTCTCTTTTATAAAATATGAACATGAAAATGGACTAAGGACATTAGCCACATATCACAATACCTGGCATATAGTAAGCATTTAGCAAATGCCTTTTGCCTCATCTAACAAATTACTATTTTTATCCAATCTGACATTCATTCTTTTTTTTTTTTAATAAAGCTTTTTATTTGCAAAACATATGAGTGACTTTTCAACATTGACCTTTGCAAAAAAACTTTTTTTTTCCCAAGCTTTTCCTTTCCCTCCCCCCTCCCCCCACCCCTAGATGACAGGGTATCTAATACATGCTAGATAGGATAAATTATATGACAAGTACAATACATGTATACATATCTATACAGTTATCTTACTGCACAAGAAACATCTGACATTCATTCTGATGTGAAAGTTGGGCATATGAGAAAGATTTCCAAAACAAACTTTTCAATATATCATAAATAATCATTTCCCTTCTCACCACAGGGAGACAGGAAATTGTGGGGAATAAATGTTGCAAATTTTATTGGATCACAAATTTAAAGATGCATGGTACATTAGAGAACATCTAATTCCACACCCTCATTTTAAACAAAAAAACTGGTGTGTCGGAGAGATTAAAAGACTATTCTAAAGTTACACAAGTAATAAGTTGAAGGACTGGGTTCTGAACCAAGAATCAAATAAGGGAATTCAGGAGTTTATTGAGAGATAACTTTGGGGGCAGCTAGGTGGCGCAGTGGTTAGAGCACCAGCCCTGAAGTCAGGAGGACCTGAGTTCAAATCTGGTCTCAGACACTTCCTAGCTGTGTGACCCTGGGCAAGTCACTTAACCCCAATTGCCTCAGCAAAAAACAAAAAAAAAAAAAAAGAGAGAGATAACTTTGGTATAAAAATAAACTTTAAAATTTTAATTAAAAAAAAAAATTGAAGTTCAATACCTGTAGGTCCTGCATGACCTTAACCAACTTATTGCAATAAGAAGGTGGCAAACTGCAGCGTTTATGCAATATTGTTTCCAGCTCAGTGCTAGGCAACTCATCAAAATGCAACTCCACAAAACGATTTCGAAAGGCTCGGGAGAGCACCTAGAAGATACAGAAAGCAGCATGAAGGAAAAAAAGTTACTTTTTGCCCATTCTATCTTCTAAACAACAGTCTTTTCATGACAAGGACAGGAAGAATAAGAAGGAAAAAACCCTTTCCTATTCTTTAGATAAAAAAGAAAATTCAGCCTAGAAAGAGAGTACTTACAGAAAGAAATCATTAAAAGAAACAATAAAAGACAAGCCATACAAACCTTTCGACCCCCATAGAGGCCAGGGGGATTCTGGGTTGCAAAAAGCATGAAGCGAGGATGTGCTCTGACAACTTCTTGAGTCTCTGTTATAAGCAATTCCCGGTTATCGTCCAGAAGCCTGTTCAATGCTTCCAGCACATCTGTGGGAGCCAGATTCAATTCATCTAAAATAATCCAGTAACCTTTTTTCATAGCATCAATAAGAACACCTTATGAGGGAAAAAAAGGAGGAAAATAATCATTTAAAAGATATTTCTCATGATTTTAACATAAAATTAGTTACAAAAAGTTCAAAGTAGACAATAATTTGATACACCGTTAGTTCTAAATTTAAGTGTTCCTGAGAATATTCTCTGCTGTTTCTTTTATTGGCATAAACTATGTATACAAAAATACTTCATTCTCAACATTCTTAACCTTAATCTTAATCCATTTCAATCAGCCAACTGTATAAACTTTCTTCCTTCCCTTCAATTTATTTCTGGGAAAAAGGAAGTCAAGCACAATGCCTGTGGAAATTAAGTTGCCCTGCGGCACTGACACAATCTGGAGCTCTATACCTTTTGATTTCTAATTATATCCCCAATGTTGTGTATAATGCCTGGCATATAGAGGGTGCCTAACAAGTTCTGGTTAATTACCGAAAGAGTGGTTGTAGACTTTCTAGATAAATCCCCTTAAAATTCAGGGAAGGGTACTTTAAAAAGAAGACTTGTAAATATTTATATGGCCCACTAAACAATGTATCAGCCCTGGAATCAGGAGGACATGAGTTCAAATCCATTCCCAGACACTTGACACTTACTACTTGTATGACCCTGAGCAAGTCACTTAACCTTACCTGCTCTGCCAAAACAACAAAAACAAAACCAACCCTTATATGCAAAAATTATCACATCATCTTTACTCAGGCTCAGAGAATTAAGTGTGCCATTGATTCATAAATAAAGACATGAACACATTACAAAGACTGTCAATCCTACCTTCTTTAAATACTAGCTTCCCTGAGGCATCTGATGTGTAGCAACCAATATACTCCTGAATATCAGTATGTTCATGGTTGTTAATCCGCACACAGTGATTCCCACTTGCAGCAGCCAACCAGCGAATTAGGCTAGTTTTACCAACAGATGTCTCTCCCTGAATCAGGACGGGGTAGGTTCTTTAAAAGATGAATCATTGAAACAAATAAAAAACATTTTTATTTTTTAAAACACATTTAAGGGGATAGACAACTATTTTCCTTATTCAAACATATTCATGATTTGATTTCCTTTATATGATATAGGTAACATTCCTAACTCCCTAAATTCTGGGAATATAATAAGAGCTATAATAAGGTTAAGGAGTTGTTGAATTAAAAAACATTCATATGGAGGAATTAAACATGCTTTTATTTCTTAAACTGTCTCCTAATGGAGAATAAAATAGGATTTATTCTTTAAATACAACACATAATAATTAAAGATGCTAACAACATACACTGCAATTTGGAACAATAACAATTTTTAAATTTTCTTTTCTTATTCATAAATGAAAACCAAAGGGGATAGGGTTTTGTCTTTTTATTATGACCTGAGTCAAGCAAAAGTACCTAAGACAATAGAGCTGAAAGAACTAACTACAGGGAGACAAGGTGAAGTAAGAGTGTTGCCAGGGAACATCTGCTATTAATATTAGTTCACTGATAAAAATAGGGATGAGAATGCTGGTACTCCTTCCATACAATTTGGTTTTAGTCAAATGGTTTAATCTAAACGTTTATTTCAATGCTATTGTTTATGGTAGAGTTGGCTGGGCTTTATCTTGGTTGAAAATTCATCTCAAACTTTTTTTAAAATTAGCATTGAAACAAAACCTTATTCAAAAGAGGAAGAAAAAAAAATCACCAATACAGTTAGGAAGGAATAAGAATACTGTTATGAATGCTGATAGGAATAAGATGAAAGGGAATAGGAAAAAGGATGAAGGGGAAAGGAAGAAAAAAATATTTGAATTAAAACAGTTCACTGAATTGAAATAGAATGAAAAACTTAGAAAAATAAAACTTAGTACAAATAGGAGATTAGAAACAAGTCCAAGAATTATAAAATAATAAAAATGGAAAAATAGTCATAAAGGCAAAAAAAAATTAGCTTACATATACATTTCACACTGAACGTTACAATCAATTCAAACTAGATAGTTGAAGTAAAGGAAAAAAGTAAAAATTAGAAAAAGTAAAATTTAAGCACGGGGAGAATTTTTAAACTATGGAACAAAAGAAATAAATTATTGGAAATAAACTAGATAATACAAAAGCAAAATGAGTTTACTAAAAAAAGAAATATTCCCCAAATAAAGAGATGTTAAGCTGGGAGAAAACCACTTTCTATTAAATATATCTGATAAAAACCCGATAGGTAGAATTTTGAAAGCAATAAATAGAAGCCTTAAACTAATTAAGCAAAAATCATACTTATTCCTCAATGGGGAAAAAAAAAATGGCCCCAAAACAAAATTTTTAAAGAAAATATCAATCTGCTTATAACTACTTAGAAAACTTAAAATTCTTAAGTAAATCAGAAAAATGATAAACTGTTTTTCTTATACCAAAATTGTCAAAAATTTCTACAAATAAAATGCAATGAACGAAGGGCTATGTAGAAATAAGAACACACCAGATCTCAGACTTAAAGCTGAAAAAGGAGCATCTGATCTATTTCATTTTTGGGGCCACAGAAAATGAAGCCCAAATTGATTAGGGTAACTTGCCTTTGATAGAATACATAGTAACCTGTAGGGCCAGGATTTGAACCTAAGACCTTACTATTTAAAAATCAGGATTTCTTTTATATTGCACTACACTGTCTTATTCTATTCCTATTAGCACTTTACTAAAATTTCAATTTAATTTAAAATTTATGCTTTAATCACATTTAAAACTTCAAAAGTGGGGTGCTTCCTTTCTCCTCTCCCCTCCTCCGGATAGATCCTACTTCTTCAATAGTTGAATAAGTGGTTTTCCCAGCGTTCTAGCCCCAGAGTGAAAGCAGCAGTGTCTCAAGAGGTTCTGGAATCAAATATCAAGACTAAGAATTCCAGGGGCAGCTAAGTGGTGCAGTGGATAGAGCACCAGTCCTGAAGTCAGGAGGACCTGAGTTTAAATCTGACCTCAGACACTTAACACTTCCTAGCTGTGTGATCCTGGGCAAGTCACTTATCCCCAATTGCCTCAGGGGAAAAAAAAAGACTAAGAATTCCTATTATATGTCACTTAATTACTTAGATCTTCTTTCTTCATCTGTAAAACTAGATAACATCTAAGATTTCTTGAAACTCTAACACTATGATTCAATAGTGAATAAGCTCCAAGCTTAGCTAGGCTTGGTAGTCAGATAACTGTTTTCTAGTCTTGTAGAACCTATTAGAGACTTGTGTTCTGATTAGCAAAGTTTTCAAAAGCCCAGAACTAACTCCATGTATATCACAATGAGGAAGTCATAGAGATTCTTTTTTCTCTGCTCTCTGAGTAATAATTTAGACAGGCTGACTTTTGGTGTTTACTGAATACCATATGTACAAAAACATTTACAGAAGCTTTTTTCATGGTTACAAAAAATGAAAACTGAAAGGATGTCTCTCAATTGTGGAATGCCTCAATAAATTATATGGTACATGAGTGTGATATAATACTGTTGTACTATAAGAAGTGATGAAAGGAATGATTTCAGAAAAACCTAGCATAACTTATATAAAATGATACAAAATGAAGTGAGGATGGGAGTAGGGGCAAGGGGGACTTGTCAGGAAGAGACATGATGTAAAAATATATTACAAGAAGTTAAAAAAAAGTATATGAAATTTTGTGTGTCTCAAATTGTCAAATTGTACACTTCCTGAAACAACATATAAGGAAGGAAAAAAAAAAAAATCACCATACCCTGCAGAGACAACTCTGACAATATCTCTTAAGTTAAGTTTAACAGAAGGAGTGAGTATGTATGTTTCATCTATTGTAGGTTCCTTATCTCCAACTGAAATCCAGTATCCTTCAATCTGGATAAGCCGACCTCCTTTAGGTTCTGGAATGGGCTGAAAAGATATACATTACAAAAAACAAAACAAACAAACAAACAAAAAAAAAAAAAATCACACAATCAGAAACCCATTCTTACTTTCAAGTAAGGACACATCAAGAGGAAAAAAAAAAACAAAAGAAACTTCTCTGGAAAGCCAATTTCTTCTGTTATTTTTCTTTTTTTTTTTTTTCTTTTTTTAATTTTCAACAAGGAAATGACAGCTTACAGAACAAAAGAATTCAAGCATAAACTATTAAATGTTCAAGAATACAGTTCACGCAAAATAGTTTTACAATGATATTATTTGATTAAATTGTTTTCTTTCCTAACAAAAGTCTCCCAAGATATGCAATTATTACAAGACAGTGTCTTATAAGAAATCAGAATCTTGAAAATTCTCTCTAACAAACACATAAAGGAGTTCTCTAAGAGGCATTTAAAACACAGCCCAATAAAACATCCTAATACTGATATAGGCACAAGTGTCCTGGTAGATACCCAAGGTAGCTGGATCTCTGAAGGACACAGCATGATATACTTTTATTTTATTTTATTTTTTAATTAAAGCTATTTATTTGCATAACATATGTATGGGTAGTTCCTCAGGATTGATTTTTACAAAGTTTTCCATTACAAATTTTACCCCCAGTCGCCTCCCCTCCCCTAGATGGCAGGAAGTCCACTACATGTTAATCATGTTAAAATAGCATAATATACTTTTAAATTTAATCTGTATTACCAATATTTTCTACATAACTTTCTTATCTGGACAATCAACATTTGCCAATTGTTCTGTCCAGTTTCAACTCTATCATCTTCATCATGTTGTCCCTACCTCTTCCTCCCAGAATAAACTCATCATTTTGGAGATTCCATCAATTTTGCAACTTACACCCCATTACAATATCTCTCCACTGCCTCAACACCTGTTTGAAGGATAGGAGAGCAGAGCAAAAAATTCCTCCTAGAGTTTCCCTTTATAGAGGTCTCAAAACCTGACTCAGTTCTTTATTTGCCATCTACAGATCCTTTTGGTTTCAGCTCTATATTCCTTTCATCATGTCCATACAAGCCCTTTGAACTGTAAACTCCCTGAAGAATACAGCAATTGTCTTTTTCTTATTTGTATCCCCAGCATTTAGCATAGAGTCTGGCACAAAGTAGGTGTGTGGGCAACTAGATGGCACAATGGATAGAGTGTCAGGCCTCAAGTTAGGAAGTCTCATCTTTCTAAGTTCAAATCTGGCCTCTGACAGTAGCCATGTGGCCCTGGACAACTCTGTCTGCCTAAATTTTTCATTTGTAAAATAAGATGGAGAAGGAAATAGCAAATCACTCCAATACTGTTGCCAAGAATACCCCAAATGGGGTCATGAAAAGCCTAACACCATTGAAATAACTAAAACGACTCAACAATGGCACATAGTAGGTAACTGATAAAAATTTACTGCCATGCATCATCAAAACAATAAATCAAGGCTTAATTTGTAGAGTTTGGCAATGAAAAACATTTAACAATCAACTCAGATTTCAGATGGCTCCAGCATATTACTAAATATGATATGCAAGATGTCAGAAGACCATCATCAGGGCATGGCAAAAACAGAGTCCAAAGATTGAAAGGCTCTCTCTGAAAGCATTAGTTCTCATACATTCAAGAAGCTGGGCCCAGGAACTACTGGCTACAACACAAAACAGCCTAGTTTTCAATGTCAGAGTTTGAGAGCAGAAACAGGCATTAATTGCCCCAGGTCACCCTGCCAGCAAATCCATAAGTGAGCAAAGGTCTTCCAGAGTCCATGGTCAACTCAGTATTTGTTGCAACATGGGGCTATCTCTGTTCAGTTCAACTCTCAAGACAAAGAACAGCCTTTTAATTAAACATCAAAAACCACAAAAAAAATACTGTCATTAAAAAGACAGAAAATGGATTTTCTTTTTCTTTTCCTTTTTGCTGAGGCAACTGAGATTAAGTGACTCGCCCGGGGTCACACAGCTAGGGAATGTTAAGTGTCTGAGACCCGATTTGAACTCAGGTCTTACTGACTTCAGGGCTGGTGCTCTATCCACTGCAACACCTAGCTGCTCCAGAAATAGATTTTCTTAATGAGATTTCATCAATGACTGACAAGTATTCATTAACAAGTAATTCAATTGAATGAATTTATACTAAGCACTTACTGTGTGCAGAGAGGTAGCCACATAGAGTAGCTTACAAATGATTTCATTCAGGAAGAATTGCATACAAAAGCCTCCTCTGCATTGTACTGGCTGTGTGACCTTGGGCAAATCACTCAATCTCTCAGTTTTCCAGGCAACTTTGTAAAACTAAAAATTGTGAGGAGATGCCAATCTGCACTGATGGTAGGAAGGTCCTCACTGAAAGTGTGCCAATGAAATCTCATCCCTGATCACTGCCTTCTTCCATCCAAAAATGTAAAATCATGGTGACAGAAGTACAGAGCGAGGGGTGGTGAGATAGCAAGATCTAGAAAATAAAATGCCTAGTTTCTATCCTTATAGAGCACACATACTACAAAGCTGTCAGTTCTTTTGTATTACCCAAGCACTTCAATTCTACACTTAAACTCATTTGACAGGATTCAAGATTTTAACATGGTCTTTCATTTGTCCAACGTATCCATACTAAATTGATTTAAAATTTTGGTATGAAAACATCTCTAATATTGGTCTAAAAAGCCAAAATGAACATACCTGTTTAAGGAGACTTTTGATGTTGCTGGATATAACATGCTGACAAATGAGTTTCTGAACTAAAGGGTGTGATGCCCTGTCAAGTTGTGTAAGGAAACCCAAGCAAAAGCCCTTTAAAAAAAGAAAAAAACAAATATATTTTGACTTTGAAAATCTATTTTCAAAATAATAATTATTTTGCAATTACAGGTCATTTATTTTTAGGAAGTGGGCAATCAAAATTCAAATCAAATTACTTTACTACAAACTTGGCATTATCGTGAAAAGCTATATGAGCAGCCTAGATACTGTTAATCAGAAGAATTAGGTCTTCCTAAAGGCAGAATGCTAGCACCTTCAAGCAGAACAAGGAGAGTGCTTGTATAACTCAGCCGAGTTAATTTACAGTCATTAATTATGTTTATTGTTTCATCTGTTCCTTAAGAGTTAGTTACATTTCATACTTCTTTAATCTCCCATTTTCGTATATCTTCACTATCTTAGTCACCTTAAATAATATCCTAATGGGATTTTTGTTATTCCAAAGGCTGACTGAGCACTCCTTTTCCCACACTATGGAAAAACTTGACAATAACATCTGTTAACAAGTCTGTAGTCAAGTTCTTCCCTTGTGTACACAAGAAAGAAAAAAAATGTCTTGCCTAAGAAAGAAAATAAGAATCAGACTGAATCAACGACAAACCACCTAAAATTCTGTTTCTTTACTCAAGTTGGAAAGCGCACACTTTCTACACAAACATTTAAAATATGGTAAGGTAGTAGAAAATGGCCAAGAGGAAATTTCTCGTTTTTTTTTTTCTTCTTAAATCAGGGGCATTCTGGAAACTTTGACTAAATGAAAAAACACAGGTAAGTTACAAAAAAATATGCTTCTATCAAGGCACAAAAAGAATCATTAACAGCATGTCATCTATCTATATAGAAGATAATCAACAAAATCAAATAATGTGCACAAAGACCTAAAGGGACTCAAGCAAATAAGAAACCATTTGCAAAAAATTTTATACATACTCCTTTTTAAAAACCACAATTACTTAAGAATTCTTGTCTCTATATATGGACTTGATTTTTTTTAGATGAATAATTTTTGTGTTGCATTTTATAATTTTAAAAAACACAAACATTTTTTCTACTTAATTTCTTAAAGTGTTTTTCACAACTACTTCTCTTCCATTAAGTCATACAATAGGTAAAAGTTAATCACCTCATACAGGGAGCGCTGGATGTTGTGACAAGGATTGGAAGCAGCAAATCTCAGCGCTCTACAGAGGGTGCGGAGGCTGTAATGAGGTCTGTGACCTGTCCCATCCACCAACTTGTTCATGGATTCCTTTCGCACAGCTATGTAGAAGCTACAAAAAAGGATTAAATAAGTAGTTATTATTATGCTAGTCCTTCAATTTCTAAACAAAAAACTATTCCACTGAGATAAGTTTTTCTTCTACTTAAATATAACTTACTCCTGAGACATGTATCACTATTTCTGCTGAACATTAAAATCTACAAATTACAGTATTCAATGATATAGAATCCAATCTGCTGGGTAGATGACACCAAATAAGGGAAAACCTATGAGAATACCCAAGCCAAATATAACATTTTTTAAATAAATACAAATTTGACCACATTGATCAAACACACACACACTTCTCCTGAAAGAAAAATCCTTTAAGCCAAGCAATGTAAATAAAGTGATGTAAAAAGAAATTTAAAGTATAATGTCCTAAGAAATCCTACTCTAATGATCAAATGAGGGAACTCAGTCCCTTCTGAGATGAGAGGAGAGAGCTGAGAGCAAAAAAAGTGCTTTATTTTTTTCCCAATATATGTTTACTTAGAACCTATAGTTTGCAAAAATAAACAAACAAACAAATAAATAAATATACTTTGAAGCTATACTTTACCCAGTATATATCCAAGGCGGGATTTGAAGCTCCTAATTACAAAATGTGGTAAAGCATTCAAATTCACTACAAAAATAGTAATTACCTCTACCAATGCAGTTTATAGTTTGAGAGCACTTTATAAAATGCCACAACTGCTAGTGTTACAGATATCATACTCATACTTCTACACTAAAAAAACATGCATTAAGTTCTCACTATGCACAAAGTATGAGAGGCAGCATATAGTACATGGACAAAGAGCTAGGCTAGCTCTCAAGTCAGAAAGACACAAATTTAGGTCCCACTTCTGAAACACACTGGGTATATGATTCTAAGAAAGTCATTCAAATTCTGATCAATTCTCTCAAACTATAAAAATGTTGAGAAGTGTTAAATTTGCATTGGTAGAGGCAATTTCCTCACTGGGAATTGCTTATACCAATGAAAATTATAGGTCTGATCCCTACCCCCCCCAAAAAAAAATTATGAGGCACTATCATAGTTCCTAAATGTTAAACACAAAAATGAAACAAAGACCCTAACCTGCAGAAGCATACATTCAAGAGGAGAGAAAAGTACATACATAGTGCTCAATGGGGCACGTGTATATAAAAAAGCTTATATACATATGTATATAAGGGAGATATATATACACAAATATGTACACATGTGTGTGTGTGTATGTATAAGGGTATATAAGGGAAAGCTTATATACATATGTATATACATGTCCACATACAAACCCACAAACTCAAAGGTCGGGAAGAGGGGTAGGAAGAAAGAACTTGATTAAAACACTGACAACTTACAATAACAAAGCATGCCTCTAAAGCACAGCCAATCCTATTCATTGAAACTATAAATAAAAATGCCAAAATCTATTTAGACAGATCTAGATTCAAACCATAATTATAACTAATAACTATTTATGCATATCCAAGAACGTGTATATGTGTGCATATGCACATGTGCATACTGGCTTACAAAAATTCAAGTACTTTACAAAAGGTTAAAATATTCAAAATTAAAAACTAGTAGTCTCTGCAATAATGTTCTGAGATCAAGCATCAAATGTACTGTAAGATAAGCATGTAATTTTCTTTTAGAAAAAGTGTTTCTAACCACTCTAGAACCTACTTGATAATTCCTTGAACTATATTTTTGTTTACATTCAATCCTTTCAGATAATCCACAATAAGAATGTGTAAATCTTCTTTACTCTCTAATTCTTCCACATAAAGTTCAGTCAACCTAGAAAACATATAAAAGATTATTACTCATTTAAAAAAAAGCATGTTAATTTCTTGAGATAAGAGCTTTCTAAAATTGTTTATAAAATCCATTTGCTGCTAAAAACAATAAATCATTAATTTTTCAAAGAAAAAAAATTTTTTTTTAGCTTAGATAGTCTACTATATTAAGTCTAAAAAGAGTCTACATTTTCTTCCAAAATGTGACTTAGCTAAAGCTGCAGCATGGCTTAAATTGCACTAATTTTTCAGGCTGCAAATATTTTTTCCCTTTCAGATGCCTCTGATTTTAACATGAATATTATATGAAATCTACCTGCATTGAGACTCACATAGTACTAATACATTTAAACAAAACAATTTTTTTAATTAAAATATTTTCAGTCTATGAAAATTCACTTTCTCAACTCCCACTAATTCTTTCAAATCTAAAAGTTTATTTTAAAGACTTTTATTAAAAAAAACAATTATTGCAAAGATATTTTGCCCCCCCCATTTCCTCCCCTCAGCCATTTAACTTGCTTTTCTTCTCATTTCAGCTATATCAGTTTTATTTTTGGAAAAAAAATATTATACAAAAAAAAATCTTATACAATCAAAACTGTCCACTTTACCATCAATGATCCTGCCTATTTCATTTGTCGAGAACTTCTCTTATACATAAACCAGAAAGGTAATTTCTTCCTTGTTCCACAAATTTATTTATGATATACCTCTTGATGTCTAAGTCATATGCCCACTCGGAGTTTATTTTGGCATAGGATGTTGAGTTGTTAGGCTAGACCTAACTTCTGCCATTTTGTTTTCCAGTTTTTCTACCAGGTTTTGTGGAATAGTAAGTTTTTACCAAAATAATGGAAATTTCTGAATTATCAAGTACAAGGATACTATGTCTAAGTCCATAAGCTGTATGCCATTTCACTGATCAGTGTCTCTATTCCTTAATACCAAATTGGTTTGATGATTACTGTTCTGCAATCTCATTTGAGATTTGGTACTACTAGGTCTCTTTCTTTAGTTAAAAAGATATTAATAATTTTACCAATTAAATAGAATATTGTCATCCAAAACAATAAGATACTTTGAAATTTATCTCTAAATCATGCTTTAGAAGAAAAAAAATTTTTTTTTGCACATTGTTAACATACTACTGGGAAACCCATTAGGGTTTTTAAAAATCTATAAATCAGCAGCCTAATTTATAGAGTATGGCCCTTATCAAAACCAAACAGGACCACTATCTTCTCGATCTCAGACCCAACTATGAGTGAGTCAATCTTAAGCAGGAAATATTAGTTAAATCATACAGAGGTAGGAAGAAGTCTATTTATTACTCCATTTCTCTAATCATAAAGACCTCCAAAAGCTAACAGCAGCAAAACACAGAAAATAAGCAAAAGACAAAAATATATACCTATGCCTTTCTGCTTGCAATCAAAAGAATATAATCTCTTCTGTGTTTCAAAATTTGAAAATTTGTTGAAACTTCAAAGTGGGGAGAAACATGATCATTTGAATCACAGTAGTAAGTGGTAAAAGATAAATGTGTTGGGGTATCTAGGTGGCGCAGTGGATGGATAGAGCACCAGCCCTGAAGTCAGGAGGACCTGAGTTCAAATGTGGTCTCAGACACTTAAACATTCCCTAGCTGTGTGATCCTGGGCAAGTCACTTAACCTCCATTTCCTCAGCAAAAAACAATAAATAAATAAATGTGTGTATATGCACATGCTGTTTTGCAAAAATCCCAAGTACTTTACAATAGGTTAAAATATTTAAAATTTAAAACTAGCTATTTCTTAGACTTGGCACTTTTCAACAATGAGGTGATTCAGGGTAATTCCAATAGACTTGTGATGGAAAGTGCCATCTATATCCAGAGAGGAAAATAGAGTATAGCCCCTCATTTTATAAATAAGGAAAATTGAGGCACAGCTAGGCTAAATAATTTGTCCAAGGTCACAAAACTAGTGTCTTAAAGTGGGATCTAAACACAGCAAAACCCAGAATTTGACTTCTGAAAAGCAGTTTGCTTTTTTCTAAAAAGCGTACTTGGCAGCAGTCAGACAACATCTCCTACCTGTTTCTTATTCCCTGAGGCAGGTTTTTTTTCCCCACATCAGTAGCTGGATTCATGCAGGCAAACAGACGGAAGTCAGGATGTCGTGTGAGTGGTTCTAAGACAGGAAAAGGCAACATTAGTTGTCGTGACAACATTAACCAATGTGGATATATCATGATGATCATTATATCAAGATCACCTGGTTCCAAACATTTTCCAGGGCCACTTGAATGCTTCCTTACCCTTAGCCTGGCTTACACTGGCTTCGTCAGAGTCAAATTCTCGGTCCTCTTACATACCATGACAATTACTGTCCATATCCCTTATCTGGCATGCAATCAAATATTGCCTTTGGCATCTCCAATCCAATGCCCCTAACTAATTATCAAAATCACTGAATAAATTATTATTGTAACTAATAATATTACTCATTTTTTAAGCATTTAACTTTTCAGATGTCCACCTCTTCTCATCTCCTGAGATAAGACAAAAATCCCTTTGAGGGCATGAATTCTATGTCAAGACTTCACTTCTTCAAAAAACCATCATAAAGCCACTCTCCAATAGATAAATGGTCAAAGGATATAAACAGACAATTTTCAGATGAAGAAATTACAACCATTTCTAGTCATATGAAAAGGTGCTCCAAATCACTATTGATCAGAGAAATGCAAATTAAGACAACTCTGAGGTACCACTACACACCTATCAGATTGGCTAAGATGACAGGAAAAGATAATGACAAATGTGGGAGGAGATGTGGGAAAACTGGGACACTGATACATTGTTGGTGGAACTGTGTACAAATCCAATCATTCTGGACAGCAATTTGGAACTATGCTCAAAAAGTTATCAAAATGTGCATATCCTTTGACCCAGCAGTGTTTCTATTGGGCTTATATCCCAAAGAGATCTTAAAGGAAGGAAAGGGACCCACATGTGCAAGAATGTTTGTGGCAGCCCTTTTTGTAGTGGCTAGAAACTGGAAACTGAACAGATGCCCATCAATTGGAGAATGGCTGAATAAATTAATATTATTGTTCTGTAAGAAACGACCAGCAGGACGATTTCAGAGAGGCCTGGAGAGACTTGCATGAACTGATGCTGAGCAAAAGGAACAGAACCAGATCATTATACACGGCAACAAGACTATATGATGATCAATCCTGATGGACCTGGCTCTCTTCAACAATGAAATGCTTCAAACCAGTTCCAATTGTTCAGTAAAGAAGGCCATATACACCCAGAAAGAGGGACATGAGATATGGACTACAACATATCATTTTCATGCTCTATATTGATGATTGCTCGCATTGGGTTTCCTTTATCAGATCTTTTTTGTTCATGTAGATACGATTGTTCTTGTACAGCAAGATAAATATGGAAACATATATACATATATTCGACTTGTCAAATATTTTAATATAATTAACATGTATTAGACTTCCTGCCATCTAGGGGAGAGGAGGAGAATAAGGGGGAAAATTTGTTACGGAAAGCTTTGTAATGGTCAATGTTGAAGAACTACCCATACATATGTTATGCAAATAAAAAGCTTTAATAAAAAAAAATAAAAAAATAACAAAAACCATCATAAAGCACAGGATGCAGAGTGGGAGAGAATATAATCCCATTCTCTCATTTGAAAATGAGAAAATTTGAGTGCCACAGACAAGATATACAAAAATGACTACATAACAGGCAATCAATAAATTCATTAAACAAATAAAGCCTATGACTATAAGACTCATTCTCTTAAGTAACCTATAAGCCTTACAACATATGAAGGCCCTAACAATAACATGTTACCTGTGTCTCCACGATCCATCAAAACCAGTGAGCCAGAGCAACCTTCCAGTAAACCACTCAGGCATTCTAATGTTTCAGGAGCTGCCAGGTTAATCTCATCGAGTAAAATCCATTCTCCTTTCTTTACTGCTTGTGCCAGGGTGCCCTAAATACAAAAACATAGAGCTTAAGAGTCTATTGCACTAATTAAGAAACATATAGGAGCCAGCATCATTGCTCTCATCAATAAATCTGGAGATAACAAAGTTTATTATGTTCTCCCTAATGTCCATTGTCAACCAGGTGACCCAAGTGTTTATATGCAGTGAAGTGGTACAGTAAGGACAGACACTGGCCTTAAAGTCAGAAAAACCCATATTCAAATCTGGTCTCACACATTAGCTTTAGAACTGTGGGCAAGGCACTTAATAACCTGTTTACCTCAGTTTCCTCAATTGTAAAATGGGTTAGCACCTCCCTCCCAGGGTTGTTATAAAGATCAAATAAGACAATATTTGTAAAGCCTCAGTACACATAAGGTAGGCCCTATATAAATGCTAGCGATGATAACGATAATAGATGATGGCAATGATGATGATGTGTAGTCTAGTTTTTTCTTAAAGATTATTAATGAGGGAGAACCAGCAGTCTAACAGTACAATCAATTCTACTTTGAAAAAGATCTAAATGTTAGTAAGTTTTCTTAACATCAAGCCTAAATTTGCTGCTGTGTAACTTCTATACACCATTCCTCATTCTGACCATCTGTGAACATGCAGAGCAATTTCAATCCTTCTGTCAAATACATGGTTCTCTCCTAACCAACCCTGTTCATCTTCAGGCTAAAGATCCTTGTTCTAATTCAAGGTCCTAGAGGTACTAAAACTTATCAATTTCCTTCCTAAAATGAGGTTATGGGAACAGAACCACACTGTGTACTCTAATAGTCTGACCAGTGTAGAGTATAGTAATCTATCATTTCTAGAAGTTACAACTCTCTTAGCACAGTTCAAGATTACATTAGGCAGAAAAAAATTGCATTAGCCTTTATGCCTGTTACTTAATACTGCTGACTCATTCAAATTGCAGCCCACTAAAACATTCAGATCTCTTTCATATAACCTGTATAGCCACACACTCCTTCATTTTGGACTTGGAAAGGTGATTTATTGAGTCCAAGAGTAAGACATTGTACTTATCTCTACTTAACTTATTATGCCAATGTTTTAGCCTATAAAATTTTTGATCCTACCTGATATTGGCAAAGCAGCAATCCATTTCAGGTACATACAAAGAACAAGGGGAAAAACTAATACTATGAAGAATAGTTATATAGTATATCATGGCTTAACTGGGGAACAGGAGTGCAGAAAACTGGATCAGCCTATCAATACAGCAATATCAATTAACACAATAAATCAGAAAAATCTACAGACGATATTTCATATCTGTCCATTAAAGACATGTCTGAAGTAGTATTAATTAGCTCATCAACTCAATTTCAGCTAGAAATGTTTACCAAAACAATGAAAAAAATCAGTGAGTCAAACATGTATTAAACATGTACTATGATCCTAACTCTATACTAAGCATTTGGGATACAAATCTCTAACACCCCCTAAATCCAGTCTCTTTTCTCATTGAATTAATGCAGACAACATACTAAAGAACTAACTACAAACAAACTATCTACAAGATAAGGCTCACTGGGAAGAAAAAGATTATAAGGATTGGAAAAGAAAAGAAAGGGTGTATTAAGGTCTTACTACTATTACTACTACTACTAATAATAATAAGGAGGGAGTCAGGTTATGAAATGCTTTGAATGTCAAAAAGAAGATTTCTATGTGATTCTGAAAGTGACAGGAAGCCACTGGAGTTTTCTGAAAGAAGATGGGAAGAGGGAGGAGATCCATTGACAGTTGAGTAGAAGATGGACTAGAGTGGGGAAAAACTTCATAATTTAAAACAAGGTCAACACACCTTCAAATTTGAATATGTGGTTTGTCTTTTAGCAGCAAGGTGACAACATAAAAAACCTTTTCAGTTGTTCTAAAAATATTAAGGAATTATATTTCTTTGCTTTAAAAAAAAAAAACCTCACTATACTACATTGCCTCTAGTCCTACTTAGATATGAAGTGATTGGACTATTGATTCATCAGAGAGCATTTCCTTTTCTGCATTACCAGAAAGTATGGGGATGTAACTCTCTCTTTAGAGAGAGAATATTGATAGGAAGTGACAAAAAAAAAAAAAAAAAGAGTAGGGAATAATGTTTTGGAATACTAATCCAAAATTGCATTTTAACATATAATCTTTTCATTAAATATTCCAATAAATGTTAATATCAAATTGGCTTAAGTCTTAGGAAATAGAGGATTAAACCAATGTGGACAATTCTCTCTCTAGAAGTTCTCAAACATTAGATTAATGTCAAAATAAATAAAATTATTTCTGATAGACTTGTACAAAGTATAGTATTTATAGTTCACCACTTTCAGTATTCATCTTCCCTCAATACATCTGTGTCAGCAGTGGTATTCGTGACTATTTTATAAGGTGGTCTTTTCCGTTAAGGAAATCTGATAAAGTTTAACACATACATAGCATGCACACACACACACACACACACACACAGAGCTTATTTCTATCATGTATTTAAATATGACCACAAAAATCAGTTTGAGAGTCAAGCAATCATGCTATAGAGATATGTAACCAAAGTCAAATACCTCTACAAATGCAAACAGTAGGGCATTTTCAGTCAGTTTCATTTGTTGCTGGGCATGGTTGAGTTTCAAACCAAACGCTTCCCACTTTTCTCTTAATAGTAAGCCTGAGGGGGGAAAAAAATTGAAAATTAATCTACAATATGGGGCATTAAGGAATGACTTCGCCACAAGCATACATAAGGGGGCTGGACTAGATGGCATGTGAGTTTCCTTCCAATTCTAAATCTATGATCCAAAGACTCTATAAACATATACAATATGCTTTAAAGATACCATCTAGGAAAGGGAGTAAGGGGAAGGAGGGAAAAAGTTGGAACAGAAAGTTTTGCAAGGGTCAATGTTGAAAAATTACCCATGCCATGTTTTACAAATAAAAAAGCTTTAATTTAAAAATAATTTTTTTTAAAATGACTACAAGTTCGACTATGGGTATAATTCACTTTCAATTCCCAAGGCAATACTCTAGGTCTCTAAGTTATAGAGGTAAGGATGACTTCCATCAGTAGAGAGAGTTTCCAACACCAAGAGTTTCTTGAAATGATCAAATCTGGACCAGTATCCCTCCCCACCATCTACAAATGGCAAGTAACTTAATTACTTTAAGTTATTATATAATTATAAAGAACAAGTACTATTTCTATTTTTGCTGCGAAGGAAAGAAATCAATGACCCAAGACTCAAAGTCAGCCCACAGATGGACTCCAGGTATGCTGAAGAACTCCCATTCCAGAATTCAGAAAGGAAATTACATCATACCTTCAAATAAAATCTCTTGCAAAGTTTTATACAACCATATACATTTAGCTTGTTTCTGAAAGCTAAGTGAATAGTTATTTGGCAGCAGGTTTATGAGTTTGGCCATCATTAACAAAATGTGTTGCAAATAACTGTTCTCTATCCAAAAAAACTAAGTCTTTCATTTAATTCTATCACTCTCACAGACACCATGGGGGTGCTACAGCACTCTGCTGGAAGAAAATATTTGCTGAAGAATTGCGCCAAGTACTAGTTCTGCAACTGATTTTATGCTTTGATAGCGCTCCCTGAAAACTGCATCTTTCTTTACATCATATTCCTTTTGTTATATTTTCTCCCCTCCCCTTGAGCTGCTCATTTATTGCCCTCAGTTACCTGCATCACTGGTTTTTGTTTCCTTGTTGAGGGCTGACCTATGTACATGTTGCATTAGTTTAAGCAGATCTCGCCAACGTTTCTGTCTATAGCAGGTCTGAATGTGTCCCAAAAATGTAAGATTCTGCTTCCTGGAAAATGTCTGAGTGAAGAGCTCCTCAAAGCCCTCTCGTAAGGGCAGCCATATAAGTTTATGATCCACTGGTTTATAACTGAAAGAAAATGCAAAGATTCTAAAAAATTGAGTTCAGAACAAGGAATCAAGGAATAACTTAGAAATTAAGGGTGTTATCTAATAATACCTCACATGGGAAAAAAACTATAGAAAAAAATTATGACAATAATATTTATAAATTTTCACGTATAATTCCCCTCTCTTCTATAGAGGTCAATCTATAGTAAAGACCTAAAAAAAAAAAATTTAAGTGCAAGTGATTGCTACTTGATGTGTTCATATAAAATGAGTTGAGCCATCACTGCTTATTATTTACATTAAATAAAAGTAAAATAGAGATTAAATAGTCCAAATGCCTAACAGGGGAAACACAAAAAATACCATAGCCATCTAAATACCAGAAAATTATCAAACACAACACTAACGACATTAAATTATAGAATATATAAATGAAAGAAAATTAAGTTAAAGAAAGCACCTAAGAACTTAGGTCTTTCCCATTCACAAAATCCACTTTCAAAGGTCATCTATTATGCGATAACTTCATTTTAGATAGGGTTTATTAAATAGATGTCTTCTATGTTTGATAAAAATCTAAGAGATCAATGATATTCATTGCAGAATATGAAATAATTAAAAAACTGATTTGAAGGACATGATTCTATTAAGAGCAACATGGAATATATCTGACAAAAACTTAGAAAATTCCACAAATACCCAGAGCTGGCACCTCTACAACTGGCTCATCCAATGTTACAGAAATTTAAAAAACAAAAATTTTAAACGAGGAAGCCAACTTAAAACAAATCTGCTACAAGGAAAAATGAAAGCAACAAACTAAAAATCAAAAGGACACAAAACAAGCTTAACAGAATTTACACACAGGTACAGTGCTCCATCAAAATAATGCCAATAATAAGAAAGAAAGATGAAGAAATTAACCCCGCCCAAGATGTCAAAAAAAAAAAAAAAAATTTAACCATCCCAGCAAAAAGGGAAATTATTTAAATAAGGTACTCATTTCTTTAAAAAATTTTCTTAGTAACTATCCAATGTTAATGGAATAAATCACATATTTAATTTTAGAAGCCTATACAGCTTATCATTTGGGTATTTTCTCAAAATATAAAAAAATTTGTACTACTCATAAACCAGGCTGCTCCCTCCACCTCTCCTTCCCCAGTATTAATAGGAAAGGTAGAAATGTAGTATTTTCATAGGATAATAAAAATTAGACTACAGTATATCAAAAACCTTAAGGCCCCAATAAGCATACTTCTTGCCAATATTTCATAGACTGTTTCCCTCTAATGATTATTTGCCTACATGTTTTGATTTATATGGAATAAGACTGTTTGGTTTCCATTTTACAGTGTAATCTTTGAATACAAACTAATACATCTCAAACATAAGTATTCAATGCTGTTTCAGGATGGGATGGTCTGGGTTTGAGGATATTCCTGTCATATTTTACTTAGTGCTTCTTAATGAACAAGAAATGTAACATTTAAAATGTTAAATCTGCAATCTATCTCATATGACACAACAGAAGAGAGAGTAATAATTTCAAATGTCTAGAAAAAGCACTAACCCGCCAAGCAGATCTGCTGTGTCACTCTGTTGGTTCATGTTAACAACCCTCAAACGGTGACCTTCGAAGAACACACAAAAACTGGTTACCATTTAAAAATACATTCTATGAGCACAGAAACATCTTCAAGTTTTCTTATTACCTGTAATGTGAGCCAAGTATTGGACAGCAGAAGTCTTGCCAGTGCCTGTCTCACCCACCAGCAAAACTGGCTCCCCTTTGCTGACACATACTGCAAGTTGTTCCATCAGTACAGAAGCTGGTCGAGTAGCAGCAAAAGTGAGCTTCTCCCTGATCAGAAAAGATGGATAACAATGGTGAAAAACAAAGGCTAGCCTAGAAGACTTGGGTTTTGTCTAGACTGAGAAACTTGTGAAGAATAGCTCCAGACCACAACATAACATTTTCATGCTCTCTATTGATGTTTGCTTGCATTGTGTTGCCTTTCTCTGATTTTCTTTTTTTTCTTGTAGATAGGATTTTTCTTGCACAACTTGTCAAGTATTTCAATATTATTGACATGTAGTGGTCTTCCTGCCATCTAGGGGAGGGGAGGGGACTGGGGGTAAAAGTTGTAATGGAGAGCTTTGTAAAGATCAATGCTGGGGAACTACCCATACATATGTTATACAAATAAAAAGCTTTAATAAAAAAATAAAAAATTTTTTAAAAAATTAAAAAAAAAGAATAGCTCCAAAAGCTTCACCTTCTTGCTAAGAAGTGTATGATACAGCATCAAGAGATTTTATCGAGCTTCTAGTCACTAAATGGTTTTTAATGCTAGATCTGCCACTGACTCGCTAGGGACACTGGGAAAACCCCTCAATCTTGGAGCCTCAAGTGCTACCTTAGAAAACAAAACAAAACAAAACAAAAGAATGCTTACTCCATATTTCACACAATGATTACAGGATCATCTTACATTTATAGCTAGAAGGAATCTCAAGACATTATCTAATATAACTTCATATTACAGATGAGGAAACTAAGGTCCAAAGCATTAAGTGACTAGCCCAAGTCTTCCCAGTTAATAACAAACTGGAGAGATGGAATTTGATAGCCAAATCTACTGATGTCAAATTCAGAATTTACCCCAAGCAACACAAACTGAAAAGTGCTTTTATATTACTGTAGGAGATATCCTTGAATTCTTTAACCAGAAACTCAGTTTGAACATTTCTATTTAAATTCACAGCTGATTTACAGGTAAAACATATTTATCTTCACGAAATAGTATGCCAATGACCTAGGACTTTTGGCTGCTATTCTGTCTTGATATGCTCTATTGTTTTTAAAGATATCTGCTACTTTACCTTGTCCTTAAGTTCTCACTCTGCCTATCCCTTTGCTCTTTTATGAAGTCTGTTGTAACAGATAGAAATCTAAGATATTACCTTTTGATGCCTGCCATATTTATATTCTTTGGTTCTGTGTAGTCAAATCTGAACCCCCCCAAAAAATTAAAAGTGAAAGAATCATTTTCACACAAACAGAATTTCTGTTAAGGGGACAAAAAAATGAAGAAAAAATTACTCCAATTTTCTGTTTGACATAAAAGGATATTTTCAAACTATGCAAGGAAAATAGACTTTTATCAATAATTGGTATTCTTCCCAATGATTGTTTTCCTATCTTAGGTCCACCTAAGCCCATAAATTACAGGCAAACAAAAAACACTCTAGAATAGTGAATAATAACAAACTATTACAAAAGCACATTATGATTGACTAAGCATATTTATTTGCTACTATTTTTTTTTGGACCAGACCTATGATTTCAAAGGTGTGAAGGAACTTGGATGCTTATTCCATTGATGCAGAGCATCAATTCCTTTTGCCTTTCCCTTTTAATGTACTGTATACCACATTACTTCTGTTACCTTTCATGTGAACTACATAACTCCTGACATGAAGCAGGCAATGCAAGTTATTTCTATACAAATTTTATAGATGAAGAAAACTCAGAAAGGTAAGGTAATATGTCATATTACATATTACATAATGGTCAGAACTGGGTTTAGAGGAAAGGTCTTCTGATTGCAAGCCTCCTGTGATATTATCATCACTGCTACTTCTTGACTGTGGTAGAATGGAAAGAACACTGGACTAGAAAACAAAAGACACATATTCAAACCCCAGTAAAATGGGGCTTACAATGCTAATAGGCCAATTGTTCCTCAGACATATGGAATCTGTCTCCTAGGATCCCTCAAAAGCAAACTGCAAGATGGGACTCAAGTGTTACCCTCCACAACCTCCTGATGCTTAAATCTATTCCCCTTTCCCAAAAAAATTAACTTATATTTACTTTGTACATATCTTTTATTTATAATATAAACATACTGCTTTTCACCTTTTGTTTCTATGTTCCCCATTACTTCACATGGTATCTGGTACATACTAGGTCCTTAAAAAATGCTTACCAATTAACTACCAACAGTACCAACTACCTTACACAATAACTGTACAAATAAAATGAGAATGTATAAAACATTTGGTAAACCAGAGACTTAGGTCAGCTTTTATAATTAATGAAAATATGGGTCAAGGGTTTTTGTTTTTTGTTTTTTTTTTTGCTGAGGCAATTGGGGTTAAGTGACTTGCCCAGGGTCACACACACAGCTGTTACGTGTCTGAGACCAGATTTGAACTCAGGTCCTCCTGACTTCAGGGCTGGTGCTCTATCCACTGCGCCACCTAGCTGCCCCTTGGGTCAAGGGTTTTGAACAAAACCAAGAAGTTGGATGTTAGAACCTCCATTCAAAAGTCAACAGTTTTACAAAGAGGAGCTGACTTTACCTCTGGACCTGGACAGCTGGACTTTGTATCCGCAGTAATCGTGTTCTGCCCACTTCTACTTCTAATTCATTTACCACGATCTCTGGCTTGTAAAGTTGACAGAAGTATTCAGCCTGTGGGGAAAATGAATTGTGCTTCAGATAAAACTGCTCCTACATTTCCACAGCTACCATGCCCTGGTTATTTAGGATATTGCCATGAGACTCATTCTCTTAAAAAACAATCTTCCTAGATAAAACTGCAAAAAGATATGTGACTCATTATGAGTGGAGAATCTCTGCTTTGAAAATTCAAAAGACTTTTTCTCAAGCCTAATCCTTCTTGCACTCTCTATATCATCTAACATAGCTAATTATCTTATCTAACTCTTCCCTCTCTGAGTTTTAGTGAGTCTGTGGTCTCTTAATTCTTTTCCTGCCTTGATGATTACCCCTACTAAATCTCTCTTGCTAGATCTTTATGCGTCTCTTGCCCAGGAATTGTGTGTCCCTCAAAACTGTATCCTGGGACTTCTTCTGTGTTCTTTTAATCTCTCTCACTTGGTGATTTTATCAATCTAAGTTTATGCAGATAATTCTGTCTATGCATCTCTATGCATAATACTGAATATCTACAAAACCAGGTGGGTTCTCTCCTGAGCTCCACCCCTAAATCACCAAATGTCTATTGAACTTTTTGAAATGGATGTCCTATAGTCAACTCAAACACAAAATATCCACAACAAGACTCATTATCTTTCATCTCTCCTACTCAAAGTCCCCCCCTCCTACATCATACCCTTCCTTCAGAACACTTTGCTACTACAATAAAGGATATCACTCCTCCCAATCACGGAGGTTTGCAATCTTAGTATCATCCTGACTTCTCATTCATGTTTACCTATACAATCAAGTAGCCCTGTAAAATTTCTTTCTCTACAGTTTACTATACAAGTCTCTATACAAGTCTCCTGTTCCTACTTAAATGGCCACCGCTTAAGTTCAAAACCACATTTTCAATTACCTAGACAATCCTCTCTCTAATCTATCCTCCACATAGCTGCCAAAATGATTTTCCTACAGTAGGTATCTGTATCTGACCACATCATTCAGCTACTCAGTGAAATCCAAAAAATCCAGGATAAAAATACAAAACCAATAGTGGACACCAAGACATATATACTTGCTAAGTAACAAGGTATATTTTGAGAACATAAACAGAGAGGTATATGATGACCAAACTGCCCAATATAAACATAGGAAAATCCATCAACAATTTTAAAAGATTTAAAAGGCAGTGATGATGTAAGAGAGGCACTTGACAAGATAGATGTAAGAGTTACCCATCAGAAATAATTTAAATATAGAACACAATGGGAATTTCAAGGTTCACCTTCTTCTTGGAGATGTTTAACTTGCTCCCAATAACCTCTGCCATCTTCAGTCTGCTTGTTTGCTTAGATAGCATAGCTGTGAAGCAATCCAGAGCCTGTCAAAGATAAAGACAAATCTTTAACTCTTCACTGAATGTGAAAATAATGGAAATTAATCCTCTATTATAAATGTTTAAGGATGTGATTATAACAGAGGCAATCTTATCTGACAGAAATAACTGATTCCTTTCATTATTTTATGAAATCAAAATGCACCGAGCATCTAGCATGAGAGACATTATGCAAGGAGAAAGAATGTGACAGAATATATCTGTTTTCTATCCTCAAGAAGGTACCATTTAGTGAGATAACATATAAGATAACAATGCAGAAAATGTCACTAAACATTGCATGACTAATTTCCAAACAGATGGTACAGACAATAAAGGCAACTGGTTCAACTCTGGAGAAAGGTGATAAAGGAAAATGTAAGAAAAGAGGTAGAAAAATGGAATAGAATTTGAAGAGTGCCTAAGTTTGGATCAGGAGAAAAGATAGCATGGTGAATGTGCTCTAGAGGACTGACCTAACACAAGCAAATGCACAAAGAATGAAATACAAATAGCATGTTAATGAAATGCTGAATAGAATGGTCTGACTGATGCAGAAATTTCATAGGAAAGGAATAACAGAATATAAGGTTAGAAAACAGTTTGAGACTAGCCAGAAGGAGGTCTTGAATGTCAGAACAAGGAATGTGGACATTATTTTGATGACATTTCCATCCCTCCCCCAACATACTGACGCCCCCCCCCCCCCAAGTAAAACTACCATATAAAAATCAATATATTTTAAATGCTAACCTAGCAAGGTATATAGATTAGATTAGAAGAAAATGTCAATTAGTAGGATGCTGGAGGTTATTTCATTAATCAAAGCATGAAATGGTTGGAGCCTTGATGCACTTGGTGATTATGGAAATGACAAAGTGAGGAAATAAGGCAAGGGATATTACTACTTGAAAGGAGTAGTAATGGATGACTGAAAAGTTTCAAGTTTAAATACACTCATTCAATAAACATTTATTAAGCACCTACTCTGCCCACTATGTGCCAGGCACTGTGCTAAGTGCTAAAGTTATAAGCTCCAAAAACAAAAGAAATATATTAAGATGTAAAAGGTTATACTATAAATAAAGAGCATAAGAAGATTATCTTTCAAAACAATGGCTAAGGAAGTTCTTGACCAAACATGGGAAAAAAGATAACAAGAGACAAAATAGATTTGATTACATAACCAAAATAATGCCATTGGACAAATATCTTGGCAGCAAATTTTTCTGATAAGGGTCTGACTTGCAAGGGGCAGCATTTGGCACAGCGGATAGTGTGCTAAGCTTGGACTCAAAAAGAAACACCTTCCTGGATTCAAATCTGGCTTTCAGGCACTTGTTAGCTATATGACCCTAGGCAAATTACTTAAACCTGTTTGCTTCAGTTTCATCTGTAAAATGAGCTGGAGAAGGAAATAAAAAGGCTTTTCAGTATCTATGATAAGAAAATTTCAAATAGGTCCACAAAAAGTTAAATGTAACTAAAAAAACCAACAGAACAACAACAAATTGCAAGGTATATAGGAAATACACAAGAACCATTCTATAAGAGAGAAATTGTGATAGGATAAGAAGTTATTCTCATTTTTCAACAATTACATCAACCATATCACTCTTGAAATTACACTGAAACTCTATATCACATATATTAGTTGCCAAAGACGATAAAAATGGAAAATGCTAATGAGTGGAAAGCATAAAAACAGACATTAATGAACTTTTCAAGCTGTGAATTGGCATAGGTATTCTGGAAAACAATTTGGAACTGTACTCAAAAGGGTATTAGCTTCTACCTCTATTAGGCATCTACCCTAAAAAGACAAAATAAGGAGAGAATAAACCAATAAATCTAAAAAAAATTTATATTATGTCTCTTTGGCAAAGAAAAGAACATGAAACAAATGAGTGCACATTAAATAGCTAAACAGATTGCAGCATATAATTAAACTGAATTATTACTGAAATATAACAATAAATCAATGTCTATAGTATCATCTTTTCCTCTAAACTTATCTTCAATCTACCTTGTGTCTGTCTTGTTTATATATGCCTACTTATGCACATTATATCTCCCTATTAGAATGTTAAACTTCTAGAGGGGCAGTGACTATTTTGACTTTTTTCTTTGCATTCTCAACACTTAGCACAGTGTCTACTATGTAAGTGCTTAATAAATGTTTATTGATTGATGGATAGTAACTACCACATTGAAGTAGCTACTGAACTGCTGACACAAGTGAGATAATGCATACAAAATACTTTGTAAATCTTAAAAATGAAATATAAATGTCATAATTAGCATAAAGTACATTATGAAATTTTTAGCTTTTTATTTATTAACTTTAATTCATTGTTGTAATGTCTCCTTAGAGGTTTATTTCAAAGTAGGATGGGTACATTTACTTTTTTTTTTTTTAACATTATTTTATTTGACAGTTATTACACTTCTAAAACATTTTTAACAAAAGTGATCCCTTTTTGAAATTTTACATTTCTACCTCCAACCTCTCTAAGATAATATTAGTTTGTGTGGAAGTTAAGTCCCTTGACTAGCTTTAAAAGTAAGAGACATCAAGTGCACAAAAGAACAAGCTTGACAGCAGATGAGTAGAGGCAAGGGGGGGATAAAGCTTTAGACAGATGCATCAATGAAAAGAGACAGATGGAAATTATGGAGCACAAAGGAAACAAGACTTCAGAGGATTATAACTTACCTCCTGAAAAATATTGAGTGACGTAGATGAAGAAGAACTGTCAAAGCTGTAAGAAATCCTGTTACACCAATTCAGTAAATCCCTAGAAGAAAAAGGAAAATAAGCAATGATGATGAAGATAAAACAGAGATAATGGAGAGGCTTTCTGTGTGACTATTTATTCAATTAAGCTCAGATAAGTCATTAAAATTAAAACTTTAAAAAATGTCTAACATGCTCAATGTATGAATAAAACAAAATAAAACAAACAAACAAAAAAAAAAGCCCAGCAAGTTTATAACTTAAGTTCATAACTTAGCAAGAACCAGGAAGCTAATAGAAAGACACTGTAGGAAAAAGAAGAAAAAGAAACTTCATGGACTAGGGGGTCAGAACCTGTTTTATCATTCCCCAGCACCAAAATTCTGATCTGGAACCTGAGATACCCTTTAATCGGATCTTTAATGAATTGAGAGATATGGTGTTACCATATCTTGTAAAGATATGTTCCCAGCTTCTAAAAGAAGGATCATCTATTACCTCATAATTATGCCAATCAATCAGGAACTGTTCCTTCTACATTCCCAAAACCTAATCTACAGTTGAAAGGAAGAAGGAGGGAGTCATACATCAATGTTTCCAATCTATGAAATAATACTCATAACTGCAAAATAGTTTTGATGCTGCCTAAAATTCTATTCATTTGCTTCATGAGGTTAGCAAGAGATGAGCGAATGTCATCCATTTAAAACTTAACATGCATAAATTTAATAAACTTGTTTTTCTAATGTTTAGTATTAAAGAAATGGGAATCAGGATTCTGTTTTTAGGAGGATGAAGTCACAGCAGATCATTTCAATATAGCATATTCAAAAAATATACACAGATTTTTTTTAATAGGAGAATTTGGAAAGCCAGGCATTGGGTAACTGGTAGCTTTTAATTTTAACTTGGTAAAGCTTTGTTTCCTGGCCTCTGTTTAGAGACAAAATCAGGGTATAATGTATTATAGTCCCAGAGGCTATATTATTTTATGAAATCAAAATGCACCGAGCTTATTTGTCCCTGGATTCCAGTTAAAGAACTTTTGCACTAGACAATCTCTTAAGGTCTGATGGCCTAACTTCTACTGGGACATGAGCAGAACTAACTACAGCAACAAAAAAAGGATACAAAGAGAAATTTTCCATTATTCAAAGATTAGGAAATAATGAACACTAGTTATTTCCATGAACTTAACACATACTAAAAAAAAGTCTTGGATAATAAAATTATCTTAATCACATTCATGATGAGGAATTGTTTTTCAGTCATGTCCAATTCTTCAAGACCTCATTTGATATTTCCTTAGCAAAGATACTTAAGAAGTTTGTCATCTCCTTCTCTTGTTCATTTTACAGATGAAAAAACTAAGGCAAAAAGGGTTTACTGATTTACCCATCATCACACAGCTAGTAAATGTCTGAAGCTAGATTTGAACTCAGCAATGAGTCTTCCTAACTTGAACCCCAGCCCTATATTTACTTTTGTCACATGCTGCCCCTGAGGAATTATAGATCTGCAAAAAGGATACAGTTACCCACAACACAAAGAAAAACCTGGCAGAATTTCATAAACTGATCCCAGTAAAGGAAAAGGTTTTGGCCACTAAAGCCTTAAAACACATACATACAAATACATACAAAATACATACAAAAATAAATTGAATGGATGGATATATAGGTAGGTAGGTAGGCAGGTAGATAGACAGACAGACAAGACACAGGAATTGGCTAATTCAACCATCTTCAGTACCGTAGAGATAATTCTCTTCCTTCAAGACTTGGATTTCTGTCATCTTCTCTGGCTTCTGAGACATCCATAGACATTTCTTCATTTCCACAGCAGTTGTTGCTCTTAGACTGATGTTTATCTCCAGTAAGTTTTAAATATATATCTAAAAGATGATCAGTAATAGCTGACATGTTGGGATACTTGCTTTGAAGAACCTGATGGGGAAAAAAAAGGCAAATATTTTTTAAAGAACTAATGACCTCACAAAGTGCTCGCAAAAAATGCAAAGATACCATTCTGGAAAGCAATTTGGAACTATGCCCAAAGGGTTATAAAACTGTGTGTACCCTTTGATTCAGCAGCATCTCTACTGTGTCCCAAAGAGATCATAAAAAAGGAGACAGGAACTACATGTGCAAAAATGTTTGTAGCAGCTCTGGTAATGACAAGGAACTAGAAATTGAATGGATGGACACCCATAAGTTGGGAAATGGCTGAAGAGGTTATGGCATATGAATGTTATTTTATATAATTGTTCTAAAAGAAATGATAAGCAGGCTGATTTCAGAAAAGCTTGGAAAGGTTTACATGAACTAATTATAAGTAATCTGTGTAGAACCAGGAGTACATTGTACACGTTAAAAAGAGATAATGATCAACTGTGATGGACTCTTTTCAACAATGACGTGATTAAAGGTAGTTCCAATAAACTTATGATGAACAGTGTCATCCACATCCAGAGAGAGAGAACTATAGAGATTGAATGTAAAGCTTAATATTTTCACCTTTTTTGTTTGCTTAGGTTTTTTTTTTCTTTCTCATGTTTTTCCCCCTTTTGATCTTATTTTTCTTGTGCAGCATGATGAATGGAAATATGGCTTGAAGAACTGCACATGTTTAACCTAAACTGGATTGCTTGCTGTCTTGGAGAGGAGAAAGGAGAGGAAGGAAAATTTGGAACACAAAGTTTCGCAAAGGTGAATGTTGAAAACTATCATTGCATATATTTGAAAAAATAAAATATTATTTAAAAAAGCATAATGCAAAGAAATAAAAACATATTTATGAAAATTGGCAGTATCAAGAAGTTAATTTCCTCTGCCTTGAAATTCTTTCATTCCTGTCATAATTAGCACCTCTATGATCAAGAATCCACTATCCCAGTAACTTCCCCTATCCAAAACTGATTTCTTTCAAGAACTTAAAAGTAAAATGAGAAAAGCCCCAGAGCTTACAAAAATGTCATATATTTCAAATAGTAAGATTGATGCATTTACTTATAACAGAGTATGAGGTCCTCCAAGCCCACACATAATTCTGATATATAATAATTTCATTTTTATGCCCCAATAAGAATTCATAGATCAGAAAAAAGCATGGCATATGGCAGACAAAGACAATAGTTAAAAGAGAACAAGGGAAGAGAAAGGTGAGTATGAAAAGACATGAGAAAGAATCCATAACAATGTGGAGTTAAAGCATATAAACAAGGTCTGAAATCATTCACTGTATGATAGTTTTTGTAACATGATAATTTGGGACAATAATTCACATACACACCCCTAAAAATGAGTTATATTATAGTATAGATGTGCTTATTTAATATAAAGAAATAGACAAGTTATCCCAAATTAACTATATGTATATGGTGAGATCACAGACTGGTCAGAACAAAGAGCAAGATCAATACCAAAAGTGAATAATAAAAATAAGATACAGTAAACAAATAAAAAATGTTTTAAAACCCTGCTGAGAATTGGAAATGGAAAAAGAAACGTATCTATACAGAATATCATCCTTTCCAAAGTTAAGTTTAGTATAAAACAATCATCACAATAACGAGATCAAAAGGATAAGTAAAAACCAGATCAGCTAGTAAACATATGATGTCCTAGGCAAGTGAGTAATTAAGCAAGTAATCAGCCAACCATTTTTTACAGGCTTACTATGTGCCAGGTATTATGCTAAGTACTGTAAATATAAAGCAACAGTCCCTGTCCTCAAGGAGCTTGGAGGGGGTGGGGGGAAAGAGTGGACAGGAGGTTCACATAAAAAGAAAGCTCGCAAATGGAAGAGGGGGATTAGACTTCTAGTTACTCCCAACTCCCCAACTTGGGAAAATAGTGTTGCCTTGCAAAACTTTGCATTTTTCTCCCTCCTTCCCCCCGCCCATACAGCAAGGAAACCAATATATGTTAAACATATGCAATTCTTCTACACATATTTCCACATTTATTGTGCTACACAAGAAAAATCAGATCAAAAAGGAAAAAACAAGAAAACAAAAAACAAGCAAACACAAAAAAAGGTGAAAATAGTATGTTGTGAACCAAATTCAGTCCCCAACAGTCCTCTCTCCATCACAAGTCTATTGGAATTGGCCTAAATCAACTCAATGTTGAAAAGAGCTACATCTATCAGAATTGATCATCACATAATCTTGTTGCTGTGCACAATGTTCTTTTGGTTCTACTCACTTCACTCAGCATCAGTTCATGTAAGTCTCCCCAGGCCTTTCTGAAATCATCCTGCTGATTCTTTTGTTTTTGATTGATTGTCTGTTTTTTGCTGAGGCAATTGGGGTTAAGTGACTTGCCCAGGGTCACACAGCTAAGAAGTTTTAAGTGTCTGAGACCACATTTGAACTCAGGTCCTCGACTTCAGGATTGGTGCTTTATCCACTGTGCCACCTCGCTGCCCCTCAACTAACTATTTTTCTATTTGTTTCCCAGCAGCAATTAGTTTATTTCGTAATTTTTTGTTATTATAAATTCTGCAATTTAGTAAAGCTAATAATCCCTCTTCACTAGTTTTCTTTTTCAGAGATATTAATAACCTTATTCAAATATTTTTCCATACAAGATGGTTGTAATTTACACACGTCATGGAAACCTATTAGTATTTTTATTGACAATATCTCACATTTTTTTCAAAGTACTGATATTTATTAAATCTGTTTACTCTAACCCTGAACAGGGTATATCCCTCCATTTGTTCTGTCAACATCATTTGAAGTTAGGTTTATTTGTATGTCTTTATTATATCCTAATAAGTTAATACCCATTTGATATGTTTGATATATTTTTGATATATTTATCACTATTATAAAAAACTTTTTTCTTTATAACAGTTTCTCTTTGATGTTGATGAAATAAAAATGAAAATGAATTTTATGGGTCTATTTTGTATTTGTCTATTAAAGTCATTTGTTCCCAAGATGGTAGATAAGATATTTATCAAACATTTATGATATACCAAGTACTATGTGTACTGGGAATACAAGCAAAAGAGATGATCCCTACTCTCAAAGAATTTACAATATAATTAACATAGGAAGACAATGTAAAAAACAGCTAGGAAACAGAGGACAAAGTAATTAGTGGGGAAATGAAATAGTCCAGAGAGTGAGCTGACTTAGGAGAGAAATAAGTAGACTGTGGTGCCAGGAGCCCAGCCATGGACCGAATAAACTCTCAGGGAAGAGCCATTCAGAGGCAATTAAAAGAGACAGTTGAACACTCTGAAATATGAGTACAGTGAATTACATATGGAAAAGTGTACTAGATATGAAAGTAAAAGATCTGGACTGACATTGTAGTTCTGCTACTTACTACCTAGGTAACTGAGCAAATCACAACTTCTTTTGGCTTCAGGTATCTCATCTGTAAAATGAGGGAGACAAACTAGAAGACCCCTAAGGTCTCTTGCAAGTCTCTAATTCTATTCTCCTATTACTTCTTTACTTTTTACTTTTGTTTTGGATTTCCTAAGTCTACTATCATGCTTTTTTTCCCCTCAATCAATGAAGATGCCTTCTCTCCTTTCTACCTTCCCCTAGTCATTCGGGGCGGGGGAGGGGGGAGGGAGGGGAGAAGGAGAAAAAAATCTTGTTACAAAACATGTATAATCAAGCAAAACAAATTCTCATACTGGCCATGTTAAAAAAAAAAAAACCCTCAATCTACACTTCGAATCCATTATCTCTCTGTGAGGTGGTTCACAGCACATTTCATCATGAGTCCTGTGGAATCAGAATACTAAAGTCTTTCAAGTTTTTTGTCTTTCATTTTCAATAGGCTTGGGATGGAAAATGCCATCTACATCTAGAGAGAGAACTATGAAGAACTGAATGTGGATCAGAGCATACTATTTTTACTTTTTTTGTTTACTTTGCTTTTTATCTCGTGGTTTTTTCTCTTTTGTTCTGATTTTTCTTTCATAATATTACTAAAAAAGGGGGCAGCCAGATGGCACAGTGGATAGAGCACTGGTCCTAGAATCAGGAGGATCTAAGTTCAAATCTAGATTGACACTTAACACTTCCTAGCTGTGTGACCTGGGCAAGTAATTTAACCCCACTTTATCTCGCAAAAAACCCCCAAAAAACAATATGACTAAAATGGAAATATGTTCAAAATGACTGTACATGTATAAGCTACATCAGATTGCTTATTGTCTTGGAGAGACAACAGGCAAGAGAGAGAGAAAAAATATGCAATACAAACTCTTACAAAAATTAATTTTGAAAACAATCTTTACATGTATTTGGAAATTAAAGTACTATTGAGAAAAAAAAAAAGTTGTCTTTACAATAATGCTATTATTAAGTGTTCAATTTACTTCATTCTTCATCAGTTCACATGAGTCTTCTCAGATTTCTTTAAATCTACTTTGTCATTTCTTATAACAGTAATTCAAGCACGTTCACATGTTATATGAATGCAATCAAACAAATGTCATTCATACGGCAAGGCTCCCCGAGTAAAAGAAAGGAAGAAGCAGATGAAACCGCCAGTAGCACCTTGACCACCACCTCTCCTCAGACCATGATGGAGACAGACCAGAACCAGAACAACAATGCTTCTAGCTCAGTGTCAAATGGCTCAACAGCAGAAACTGATATAACCTTATCAGTGAAAATGACTTTAAAGAGGTAAAGTTATCTCTCCTACTTTGCTGCTATACCCTACATACTACTGAAGTTTTCGTCTGACTTTGCAGCTGAAACTTCCTATATAGATTATTTCCATTGCTAGAATATGAATCCCTTGGGCTATTTTCATCACCAGAGCTTAGCATGTCCTAAATGGTTAATAAATGCTTTATTCCTTTCCTAAATTAGATATGTTTAAATTTCTTCATCACTGATCTTTAATTGCCTTTGCATACTTTATTACTATGACTAAATTTCCTAAACTTGCAAACAGAAGTAGGAAAAGTACTCTTTTTTTTAGTTTTCTTTTTTTTCTCAATAGTATTTTATTTTTCCAAATACATGTAATGATAATTTTCAACATTCATTTTTATCAGACTTTTCAAATTTTTCTCTCTTCCTTACGTCCCCCCTTCTCAAGACAGCAAGCAATCTTATATAGATTAAATATGTGCAATGCTTCTAAATATTTCTATATTGTCATGTTGTGTAAAGAAAAATCAGACCAAAAGGGGAAAAAAACACAAGAAAGAAAAAAACAAAGATGAAAATAGTATGCTTCAACCCACATTCAGTCTCCAAAGCACTTTTTCTGGATATGACTGGCATTTTCCATCCCAAATCTACTGGAATTGCTTTGAATTACCACATTGTTGAGAAGAGCCAAGTCCATCACTGTTGTTCATCATATTAACATTGTTGTTACTGTGTACAATGTGTTCTTGGTTCTGTCTGCTTCCCTTAAGCAAAAATTCATGTAAGTCTTTCCAGGATTTTCTGAAATCAGGCTGTTCATCGTTTCTTATAAAACAATATTCCATTACATTCATATGCTATAACTTATTCAGACATTCCCCAACTAATGGGCAACTCCTCAATTTCCTATTTCTTGCCATTACAAAAACAGCATTTTTGCACATATGGGTCTGGAAAAGTTTAACCTTTTTTAACAGAGGTTCTAAATGGGATCATACCTGGTGTTTTCCCAGGGCATTTAATATTTTTTTCAAATACTTTTTCTTTAATCATATGGAAAGATCTTGCATTTACTATCTAACAAAAAATAATTTCTGTATTTTATCAGTCTTTTTTGCTTATAATATACAACCATGTAATTCATTATTTTGTTTATAAGATTTAACATGTTGTTCCTGGTGTTAAAGCACCTAACCAATTCCCATTATTTAAGAGAATAGTATTCCAATACAAAGAGCATTGGAACCGTAAGTCAATCAATCAATAAGCATTTATAAAATGGCAACAAAGTGTCAAGCACTATGATAAGTCCATTGGACAGCAAGAAAAAAAAAATCAAAGAATTCCTGTTCTTTTAATATGGAAAGGCACCCTAATAAAGGAAGAGAGGAGAAGTAGAGAAAAAAAATAGAAATCAAAATTTTATAAAAATAAATTTGAAAACTAAAAAAAAAAAAAAATTCCTTCCATAGAAGTTTATCAAGGACTTGCCAATAATCTATCAATTCAGAACACTGGGATACAAATTTTGCCTCTACTACTTACTATGTAACCCTGGGTAACTTCATTCTACTTCCATACGCATTAGACATAAGTTTCCTTTTCTGTAAGATGAGCAGTCTATAGTCTATAGATGCTCTTTATCGTCCAGCTTTATCATAATCTCTCTCTGATTCACAAGTGAATATTTATAATAATGGGTACAAGTGCCAAAAAGAAAAAGGAAAAATTACTGTATATTCTAACTTTTCAAATAATCAGACTCAATGATTTTATAATTTCTCTCACAACTGCCAATCTGCATTGATAGGAGTCATCACCAGGATTTCCCTACACAAATAAGATTATAAATCCAGACCAAAAAAAAAAAAAAAATCCAGCATACATATTTTTTCATTAACCATATTAACTGTTTTACTACCTACTTTATTTCACTTTGGGGACATCAGCATTCTCTGCTACACTGCTGAAATCAACCCAGCAGCAAGATTTCACTTTGGAGAATTATATGACCTTTTTTTGAAAAACATTTTTCATTTTCTTCAGCTTGGTACTTAAGCAAAATGGATAATAAGCTATCTCTCAGTTTCTGAAGATAAAAGCCTCCTTCCTTCTTAATCCTGGCACGAGTTACTAGTAGAATGAGCAAGTTTGAGAAGACACATCTTTGTATTTATTATGAGTTCAATAAAAGCAGATTTCCATTTCCAATGTCAACAAGCATGAAAGCTTCTATCACATTTATTCAGACGAAAAATATTCAAATTTACTAATATGAAAACCCTCAAATAACTGTTTACCTCTCTTCAAATAATAAACTAAGTACAATGAACGGTGTATTTCATACTCTGCTCATGAGTAGGAGAAATAAAATTTAACAGAAAATCATACTGTTTCTGACATTACTTCAATGCAAAACTTTAATATCTGGGTAAAGGACATAAAATGCAGAAAGGGAGAAAATCTTTGCATCATTCACACCTTCATTTTCCATCCAACAAATTACTACATGCATAAAATTGAGTAATGATCACTCACAAAGTAAAATTCAGCATCTTGCAAAGTTAAAAATTACAATTAAGACAACTACCAGATTATAATAGTCATAGAATATTAGAATCTGAGGACCTTAGGGAACATTCAATATAAGACTATTCAATTAAAAAGCAAGAAAATTGAAGCCTGTATTAGCCTTGTCATCTTAGACATCCATTTCCCATATTTCAGATGTCATTCTAAAGATAAATGTGATTTTAAAAAACAAAGAGACTTTATTTTATATCTTATGTATAATCATGGCTAATTATCTATGACAAGACTTCTTAAACTGTAGGATCATGTAACTGAATGTGGGGGTCACAAAAAATCTGACAATAGTAAAAAGTTTCTGAAGGTAACAACCAAAAATCAAACACATAATAAATCTAAGATGTTTCTGGCAGCACTTGCCTGTGTTGCATTGTGCAACTTTGTTACAGCCTTGGTTGTGAACGCACATGTGCACTTTGCATTGCATACCCACAAACACAGCCAAACATCTTGGCTCAGTTTCAAGATGGAGTCAAGTAAAAGTTTATTGAAAAAAAAAAAGTCACAAATGAAAAGTTTAAGAAACTGTATCTAGGACACAATGTAAAATATATTTCCTTTGCTTGTTATCACTCTTTAGCCAATATCATTTTTATTCTTGCTATTAATACTACTAGAATATTCCAAAGGCTGAGGTTTGACGTTTTTATACGGAAAGAGATAAAAATGGGAGGGGGAGGGGAGAGATTGCTAGTCATAAATTAATGAAAAAGCTTATGAGTACTTACTCTGTGTAAAGCAATTTGCTAAGTGCTAGACATTAAAAATTTTAAAAACACACACACACACACAAGACAGGACAGGTCCTGCTCTCAAGGAGCTCACTTTCTATAAAGGAACACAGCTCACATAGAAGGCTCCAGCTCCAAGTCAGATTATATGCTTTACTGTCATTCCCAAAGATAAAAATCATATCATCCATTTCTGATGTCGAATCATTTTGAAATTGCCAAGGACTTTAATGGTGAGAACTTTCTAGGTCTTCTGTAACTGCAGCTATTATGTGTGGAAGAGGAAGTATAGAGTGCCTACAAAGACAAATAATGATATAAGATATATATATATATAATATATAAGAATTGCTTCCTTTAGGTGAAGGCTGAAGAGACCAGCCTGTAAATAAGAGTCAGTAGGAGAGTCCTACTCCAGGGTCCTTGTACTTACATGCTAGCAACTAGTTGGGGTGAAGAAATAATGGGCACATTTCATATGATGATGGATGCAGGGATTAGTCTAGATATAAGGCTGGTGTACTAGAGGAGCATAGTATCCCTAGGGTTTGAGGGTGCAGGGTTCTGGGTTATTTATATTTAAGCCTGTAGGAAGTTTGTGACAGTGGTTTAACCACTGTCTAGTAGATTCCACTTGCTATCTATTCTTCAGGATACTATGCTCTTTCAACTAAGTCACCTTTCCTAATAAGGTTAAAATTGAATAAATGAAATCAATGAATGAAAAAAAATGAAAATGAAAAAATGAAAAAAGTCTTTGCTACCCTATTTCTAAAGAGCTGAATTTAAAAATTTATTCCATGCCGATGTGCTAAATATCCTAGGTTTCTTCATTAATTACATTTCATCTTAATTTGAAAGTCACAACCAAAACTAACAGATAATGAGACAGTAATTAAAAATGTAGGCATACACTCTTCAATAGATAAATGGTCAAGGGATATGAACAGACAATTTTCAGATGATGAAATTAAAACCATCTCTAGTCATATGAAAAGTTGCTCCAAATCACTATTGATCACAGAAATGCAAATTAAGACAACTCTGAGGTACCACTACACACCTGTCAGATTGGCTAAAATGACAGGAAAAGATAATGATGAATGCTGGAGGGGATGTGGGAAAGCTGGACACATACATTATGAGTGGAACTTCGAATAGATCCAGTCATTCTGGAGAGCAATTTGGAACTATGCTCAAAAAGGTATCAAGCTGTGCATACCCTTTGACCCAGCAGTGTTTCTAATGGGCTTATATCCCAAAGATCTTAGAGGAGGAAAGGACCCCACATGGGCAAGAATGTTTGTGGCAGCCCTTTTTGTAGTGGATAGAAACTTGAAACTGAATGGATGCCCATCAATTGGAGAATGGCTGAATAAATTATGGTATATGAATGTTATGGAATATTATTGCTCTTTAAGAAACGACCAGCAGGATGATTTCAGAGAGGCCTGGAAACACTTGCATGAAATGATGCTGAGTGAAACGAGCAGAACCAGGAGATCATTATACACAGCAACAACAATACTATATGATGATCAATTCTGATGGACATGGCTCTCTGCAACAATGAAATGTCTCAAACCAGTTCCAATTGTTCAGTGAAGAAAGCCATATACACCCAGAGAGAGAGATGTGAAATGTGGACCACAACATAACATTTTCATGCTCTCTATTGATGTTTGCTTGCATTGTGTTTCCTTTCTCTGATTCTTTTTTCTTGTAGATAGGATTTTTCTTGCAAAACAACTTGTCAAGTATCTTATCATTATTAACATGTAGTGGACTTCCTGCCATCTGGGGAGGGAAGAGGACTGGGGGGAAAATTTGTAACAGAAAGCTTTGTAAAGAGCAGTGTTGAGGAACTACCCATACATATGTTATGCAAATAAAAAGCTTTAATAATTTTTTTTTTTTTTAATGTAGGCATACCTCTTTCAATTCTGTCTTATCCATGTTTTCCAGATGAATTCTGGTCCAATATTTGTCTAGCAAAACAGCATGGCTATTGTGGGGTCGGTACCAATTTCCTGCACAGCCAAACAACCTAAATGATACAATAAAAAGCACAAAGTCACATAGCTGGCTAGCATATTTAACCAAATCTTTTGATATGGTCCAAGTTAATTTTATCTTCAGTTCTAGAAATTGTATATTTATTTCAAGGCTTATCTATTTTTCTTTCTTGGAAACCTACTCATACAGCTAAAGATGCTAACAATATTTTACCTTTAAATGTTAAATTTAATTAGCATAATAGAAGACTCAAATTGTAGAGTGCTCATATGAAAACAGGAACTTTAATAATAAAGTGTTGGTACTCCTACAGACTGGTGTATACATTTTGAAGGATAACATGGTCATATACAGTAAAGAGTCACAAAACTGATCATACATTTTCACCTAGAGATTCCCCTTTTGGAACTTTATCCTAAAAAAAAAAGTCACAGAAATGATGGATGGGAAAAGGGGGAATACTGCTCTTTACAAAAATAGTGAACTACTATATTTGTAATATTAAAAATCTGGAAGCAATCTATAAGTACAATGATTGGATATTTGTTGAATATGGCAAATTTAAATAACAATATTTAGGTTCCAGAAAAACAGCTAATGAATGATAGACTGAAATATGGAAGGTCCTATACAAGTTAACATAAAAGAAAATAATAAAAGAACTTGTTTACAACTGTTTCTGCCCAAGGAAATAAAACCACAAACCTGAAAAGGGAAAAAGATCGAATAGATCTTTAGTTTTTTTTACTCATTAACTTGTTTAACACTAAAGAATTCTATAAGACAGGCAACACAACATAGAAAATAAAGGACTGTTCTGAAATCTGGGTTCAGATCCTACCTCTCACATACTAGTAGAGGGACCAATGGCAAATAAACAAACTTTTTGGTTTCATGAAGACTATAAGATATAAAAAGAAGTTGTTGTTCTGCATAGCAAAAGGCAATTCTTGAGACTAAGTTATAGCATGAGTTTCAGTATATGGAGATCATCCACACTAATGAAATCACAAAAAACTTTTGACCAAATGTGTTTAAAATTTCAGACAATAATTTCTATCATCTCTACTCTATTAAAATGCCAGGTCTAGTAGCAAACAATGAACAGTGCCTGTGTGTCATACCGTAAAAACAAATACACAAAGATTCAACCCTCTAAAGATAAACATTAATCATAAAGATAAAAATGAACAACTATTTCGTTAATAATTCTTTAAGTTGGTTTGAATCCTAAACATTATTCTTAATGTCTAAATAATGTTTGATTATTTGGTTATTTATTTAATAAAGCAGTTTACTATATTTTGTAGGTTGATTTTCTAACTCAAATATAGTTTAGACATATAATCAAGAAGTAGTATTTATCATTGATCATAATTATTCTATCATACAAATTCTTTTATGATTGTGCTATATGTATCAAAGTTAAGGATCTTTTGAGTAAGAATTTACAATACTAAATTCTCATGAAAAGATCAAAATTTTAAATAGCATTCTTAAAAGTTCTTACCTCCTGGTTGCAAAGAACTGAAATCCAGGAGCTACTTTCAGACAATCACCACGACCAGGAATTAAAAGTTCTCGATTTTCCAAAAGAGGAATCAGCACAGAAATCTAAGGAAAAAACAGTCAATTACTAAAGCTTTCAGAAAAAATAAACATACACATCTAGGACAAAAAAAAAAAAAAAAAAAATTACACACGCCAAATTAGGTATCTTTTTAGTCAAACAAAACACATCAAAAATGTAAATCTAACTGAGATTCTCTAGCTCATGTAGACAGCAATACAATGGTGATTATTTATAGCTCACCAATATTCTAGATAAGCATCATCATTCCATAAAAGACCAACAACTTTAAAAGTAAGAAAGCATATAAAATACCTTAGTAATCCTAAATACAAATATGCAAATATTTGTATAATTTATAAAACAAATTATTGTACTTTATAAATATTAAAAGGATATTTTGTAGATTGAGATCACAGAAAATAATGGAAATCTAAATAGCTAACATTGCCCGTAAAGATGGATACTACAAAAATATTAGAGGGGGAAGGGAAAAAGGCGACAAAGATTACTTTAACTGTCAAAATAGCTGTGTCTTTATGGAACCTAGTAGTTAATGCCCCAATTACTAATTGACCTTGTTTGCAATTACCTCTTAAACACTGAAAGAATCTGGTCTTAGCCTTTGGTTAGAACTTTTGCCTCCAAAAAACTGCTGTGAAAATTGGAAACTAGTGTGGAAGAAATTAGGGCTTGACCCATACCTAACACCACATACCAAGATAAGATCTAAATGGGTTCATGATCTAGATATAAAGAGTGATGTTATAAGCAAATCAGAGGAACATAGGATAGTTTCTCTCTCAGACCTGTGGAGATGGAATAAATTTATGTCCAAAGAAGACTTGGAACTCTTAAATGAACATCAGATAGATAATTTTGACTATATTAAGTTAAAAAGTTTTTGTACAAACAAAACTAATGCAGACAAGATTAGGAGGGAAGCAATAAATTGGGAAATCATCTTTACATTTAAGGGTTCTGATAAAGGCCTCATTTCTAAAATATATAGAGAATTGTCTCATATTTATAAGACTTCAAGCCACTCTCCAATAGATAAATGGTCAAAGGATATAAACAGACAATTTTCAGATGATGAAATTGAAACTATTTCTAATCATATGAAAAGGTGCTCCAAATCACTATTGATCAGAGAAATGCAAATTAAGACAACTCTTGACCACTCTCATGAGGGAGGAGAGAGGCTCCTCTGCTACTTCTTTAAGAGGGCCTCCATTAGGTCCGACAGGAGCTAACAAGAGCTGGGCAGGAATTGCAGCTGTCTCTTCCCAATATTAGACTGGCAATGCCCATGACAATGTCAAGACCTACAATATCTGCCTGATGTATATACATGGCACCTATCCTGGATTTCTCACTGGAATGGACTTTGGAGGTCAGCCCTGTCACTTTACCCAAAGTCCCATGGTAGGAAGGAATATAGGCTGGATTTCAGCAACCTCCCATCTCTGTTGTCAGAAGTTGGGCTCGTTCCATTATACATGTCACATCCAATTCGGACAGTAACAGATCATCAATCTAGAGCTAGGAGGTCAACTGCTCAACTGAGGACGGGAAAAGCCAAATTACTTAGCCAAGATCACTTAGACAGTACTTGGAATTCTTTCCATTATACCATATTCTCTTTCCCACCATAGCATGATGGCTCTCACATAATTAGATGCTGCCTGAAAAGAAGAAGGTACTTGTCCATCAAATGAGAGACATTTTGCAAATTTTAAAATGACATACACATATATAATGTATGTATTATATATATAAATGACAGCTATGATGTAATTTGCTTATTATTGTTACTAAAAATTAATAATTCCAAAGGAATCAAAGACACAAAAAAGTGAAGAACCTCTGGTTTAGAGGAATAATAATAACAGCAGTTTGTTAAAGCCCTGGCCAGACCAAATCTGTGATGCTATTTTCAAGTCACGTCTCCCCTGGGTCTCAATTTTCTCATCTGTAAAATGAAAAGATTGAGAAAGACATTGGCAAGCTACGGCTTAGCCAGAAGAACATATTAGGGAGGATGAGTGGACTACATAACATGCTGGAATGTTGGGATTCTGGGTACTGAGGTCATGTTTCCTGGTTCCTGTCTACACATGCCTTGGCAGAGTGATGTGATACTCCCATTGATAAAAGTCATCCATCTCCTGGGCAGTGTGGATGGCAGAAAGTTGAAGTTATGGACATCTTGCCAACAGACTGGGCTGACTCACTGTCAGAGGGCGTTACAAATCCAAGTGACCCATTATTTTGGGGTATCACCAGCAGAATGATGTTGCTTAGAAGGGACAGTAGTTTCCACCCTTCTCCCCTTGTTTTTTGCTGAGAAGTTGGACAAGGCAAAAATCACTGGATTTGGAATTAGGGAATTGGGCTCGAATGTCAGCTCTGTTCTTACTCCCTCTGTTATCAAGGATAATTCGCTTTAATTCTCTGAGCCTCAGTTTATCCATTCACGAAATAAAGATCTAGAACTAGAGGACCTGCAACTAACATACTTTCTAATGTTGAATGTCTGACTCTTTTGTAAAATAAATAAATAAATAATCCTGTAAGGGGCATTGTTTGGAAAAAAAAAAAGACAACTCTGAGATACCACTACACACCTGTCAGATTGGCTAAAATGACAGGAAAAGATAATGACAAATGTGGGGGGGGGGGGGGGATGTGGGAAAACTGGGACACTGATGCATTGTTGGTGGAACTCCAACCATTCTACAGAGTAATTTGGAACTATGCTCAAAAAGTTATCAAACTGTGCATACCCTTTGACTCAGCAGTGTTTCTATTGGGCTTATATCCCAAAGAAATCATAAAAGAAGGAAAGGGCCCGACATGAGCAAGAATGTTTGTGGCAGCCCTTTTTGTAGTGGCTAGAAACTGGAAATTGAATGGATGCCCATCAATTGCAGAGTGGCTGAATAGATTATGGTATATGAATGTTATGGAATTTTATTGTTCTATAAGAAATAACCAGCAGGATGATTTCAGAGAGGCCTGGAGAGACTTGCATGAAAGGATGCTGAGCAAAACGAACAGAACTAGGGGATTATACACGGCAACAACAAGACTATATGATGATCAATTCTGATGGACATGGCTCTCTTCAACAATGAAATGCTTCAAACCAGTTCCAATTGTTCAATAAAGAAGGCCATGTACACTCAGAGAGAGGGATATGAGATATGGACTACAACATATCATTTTCATGCTCTCTATCAATGTTTGCTTGCATTGAGTTTCCTTTTTCAGATATTTTTTGTTCATGTAGATACGATTGTTCTTACACAGCAATATAAGTTTGGAAATATGTATACATATATTCAACTTGTCAAGTATTTTAATATAATTAACATGTAGTGGACTTCCTGCCATCTAGGGGAAGGGAGGGGACTAGGAGGGAAAATTTGTAGCAGAGGGCTTTGTAAGGGTCAGTGTTGAAGAACTTCAACAGTGTTGAAGAATACATATAATATGCAAATAAAAAGCTTTAATTTAAAAAAAAAAGAACTTTTGCCTCCAGCATTTGACTATGTCACCACTTTAATACTGCAGACTTAAGAGACTTAATGTCTATATGTTCAATTTCTTCATTTTTTAAAATGGAGATAATTATATCTCTAGTACCTTCAGAATTGTAAGGCTCAGATGAGATAATGAATGTAAAGGATTTTACAAACCTTACAAGTATTAAATAACAACAACAACAACAATGAAATAACATTTATATATCATCTTAAGGTCTACAAAATGCTTCACAATGGAAAATGCCATCCACATCCAGAGAGAAAACTATGGAGATATTTTTATTTTTATTTTTCATGGTATTTTTCTTTAGTTTTGATTTTTCTTTCAAAACATGACTAATATGGAAATGTTTTTTAAAAGATTGTTAAAAAAAAAAAAAAGCAATGCTGTGGAATGATCAGCTGTGAATGGCTTTGCTGTTTTCAGCAATACAATGATCCAAGACTACTCTGAAGGCCTTATGATTGAAAATGTCATCTATACCCTGATAAAGAACTGATTGTAACTAAATACAGACTGAAGCATATTTTTTTTAAAAGCTACTTTAACCACTACACACCTGTCAGACTGGCTAAAATGAAAGGAAAAGATAATGACGAATGTTGGAGGGGATGTGGGAAAACTGGGACACTGATACATTGTTGGTGGAACTGTGAACGGATCCAACCATTCTGGAGAGCAATTTGGAACTAGGCTCAAAAAGTTATCAAACTGTGCATACCCTCTGACCCAGGAGTGTTTCCATTGGGCTTATATCCCAGAGAGATCTTAAAGGAAGGAAAGGGCCCCACATGTGCAAGAATGTTTGTGGCAGAACTTTTTGTAGTCACTAGAAACTGAATGGATGCCCATCAATTGGAGAATAGCTGAACAAATTATGGTATGGATTTAGTAATTTCCAAGAGTCACACAACTAGTAAGAGTCTTGAGAGTGAATTTGAACTCAGATCTTCTTGACTTACAGGTCCAGTGCTCTCTCCACTGTACCACTTACCCCACTTTATTAGTATCTATGTTAGTACCTACAAAACCTGTTCAAAACGTTTATTTTTCCTTCAAACATTTCAGTGGCTCATTTAATCTAATATTTCACTGAGAGGACTGAGGCCAATACCCTGAGCTACCAAAAGCCTATTTTCCTATTCTCAAAACTGCTTAGTTTCATGATCTATTCTCTCCTTTCCAGCATAGCTACAGTTACTGGTTACAGTTCTCATTAATACTAATCTTTCTATCTATCTCTGACCCTTCCAGAATCTTGTTCCAAAGTCACTCCCTGTCTCTCAACAGTCTTCATTTTCATTCTCTCTACTGGCTCCTTCTTATCTGCCTATGAACATGTTCTATTCAGTCTGGTACTTTCAAAAAACAAACAAACCCACCCTCCCTACATTGTTCTAAATTGAATTTATTATCTTTTTTTCCAACTTTCTCCCTGACCCAAACTTCTCTTATTATATTAAGGGTACAACACTTCTGGTCTCACTACCATCCAAAATTATTCTCTCCATCAATTAGAATTTGGTAATCCAGAATTACTCAATCTTATTCTCATTCCACTCACACAACCACCACTTGAGTTCAGAACCTCATCAACCCATACTGCATTTATTCCCTATCTACTGCTATGTGAAAGGATGTAAGCTCATTAAGAGCAGGAGCTTTCCTTTTTCTCCTTGTACACTCAGTACAATAGTGGGCACTTAATAAGTACTTATTGTTTACCTATCCCAATTCCCATTCCATTTTCCCATTCACTCTGTTTCTCTTGTTCAGTCACATACAACTCTTCATGACCCCATTTAGTGTTTTCTTGATAAAGATACTAGAGTCATTTGTCATTTCCTTCTCCAGCTCTTTTTGAAGATGAGGAACTGAGGCAAACAGAGTAAACAGCTAGTAAATGTTTCAAGCCAGATTTGAACTCAGGTCTTCCTGACTCCAGACTTGGCCCTCCATCTCTGCGTCACGTAGCTGCCTCCTATTCACTACGAAATTTTAAAAAAATGTTTGTACCTAATGCCTCTGCTTCCACACTACCCACTTTAGCTGCCAAATTTCAAAGCCCCTCTAAATTCATCTCATCCCATTCTATTGAATTTGATCTCTCAAATTCTCTTTTCCTCACCAAATTTAATTGGATTTTTTCAGTCCAATCTCCCCAATTTGCCTAAACTATTTGGCTCCTGATTATCCATCCTATAGTCCTCTCTTTTCCCTTGGCTTCAGAGTCACTTCACTCTTTTGGTTCTCCTCCCACCTTATTAACAGTTCCAAGAAAGGGGAAAGAGAGGGAGTCTGAAGTCAGAAAGACTCCACAGACATACTGTGTGACTGTGCACAGGTCACATATGAGTGAAGTGACCTCAGAGTCCTCAACTGTAAAATGGGGATAATAACAGCACTTACCTTCCTGAGTTGTTGTGAGTTTCTATAAAGCACTCAGCACAGTTCATAGTACAAGATAGGCTGTATGTAAATATTTATTCCCTTCTCTCCCACTTTCCTTTTCAATAGGTCTTTTTGCTTCTATTTTTTCCCTCAATCCATACCAACAAATGAATGAAAACACTTGCATGCCAAGCTTTATCTTCCATACAGCAATCTGTTCATGTCATTGTTGCTTTAAAAAAAAAAAATCTACAATGCTCTCCTACTGCCCACTGAAGAAAATTCAATTTCTTTTGCCTGGCATCCAAGGCCTTCAACAATCTGACCTCCAACCTACCTTTCCAGCCTTATTTCTTTTACACAGCCTGCCATATACTTTATACTCAAGCTACTGGGACTGTTCTGTACCTCAAAAGTTGCCATATGCTTTCCTGAATCTTCACCTTTACACATGTTTGTTCACTATGCCTCAAATGTTCTTCTTCTTCCCTCTCCACCTACTGAATTTCAAACCAGCCCAATTCAAATAATGCCTCTTTAGAGTCCTCCTTGATCCCCTCGTCTGTTGCTAGAACTATATTTTCCCCCTCAGTCATCCCTCAGGACTTTGTTTTGCAACCAAGGCACTTCTATACACATGTCATATTCCCCTACTAGCCTATAGGCCACAAGCAAAGGATTGTAGCTAACCTAACCCTTAAGTGTTCTTCACCAAGTAAGGGTTTAACAAATGTTGTCTGCAGCCCAATCAGGTAAAACCTGCATTTCTATTATTTCCCTAAAATCTCACCCTCTATATTACATAGCTAATGTGATTTCTACCAGACCTGTCCATAAATATAATACATGACTATAGACTCTTACCACCGAAGGAAAGGGATCAGATACAAAACACTATGGGAAGAACCTTAACAATGGTTAATCATACTTTCTTTCGTTTTTTTTTTGTTTTTGTTTTTTAAGACAAGGAATAAGATATCATTATCACAGGGAACACATCCTCATGAGTAGGCTCCTTCTACCAATGCTGATCAATCAAACTATGACCCACAATTTAGAGTCTTAGAGTTACCAGGGAAATTAAGAAATTAAGTGGCTTGCAAAGAATCACAAAGCCCGTGTGTGTCAGAAGCAGCACTAACAACACAGCTCTGATTAATTCGAATTCTGCACTCCTTCTCAGTGATTACAGTTTCAAAAGGGTAAAGAAATAAAGTCTTATTCCATTTAGCCAACTCATATTAGTTAGGTGACCAATAATCTTCCTGCAACAATATGGACCTAAGTACTTGTCACTGTCCTAAATTTCAAGATCAAATTGGGTTCTTCAATATAATTCATTCATTGTTATGGAATATTATTATTCTGTGAGAAACGACCAGCAGGATGATTTCAGAGAGGCCTGGAGACACTTGCATGAACTGATGCTGAATGAAATGAGCAGAACCAGGAGATCATTATACACAGCAACAACAATACTATATGATGATCAATTCTGATGGACATGGCTCTCTTCAACAATGAAATGTTTCTAACCAGCTCCAATTGTTCAGTGAAGAAAGCCATAAATACCCAGAGAGAGGGATATGAAATGTGGACCACAACATAACATTTTCATGCTCTCTATTGATGTTTGCTTGCATTGTGTTTCCTTTATCTGATTTTTCTTTCTTGTAGATACGATTTTTCTTACACAACAATGATAAGTGTGGAAATATGGATACATATATTCGATTTGTCAAGTATTTTAACATAATTAACATATAGTGAATATCCTGCCATCTAGGGGAGAGGTGGGGAGTAGGGGGGAAAAATTTGTAACAGAAAGCTTTATAAGGGTTAATGTTGAAGAATTACCCATACATGTTTTGCAAATAAAATAAAATAAATAAATATATATAAAATTCATTCATTCAAAAAATCTTTTTTAGGCAAATCATTTTGTTAAACACTAATAGTGCTGATGAAAATAAAGGACTTCCTACAGAAAATCCTGCAGAGGCTACATACCACATCTAAAGGAGCATAGTCAATGTCTTCCAGAAGTATCCAGTGACCCTTGGTGACAGCCTGTGTCAAAGTCCCTGGCTGCCAAATAAACTCCCCTGGAACATCTGTGCAGCGATACATCCCCAACAGCATCTGCAAAGAGAACACGGCACTAAGCACATACTACAATATAGCATCATGGATCACCTGCAGGGAGACATCACATTTGCACGGTTTGATGACTTCTCTAGATAAACTCAAATGATTAGCCTTACAATCTCAGAGAGCCAAAAAATATCAAAACCTAGGTACTATAGTTCCAAAAACTTGCCAACATTTCTTACCTTGCTGTCAGTTTGATCTCCAAGCTGGACTTTAAGAATCTGAGGTGATTTCTTTCTTCCAGTCATGGCAGCTAAATGCTCTACTAAAGATGTTTTGCCACATCCTATTGGTCCTTCTAGCAACACAGCATTCTGAGAAGCAACAGCCAAAGCCAGACTCTGGAGATTTTTAGAGACAGATTCGACCAGCACAAAAGACTGAGGTGTCACCTCCTGCTCAAATAAAGAATGCTTGTTACAAGATAAGTGTGGAAATATGTATAATTATATTCGATTTGTCAAGTATTTTAACATAATAAACATGTAGTGGATTTCCTGCCTTCTAGGGAAGGGGTGGGGACTAGGGGGTAAAAATTTGTAACGGAAAGCTTTGTAATGGTCAATTTTTAAGAATTACCCAAAAATATTTTTTTCAAAAAAAAAGATGTAATAACAAAAAAAAAAGCTTTAATAAAGGGGGAAAAAAAAAAAAGAATGCTTGTTACTACAGCACTGAAGAACACATAAAAGTCACTTAGGAAATATTATTTTCCCCCAAAAGACTATTAGCTAGTTTATTTTCAAACAAAGATGAGAAAATATCTGTGTACTTTATACAGTTGACAGTATCAGAGGTTCAAAATGCCTTCAAATATAAAGTTGTGATGACTCAAAAATTCATCAATAAAATTAATTTACATAGTTTTCTATTTGTTTAGAAGCTTAAAATTTTTTTCTGTTTCTACCCCCAATGTTTTTCTTTTGGGCCTTTTACTTTTCTACTTAAGCTACAATATGCTCCTATGGGATGGAAAAGCTGAGAAAACAAGGAAATTCATTTACAACACAAAATTTCTCAAATCTAACGCTTAAATGAAAAGAAAATGGTTAACAATAATGTCAGGTAAAGGCACTAAGATGCTCTGGCCTCTGAGCAGTCAACCTCTCACAGCATATGGAAAGTAGTATCAAGGATACTTCCAGTTCATCCCTCTTCCCCATATTCTCCCTTTTTAAAAAGTAAACTAGCTAAACAGAAACTGGTTTTTCAAATACTTGTCCAAGGAATATGAAATCCTCTTGGGGGAAAACTAGTATCCCATAATTATCAAATAAACAGGAGCTACTAAAGGCAAAAGATCTGAGTTCAATTCTACTCCAATTACATCCTCAGGGGCAATGCACTGAGGATTCTAGATATTTGACTATGTAGCTTTTCAACAAGTCACCACTGCAAACTAGAGATAATACTTACTATACTCAATATTGCTAGTTGTAAGAAAATGCTAATTCCTTTTCTGAGAATTTCTTTTTCTGATAGTTCCAATTTGCCAAACTATAATAACAAATCTTTTTAGCGTGTATGAATAGAAGATAAATCTTGGTTAAGGGCAGGACTAATTAAGATTAGTCTTAGGAAAACCAGCTATTTTAATAAGAGAGATCACAACCACAATCTCTACCTACCTGCTCTATGGGTGCCAGGTCCTGCCGTGGAAGAACCACTCCACAGATTGCTGTCACATGGGCTGAAAGATCACCAGAAATGATGTGACCTTGTGTATACTTTGTTTCTTTCTCCCTCTGCCAAAGTGTAGTGTCTGGAGTGACCAGAACCAAGGCTTTCTCCACATCCTGCAGTTGTGCTTCTTCTAACAGCCTAAGGAAAAATCAAGATTCCCCATTAGTTATTCTGAAAGAAGAATAACTATGCTAATAATGTCCCTAAAAAACTGAGTTAATAATACTAATGTCAACAAGAAAACCTACAATTTTTACTTACTTAAGCCTGTAATGTATCAATTCTTCACTACTGAATATCTTCTTAAGGAAGGATAATTTGTGTTCTTCATTCATTGAGGTAATCAAAGCAAGACAATTTGCAGTGTACCTGGAAAGAAAAAAACAAACTACACATTCAAAATTTACTTCATAATTAAGTGGAAACGAAAATCTGCCATAATAGAACTAACAATACTTCCAAAACATAAATCTTGGAACAATGCTATAAGATTAGGAAACAGAAATTGGGACACAATCTCCCTTTCACTGCATGTACAGGGAGCTAAATATTCTTATTCCAAGATGGTCTCCTGATGTGTATTTCCCATAATCCTAGCACACTCCCTTCACCTCTGATAAATTACTTAAGCTTGAGGAAATGGAAGATGAGTTCAAGGACATAAAGAACAAATTCAGAATAATCCCATCAAACAGAAGTTCTCACAAGATGACCCAAAGGTTCTGTGAAAAAATAATCTACCAGCACCCAATTCCTAGCAGTTTTGGAAAAGCAGGAATCTATATTAGATCCTGGATAGCAGGCCATATCTCCCCTCCCCTTTTTCATTTGTGCAATTAGACTTGGAAAAATTGAGTTTAAAAAGAAAATTTTAAGCCTTGAGGCTCCAACTCCCCTTCACATACCATTGCAACATAACGAAGGATAGAAAAGAAACAGTCTCCAGGCACTTGCCTCTCTGACTTCATCCCTGTCCAAAAACTACTCTGGGAATAGAATTATTGTCTCGTGTTCTGCAGTTATGCCCTCATTATAGTCCCTATCTATCCAGGAATGGTCCCCTGTCTGACAGGGCCTGAGCCACAATCTTCAAGCTATGAATACCAAGTCAACTCCCCTCTTCCTGCCCTCTCTCTGAAGTAAAGATAACAACAGCTACAAGACTAACTGCACTTCTGTATTTTGCTTACTAAAAAACCTTATATAAATGTTGAGCCTCAGTTGCTCTGGACCAAATGCTTTGGAGGTATATTCCCATTTCGGTAAAGTAAGGTTTAAATTCCCCATATTAAAGATTAAAATAATCTCTTCTTGCCTCAGATACTCTGGTATTACAGCTACGTACCAGCGAACTAAAGTGTCATGACTCCTAAGAAGTGGAACACACACACTCCAGTCCCAAAGCTCCCGAAATGCAGACTGATTTTGCTGTAAAAACTTGAAGGCTGCTTCCATTAGGTCCCGCAATTTCATCCGCCGGCGCCCAAAGCGAACAGGATTGGCATCTGAACTTTCCAAGAAGAGTCTTTGAAAGACTGGGAAGGTGTCTTTAAAATATCTCAGGGCAAACCTTTCAAGAGAATACAAGAAAAATATTGTTACCAAAAATTAGAAGCAATATCCAAATTCAGGTCTCCATAGAAGCAATAAAACACAAAACAACATACTATGGGGCAAACAGCGAAAAAGAAGAGATGAGTATTAAAATCAAACACCTAAGTCAACATCACATTTACTCTTCAGGGATCAGAGGAACCTCAAGGATAAGAGGATCTTCAGGGAATAGAAGATCCAATTCCCCATTGACTGACAATACATATAGGTTGTGCTTAGTACTGAAAGCCAAGGAATAAGGAGGAAATGCACTTCATCCAACCATGAAGAAAAATCAGGATGGAAAGGAGACATGACTTACATCATTACTTTGTTTCAAATACTCATCTATAAAATGGGTATAAAATGTCCTCACAACATCCTTGCGATAAGACACCAGGGATATTTACAAGTTTTTTTTTGAACTCAGGAAGAAAATAGTAACAATATATTATAATACTACAAAGTGTTATCTATACTGTAATTTTGCATGGTGGGAGAAAATTATGGTATATTTAAGTTGTTTCCCAAAAGAACTAGTTTTGATTCCTCCAATTCCGAAGGACTATGCATCATACAATGCAAAGTAAATGCAATGTTGATATAACACATGTAATAAGATTACTTACATATTATGCATGGGTACATGAATACAATACAAAGATATTATAAAAACAAATCAAGGTAAGAATGAACAGTAAGGTGCATAAGGATATTGCAAAGCATAATGAAAACCCTGCTTAAAGATAATAAGGTAGAACAAAGAATAAAGCACTAGATCTAGAGTCAGGAAGTCCCAAATTCAAATCTCTTAGCAGATACTTTTTAGCTGTGTGACTCTGTGCAGATCTCTTAACCTCTACCTGTCTGTTTCTTCATTTGCAAAACTGGAATCCTAATAGGATCTACCTCACAGGTTGCTGTAAGAATTAAATGAGATATTTATAAAATACTTTGTAAGCCTTAAACACTATGTAAATATTATTGTTGTTGTATATCTCTCTTATATATGAAGATTTAGAATGAAGAGTAACGTCACCTGTTAAAACTCAAAATAATTCATTAGGACAAGCCTCATTCCCATCAAAACAATGTCAACAATACAAAACATACATACTGCAATAGTTTTAAATTTTATGATCCACTGACATTCAACAGAATAACATGCCTTAGAGAAAATAAGAGAAAAAAAATGTGTTGATGAAATTTCACATTCATTTATCACAAACAAAATCTGCAATTACTGAAAAAACAATTTAATAAATTTCCAACAATATCCCAAAGTATAGTTCTACTTTGTGGGAGAGACTTAATAACAGTGAAGTTCCATCTGAGTACCAGCACTTCATTTTTACAGAGCGTTAATGTAAAATGTATCTGCCAGAAGTAATGAAATAGCAACATGATCAAATATGTTTATAATATTAAGTAAATATAAATTATTAAAGCACATTTGGTAAGATTACCATGCTTATTTTAATCTCTATAGATCACACATTCCTACTTTTAAGCGCCTACACACAATACTTCTGCCTTTGTATGAATTTCTCTATCTCCACTCTACAGGACCAGTTTTTTCCCCTTACTCTTTTGTGGCAAGTTTCTTTAAATAAGGATCTTTCTTAAACATTACAGACTTCTTAATTATTATTAATAATAATTAATTCATAATTATCCAACTAGCTCAAGAAAAATATGTCAAAACAAAGGTATCTAGATGGCACAGTAGACTGAGCCCTGGACCTGGAGATAGGGGGACCTGAGTTCAAATCCTGATTCAAACACTTAACCCTTACTAGCTGTGTGACTCTGGACAAGTCTTTAACCCCAAATGCCTTATTAAAAAAATAGAAAAAGTATGTCAAAATAGTAAGAGATGTTTTATAATGCTGTTTATGAATAAACATTCTTCTTACAAAAGACGTTAATAATACTGCACAGAAACACATTTTTTTCATCCTAGAAGCTGAAAAACCTTCACATAAATAATTTGCTCCTCAAAATAACTTTTCAATATTATAACACTGTGAAGTTCAATTTTGCATCCTTTCACACGCAAAAAAAAAATGTAGCTTTCTATCAATTTAAGAGTAAAATAGAATGCAATTACAAAGTTGTTAGCTATTATGGTGATTGGGGACGAGAGATAGAGGAGATGGGAATAAAGATTTTATTGAGCCTCTGAGATCAACTAGTCCTGCTCATTTATTTACATTATGTCATGTGAATCTGTGGATCAAGTCATCTGCTCCTCAAAGCATAATTATAAAACATAAAAATCCAATGTAACATTTAACCTGGTTATCTTTATATATGTATAAATTCATGCAACAAATATTTACTATATATTTGCTGCAGGTAAGGCTTGTTGCTGAGTACTGCAAGATATACCAAGATACAACTTCTGCGTTTATAGAACTTACAATAGAGGAGACATAGAGAAAAAAAATATTAAAATCTCTGCTCAAGTAATTATCATTCTACCAGGGAATATATAAGTATAATATGAAGTAAGAAGTGAAGAGGACAATATACAAATCAAAGTATGTTTTTTAGGAGTCTCAATAAAAAAGTAGGTCCAGCAGGTATAAGGGTGAAAGATAAAAGCTATGAGAGAAGGGGGTGGATAAAGAAAACAATTTCAGAGTTCTAGATCTTTATATTTTCTTTCCTCAATTTTTTCCTCAAAACAGAATCAACAGATTCTGGTATTGTTTTGTTTATTTTTCAATTATGAAGCTACTATCATTACAGCTTTTTTGGTATCTTTATTCTATCTTTTTTTCAAAAAGACTATTCCCCTGCTATCCAAGAAGGAATGGGTCTAAACATAACAGAAAAAGTCATAGAATAAAAGCATTACTCACGGAAGTACATCAGGATGACTACTGATGAGTTTACTCATGGCCACACACAGCCTTTCATGTAGATCATGGTTGATCTGACCTCCAGCTTGGATGGCTTCCCTATTTCTTTCAAGCAAATCCAACAGAATTGGTCGAAGCTGACGACCAATAAGGACAGTACATTCTTTATCCAGAAGTAGTTGTGATAAAGTACTAAGAATACACTGACGATCTTGCTGAGTCCATGTCTAGGTGAGAGAGAAAAAAAATACAACCTAGTTTTAAAAACATGTTTGCACCAAGCCAACCTTTCATTACCCAAAGAAATTAAGCAAACTGATTTCCAGGTTTCAAAAGTGAATCCAGCTACAAAAAATTGATAAAATTGTCTTACATAGAGTTGCTATCTTGCTGAAATTAATTTTTCTACACTAATCTCCATTATTCATAGAAATTATCTGTCCAGTTTTGAAGTGAAACAAAAGCAGATTAAGTTTATACTGCACTTGAAAGTGAACATGCTTTGCTCACAATGATCCTATGAAGTTATAGCATATTTTTATGTCCCCTATTTCATAAAAGAGCAAACTGAGGCTAAAATATTAATTAACCTACCCAATTTTACATTTTGATCTCCTGAGAGATAGGCAGAAAGGAAGGAAGCAAAAACTCATTACCCTTTTCCTCTTAAATTCTGAAGGGGTTTCTTTAACTTATGTAGGTAATTTGAACTTTTAGATGCTTTTTTTTTTTTCCTTCAAAGAACTAGAATGTCTAAGCTATAAAAATGTAAGTGAAAATAATGCTACCGCAAGAATGTTTGTGGCAGCTCTTTTTGTAGTGGCTAGAAAATGAAAACTGAATGGATGCCCATCAATTGGACAGTGGCTGAATAAATTATGGTATATGAATGTTATGGAATATTATTGCTCTGTAAGAAACGACCAGCAGGACGATTTCAGAGAGGCCTGGAGAGACTTGCATGAACTGATGCTGAGTGCAATGAGCAGAACCAGGAGATCATTATACACAGCAACAATACTATATGAGGATCAGTTCTAAGGGACATGACTCTCTTCAACAATGAAATGCTTCAAACCAATTCCAATTGTTCAGTGAAGAAAGCCATATACACCCAGAGAGAGGGATGTGAAACGTGGACCACAACATAACATTTTCATGTTCTCTATTGAGATTTGCTTGCATTGTGTTTCCTTTATCGGATTATTCTTTCTTACAGATACGATTTCTCCTGAACAAAAAAAAAAAGGATGTGTGGCAATAACTATACATATATTCGATTTCTTAAGTATTCTAACATAATTATCATGTAGTGGATATCTTGCTATCTAGGGGAGCGGTGGGGAGTAGGGGGGAAAATTTGTAACAGAAAGCTTTGTAAGGGTTAATGTTTAGGAATTACCCATACATATGTTTTGCAAATAAAAAGTATTAATAAAAAAAAAGAAAATAATACTACCTAATATCAACCTGAAGGAAATACAAAATAACTAATTACAGAATATCTATCCTCTTTCCAACTATTAATCCAAATATCACAAATCAAGTTCTTGTTTTATAAAAGATTACAGTGTGTCCTAATGGAAAAAAAATTATTATTTGGTTAGAAGTAAAGCATAGTGCATATAAATAGAAATTTAAAGTTTTATATTCAATCTTCTTTGTTACATTCTGAAGAATCATTACATTGGTATTTGCTAAATTTAGAATAAAAATATTTTTTAAAAGAGCATTAATTTAGAGTTCTCAAATTTACTTAACATTAATTCAAAAATAATTTATTATATGCCAGATACTGTGACAGGCTCTGGGAATAAAAATATATAAATATATAGTTCTTGCCTTCATAAAGCTTACATTATTAATCTATCCTTTATGGAACTATAAATTAATCATTATCAGAAAAAGCTACTTTCTAAAAGGACTTGAATCATAGTTATTTGAAGTGGGATTTGGAATGGAATTTTATTTTTAAACTTTTTTAGGCCCCTGAAATAATATGACCATCACAGAAGCTCAAATAGTTGAAATTTCCAGAAAACATCAAGTAATCTAGAAACGCCAGGGTAAGACTGGTAGCTTTATCAGGATCAACATCTTATGTAGTATGACTTTTGTAATACAGATGACAAAATGCCAGTACTCATTTCACTCAAGTCACTTTTAGCTATGATTTGCATTTTTCTTTTGAAAGTACAATGAACTGGGAAGCAAAGTTGATTTATCTGATAAGACTTGAAATGGATATCAGATCAGAACCAACATCTTGGTGATTAATCCACAATTTGGCACTTCCAAATCAATTTCTCCCTGCAGAGATTTCTTCTGACTGAAGCTAAAATTCAAGAAGTTCTAAGAACGAATAATCAATCTGTTCACTGAGGTAGTAAACACAGACTTCCAGATAAGATGTGGTTTTATTTTTTTTTTATTAAAGCTTTTTATTTGCAAAACATATGCATGGGTAATTTTTCATCACTGACTCTTGCAAAAGCTTTCTGTTACAAATTATTCCCTTCTTCTCCCCACCACCTCCCCTAGATGGCAGGAAGTCTAATACATGTTAATTATGTTAAAATACTTGACAAATCGAATATGTGTATACATATTTATACAGTTATCTTGCTGTACAAGAAAAATTGGATCTATAAGAAAAAAAATCTGAGAAGGAAAACATAATGCAAGCAAACATCAATAGAAAACATGAAAATGCTATGTTGTGGTCCACCCTCAGATCCCATAGGCCTCTCCCTGGGTATATATGGCTTTCTTCATCACTGAACAACTGGAACTGGTTTGAAACATCTCATTGTTGAAGAGAACCATGTCCATCAGAACTAATCATCATATAGTCTTGTTGCTGCCAAGTATATTGATCTGGTTCTGCTCATTTCACTCAGCATCAGTTCATGCAAGTCTCTCCAGGCCTCTCTGAAATCATCCTGCTGGTTGTTTCTTACAGAACAATAATATTCCATGACATTCATATACCATAATTTATTCAGTCATTCTCCAATTGATGGGCATCCATTCAGTTTCCATTTTCTTGCCACTACAAAAAGGGCTGCCACAAACATTTTTGCACATGTGGGACCCTTTCCTTCAAGATCTCTTTGGGATATAGGCCCAATAGAAACACTGCTGGGTATGCACAGTTTGATAACTTTTTGGGCATAGCTCCAAATTGCTCTCCAGAATGGTTAGATCCATTCACAGTTCCACCAACAAAGTAACCTCCCCTCCAACATTAGTCATTATCTTTTCCTGTCATCTTAGCCAATCTCACAGGTGTGAACAGGTATCTCAGAGTTGTCTTATTTGCATTTCTCTGATAAGATGTGGTTTTATTGATACTTCAAGTGGTTGTAGCTTCCTTGAGTTAGACAAGACATTGTTGACAACAGGCAATGTTAAAATTCTTCACCACTACTGCCAACTTAGGCTCTCCTCATCCAAAAGTATGCAAGTAATAGCAAGATGACCACCTATCATGGTTGTTGTACAATAGATTTGTTTTGGGGGGAAAATTTCATCTCAGTGATCTGGAAGGTGCAAAATGGTAAAGGCCTGAAGAGATTACACTTTATGAAAGGCATCATCAAAAGAACTGGGAATGTTTAGCTAAAAGAGATTCTGACATCATTGATTCTATATGATTCCTCTAATAATGGAACTCAAAATTTATCATTATCTTCTCTTTTTGTAAAATTCTTTTGTCTATGCCTTCTCATTAATCTTTTACCACAGAGAGAGGGTGGAGATCTACTACATGAGGACTTCTTTCTCCTTTCTTTTAACATCAAAGAACACCAGTAAAACACAAGATCCAGGTAGTCTACCAGTTTTTCCCTTACCACATACCCAGCAATTAGCTTCTCTTTTTTAATCATGTATCTACAGCTTATGTTTGGGGTTCTTATTCATAGGAATTTGTTATAGTCTGCTTATGACCCCTGAATTATACTCATTTTTAATTCCTCAGATACAACAATAGAGCCCCAATACAAGTAGTTATATGATGCTAATAGATCACTGTTATTAAAAAGAATGAGATTTATTGTTTCTGGGAAAAGTTTGGAGGTCATTAAAAGAATTCTGAGATTTACCAGAGGTAATCCAATCTGAAAGATACTTTTTTTGCACAATGCAAAAAAACAAAAATCCTAAGTGGGGGTAAATGTTTCTCCTCTGATGAAGGCCTCTGAATAAAAAATGAATGACTGACCTAGTCAATTGGAAAAACATTAAGTGCTCATGGGTAGGCCGAGCGAATATAATAAAAATGACAATACTACCCAAACTAATTTACTTATTTAGTGCCATACCAATCAAATTCCCAAGAAACTATTTTACAGATGTAGAAAAAATAGTAGCAAAGTCCATTTGGAAGAACAAAAGGTCAAAAATTTCAAGGGAATTAATGAAAAAAAAGACAGATGAAGGTGGCCTTGCTGTACCAGATATAAAACTATATTATAAAGCAGCAGTCATCAAAACCATTTGGTACTGGCTGAGAAATAGAGCAGTCGATCAGTGGCATAGGATAGGATATCAGGACAAGCTAGGTAATAACGTTAGCAATTTAATGTTTGATAAACCCAAAGACCCCAGCTTTTGGGATAAGTACTCACTATTCGTCAAAAACTGCTGGGAAAATTGGAAACTAGTGTGGAAGAAATTAAGGCTGGACCCACACCTAACACCGCACACCAAGATAAGATCTAAATGGGTTCATGATCTAGATATAAAGAGTGATATTATAACCAAATTAGAGCAACATAGGATAGTTTACCTCTCAGACCTGTGGAGATAGAATAAATGTATGTCCAAAGAAGATCTAGAACTCTTAATTGAACACCAGATAGATAATTTTGATTATATTAAGTTAAAAAGTTTCTGTATAAACAAAACTAATGCAGACAAGATTAGGAGGGAAGCATCAAATTGGGAAATCATCTTTACATTTAAAGGTTCTGATAAAGGTCTCATCTCTAAGATATATAGAGAATTGTTTCACATTTATAAGAACTCAAGCCATTCTCCAATCGATAAATGGTCAAAGGATATGAACAGACAATTTTCAGATGATGAAATCAAAACTATTTATAATCATATGAAAAGGTACTCCAAATCACTATTAATCAGAGAAATGCAAATTAAGACAACTCTGAGGTACCACTACACACCTGTCAGATTGGCTAAAATGACAGGAAAAGATAAAGATGAATGTTGGAGGGGATGTGGGAAGACTGGGACACTGATGCATTGTTGGTGGAGCTGTGAACGGATCTCCAACCATTCTGGAGAGCAATTTGGAGCTATGCTCAAAAAGTTATCAAACTATGCATACCCTTTGACCCAGCAGTATTTATATTGGGCTTATATCCCAAAGAAATTATAAAAGAAGGAAAGGGCCCCACATGTGCAAGAATGTTTGTGGCAGCCCTTTTTGTAGTGGCTAGAAACTGGAAACTGAATGGATGCCCATCAATTGGAAAGTGGCTGAATAAATTATGGTATATGAATGTTATGGAATATTATTGCTCTGTAAGAAACGACCAGCAGGATGATTTCAGAGAGGCCTGGAGAGACTTGCATGAACTAATGCTGAGTAAAATGAGCAGAACCAGGAGATCATTATATACGGCAACAACAATACTATATGATGGTCAATTCTGATGGACATGGCTCTCTTCAGCAATGAAATGTTTCAAACCGCTTCCAATTGTTCACTGAAGAAAGCCATATACACCCAGAGAGAGGGATGTGAAATGTGGACCACAACATAACATTCTCATACTCTTGATTGATGTTTGCTTACATTGTGTTTCCTTTATCTGATTATTCTTTCTTGTAGATACGATTTTTCTTGCACAACAATAATAAGGGTGGAAATATGTATACATATATTCGATTTGCCAATATTTTAACATAATTAACATGTAGTGGATATCCTGCCATCTAGGGGAGGGGTGGGGAGTAGGGGGGAAAAAATTGTAACAGAAAGCTTTGTAAGGGTTAATGTTTAGGAATTACCCATACATATGTTTTGCAATTAAAAAGTATTAATTTAAAAAAAATGACTACTTTTTGAGAATGTAAAAACTTTTAGTAAGGGATGGGCTAGACAGTTTTTCAGGTTTCATAATTATACAATTAAGATTTCATTAATTATATAATTCTTTTGGTAATAAATATATGAGCAATGAAAAAAATCACAACATATGACTTAATAAAGGATATTCCTTTTGCAGAACCTTGTAAAAGATAACTTGAAACTAAATCAGGACTATCCCAGAAAAATAAATGGCAATCACGTGCAACAGATACATCATCAGGTTTTGACAGCTATATTTTAGAATCAAAGGAATGGGAAAATATGCTCCTTTGAAACATGTACAAACCTCCGCAGTGAAAGGGAAAAAAAAAAAAAAAAGCAGAATTGAAGTGCCTAAGCAATAACACAAATGAAAACTATTTTTTAAAAATTAAAAGTAAAAATAAAAATTGAACTCAAATCAAATCCAAATACTGTTTTTTTTTCTTTAAAATATCTCCCTTGCCACAAAAATAAGATTATAAACTCTGTTTAAAATTCTACAAAATAATGTTCACAGCAGTATTGTGAATCAATGCTACTTTTACTTCCATTTTTACACAAGAACCTGGAGATATTGAGGCTTATTTTTTAAAAAGTTCAATTTCAAGGGAATTTATGAAAAAAATGCAAATGAAGGAGGCTTAGCTATATCAGACCTAAAACTAAAAGCAGCATCCATCAAAACCATTTAATAAGAAAGAAAAAAAAAAAAAAGAATCGCCTAGTGCTGGCTAAGAAAAAGAGCAGTTAATCAGTGGAACAGGTTAAATTCACAAGACATAATAGTCAATGACTACAGCAATCTAGTGTTTGATAAACCCAAAGACCCCAGCTTTTGGGATAAGAACTCACTATTTGACAAAAATATTTACATTCAAAGGTTCTGATAAAGGCCTCATTTTTAAAATATATAAAGAATTGCCTCAAATTTATAAGAATACATGCCATTTTCCAACTGATAAATGGTCAATGGATATAAACAATTTTCAGATGAAGAAATTAAAACTATTTCTAGTCATATGAAAAAATGCTCTAAATCACTATTGATCTGAGAAATGCAAATTAAGACATCTCTGAAGTACCACTACACATCTCTCAGATTGGCTAAGATGACAGGAAAAGATAATGACAAATGTTGGAGGGGATGTGTGAAAACTAGGACACACACATTATGAGTGGAACTTCGAATAGATCCAGCCATTCTGGGGAGCAATATGAAATTATGTTCAAAGGGTTATCGAACTGTACATACCCTTTGATCCAGCAGTGTCTCTACTGGGCCTGTACCCCAAAGAGATTTAAAAAAGGGGGGGAAGGGCCCACATATGTGAAAATGTTTGTAGCAGCCTTTTTTGTAGGGGCAAGAAACTAGAAACTGAGTGGATGGATACCCATCAGTTGGAGTGACTGAATAAGTTACAATGTATGAATGTTATGGAATGTTATTATTTTATAAGAAACAATCAGCAGGATGACTTCAGAAAGGCCTGGAGAGACTTACATGAATTAATAAGTGAAGTGAGTACAACCAAGAGAACATTGTACAAGGCAACAAGTTTATGTGATGATCAATTATGATAGACATGACTTCAACAATGAAGTAATTCAGGCCAATTCCAATAGACTTATGATGGAAAGAGCCATCTGCCCAAGAAATAAGACTGTGGGTACTGAATATGGATTACAACATAATATTTTTCATTTTTTTTGTTGTTGTTTGCTTGCTTTTTGTTTTCTTTCTCATTTTTTTCTTTTTGATCTGATTTTTCTTAGGCAATATGATAATTGTGGAAATATATATAGAAGAATTGTACATGTTTAACACATTGGATTACTTGCTGTCTAGGGGAGAGGGTGAGGAGAAAAAATTTAAAACACAAGGTTTTGCAAGGATTTACCCCTTGCTGAAAACTATCTTTGCATATATTTTGAAAATAAAAAGCTAAAAAAATCATTCAGCAATGTAGTAGACCAAATAATAATCAGAATTCAATATTCTAACATTTGATGTCCTTTTCTGAATTTTATCTTCCTTATTTCTTAGGATTAATTTTAAGGCGTTGAGCTAAAGTGACCATAAAAACAAAGCAATTTGAATGAATATGGAAAGTATTTTGGCATCCAGGCTTAAAGGCTTCAAAAGATTGGGTATGAAGGGACGGATAGAAGGATGTTGGGGGTTGAAGGTAGGGAGAGAATAATTCTATTCCATTATTGATAAAAAGGAAAAAATGGAACCAGTTCTTTCTTTATAATCTTTTTAACAAGATGTCTAGGACATAATAAATGTGCGTCCAATAAATGCTTGTTTTCTTGCTTTCTTTTTCTTCACTTAAGTCACACTTAAGAAATTATTAAAAGAAATTATCCAGAACTGATTAACTTTGCTCATCTATATAAAATAACCTAGCTACCTAGCCAGAAACTTTCCCTACCAAGAAGTTTCAGCATTAGAGAGTTCCAGAGAAGAGCCAGGGGAGTTTTGTACCTGTCACTAACTGCTTAATGGAAGACCAAGCAAACCCAATTTTCCCAAATCATTACAACCATTCAACATATGAATATATGTGTGTGTGTATATCTATATATGTAAGCTGTAGCTTAAGACAGGAGAAAGAATGCTGTGTGTGAAATGAGAAAACTACAGAAAGATGGCTATATTTAGAGTCAGAGAACCTGGGTTTAAATCTCAGCCTTGCACTTACATATATAATGACCAAGGTCATCAACCCACTGGACTAGATAACCTCTGAGCTTCCTTCCTGTTCAAAATTTATGAAACTGTCTTTGTCATAAGTCAACAATGTGTTCTTCTCTATTCCCAAAAGGTAAAGAGGCAAATGAGAAGGCATCAGGAAGAGAAGCCAAATGAAACAATTATAAAATGAGGGTATCAATAGGAAGATGATGTCAGAAATCTTTTCTACATTAAAATGCTACAATCCTGAAACAATGACAATTGCATTAAGAAATGTGTTATTTTCTTTTTGTTTGTTTGTTTTTATTAAAACTTTTTATTTGCAAAACATATGTATGGGTAATTCTTCAACATTAACCCTTACAGATGAATGCTGGAGGGGATGTGGGAGGGCTGGGACACTGATGCATTGTTGGTGGAGCTGTGATTGGATACAGCCATTCTGGAGAGCAATTTGGAGCTATGCTCAAAAAGTTATCAAACTGTGCATACCCTTTGACCCAGCAGCATTTCTATTGGGCTTATATCCCAAAGAAATCATAAAGGAGGGAAAGGGCCCCACATATGTGCAAGAATGTTTATGGCAGCCCTTTTTGTAGTGACTAGAAACTGGAAACTGAGTGGATGCCCATCAATTGGAGAATGGCTGAACAAATTATGGTATATGAATATTATGGAATATTATTTTTCTGTAAGAAATGACCAGCAGGATGATTTCAGAGAGGCCTGGAGAGACTTGCATGAACTGATGCTGAGTGAAATGAGCAGAACCAGGACATCTTTATACACAGCAACAACAATACTATATGACAATCAATTCTGATGGACATGGCTCTCTTCAACAATGAACTGTTTCAAACCACCTCCAAGGAAATTAGAGCAATAATCAGGAGTTACTTTGCCCAACTGTATGCCAATAAATTTGATAACCTAAGTGAAATGGAGGAATATCTACAAAAATATAGATTGCCCAGATTAACAGAAGAGGAAATAAATTACTTAAATAGTCCCATTTCAGAAAAAGAAATAGAACAAGTCATTAATCAACTCCCTAAGAAAAAATCCCCAGAACCAGATGGATTTACATGTGAATTCTACCAAACATTTAAAGAACAGTTAACTCCAATATTATATAAACTATTCGAAAAAATAGGAAATGAAGGACTCCTACCAAACTCTTTTTATGATACAGACATGGTACTGATACCTAAACCAGGTAAAACAAAAACAGAGAAAGAAAATTATAGACCAATCTCCTTAATGAATATTGATGCAAAAATCTTAAATAAAATATTAGCAAAGAGATTACAGAAAATCATTCCTAGAATAATACACCATGACCAAGTAGGATTTATACCAGGAATGCAGGGATGGTTCAATATTAGGAAAACTATTAACATAATTGACTATATTAATAACCAAACTAACAAAAACCATATGATAATCTCAATAGATGCAGAAAAAGCATTTGATAAAATCCAACATCCATTCCTATTAAAAACATTAGAGAGTATAGGAATTAATGGACTTTTCCTTAAAATAGTCGGTAGCATCTATTTAAAACCATCAGCTCGCATCATATGTAATGGTGATAAACTGGAACCATTCCCAATAAGATCAGGGGTGAAACAAGGATGTCCACTATCACCATTACTGTTCAATATTGTATTAGAAATGCTAGCCTTGGCAATAAGACAAGAAAAAGAGATTAAAGGAATTAGAGTAGGTCATGAGGAAACCAAATTATCACTCTTTGCAGATGATATGATGGTCTACTTAGAGAACCCTAGAGAATCAACTAAAAAACTATTAGAATTAATCCACAACTTTAGCAAAGTTGCAGGATACAAAATAAATCCACATAAATCATCAGCATTTTTATACATCACCAACAAAATGCAACAGCAAGAGATACAAAGAGAAATTCCATTCAAAATAACTATCCATAGTATAAAATATTTGGGAATATATCTGCCAAGGGAAACTCAGGATCTATATGAGCAAAACTACAAAACACTCTCCACACAAATAAAGTCAGATCTAAACAATTGGAAAAACATCAAGTGCTCTTGGATAGGTCGAGCGAATATAATAAAGATGGCAATACTACCTAAACTAATCTATCTATTTAGTGCTATACCAATCAAACTCCCAAGAGATTATTTAACTGAACTAGAAAAAATAACGACAAAATTCATCTGGAAAAACAAAAGGTCAAGAATTTCAAGGGAATTAATGAAAAAAAATGCAAATGAGGGTGGCTTAGCTGCACCAGATCTAAAACTATATTATAAAGCAGTGGTCACCAAAACCATTTGGTACTGGATAAGAAATAGAGTAGTGGATCAGTGGAATAGGTTAGGTTCACAGAACAAAATACTGAATGACAATTGTAATCTAGTATTTGATAAACCCAAAGACCCCAGTTTTTGGGATAAAAACTCACTATTTGACAAAAACTGCTGGGATAATTGGAAACTAGTCTGGAAGAAATTAGGCATTGACCCACACCTAACACCATATACCAAGATAAGGTCAAAATGGATTCATGATCTAGGCATAAAGAATGATATTATAATCAAACCACCTCCAATTGTTCACTGAAGAAAGCCATATACACCCAGAGAGAGGGATGTGAAATGTGGACCACAGCATAACATTCTCATACTCCTTGATTGATATTTGCTTATATTGTGTTTCTTTTATATGATATATCTTTTGTGTAGATACGATTTTTCTTGCACAACAATGATGTTTGGAAATATGTATACATATATTTGATTTGCCAATATTTTAACATAATTAACATGTAGTGGATATCCTGCCATCTAGGGGAGGGGTGGGGAGTTGGGGGGAAAAATTTGTAACAGAAAGCTATGTAAGGGTTAGTGTTGAAGAATTACCCACACATATGTTATGCAAATAAAATTTAAAAAAATTAAAAAAAAAAACAAAACATTGTGGTATATGTTAATTATGTTAAAATACTTGACAAATTGAACATATGTATACGTATTTCCACACTTATCATTTCTGTGCAAGAAAAATCGTATCTACAAGAAAGAAAAATCAGAGAAAGGAAACACAATGCAAGCAAACATCAAAAGAGAGCATGAAAAGGTTATGTTGTGGTCCACAAAGAAATGTGTTATTTTCTACAAAAAAAATATTTCTAATAGCCCTTTTTATAGTAGTCACCAATTGGGGAATGGCTAAAAAGTTACGGTATATAACTTTTTGTAATGTAATGGAATAATATTGTACTAAAAGAAATGATCAGCAGGATGATTTCAGAGAGGCCTGGAGAATAAGTCTTTACATGAACTGATGCTAAGTGAAGTAAGCACAATCAAGAGAACACTGTACACAAGATTATGTGATGTTCAACTCTGATAAACAGGGCTGTTTTCAACAATGAAGTGATTCAGGCTAATTCCAATAAATTTGTAATAGAGAGAACCATCCTCATCCAGAAAGAGGACTGTGGGGACTAAATGTGGATCACAACATAGTATTTTCACCTTTTTGTTGTTGTTTCCTTGCTTGTTTTCTTTCTCATTTTTTTTTAAATCTTATTTTTCTTGTACAGTACGATAAGTGTAGAAATATATAGAAGAATTGCACATGTTTAATCTATATTGTATTACTTGCTGTCTAGGGAAGGGCATGGGGGAAAGGAAGAGAGAAGTGTCGAATACAGGGTTTTGCAGGTGTCTATCTTTGCATATATTTTGAAAATAAAAAGTTATCATTTAAAAAAATGTGATGTTTATATAAATAACATATCCATGATAGCAACCAAAGAATTATAAATCAGGGGGGCAGCTAGGTGGCGCAGTGGATAGAGCACCAGCCCTGAAGTTAGGAGGACCTGAGTTCAAATCTGATCTCAGACACTTAACATTCCCTAGCTGTGTGACCCTGGGCAAGTCACTTAACCCCAATTGCCTCAGCAAAAAAAAAAAAAAAAAAAAAAAAAAGAATTATAAATCAGAATAAATAACAAAAGGCAACATAAGGAAAAATGTCTTAAAAGCATTAAAATGAAATTTTCCAGAAACAGTTTAGTTGACAATTCACTAAAAGGACCCTGAATCACTTTAGTGATTGAATAATTCATAATAATAGGATTGTTAGGGTCTGTTTGGAATTTTTTTTTTGCCATGATTATCTCACATTGAATTTTTATAGCCTGTTTTAATCTGTTACCAATTTAAGTGCAGCTAAAAATGGTTATTTGAGTAAAAAAGAAATCGTAAAAAAAAATTTATTTGATAGCTACCTATATATAACAGAGAGTCCTAGACTTGGCACCCTCTGGATCTAGATCTAAATCCAATCACCAATTCAATATTATGACTATAGACATGTTCTCAAGCTTCAATTTCCTCATCTATACAAAATACGGATAATAACAAAGTGAAGTACCTTCTTCCCAGGACTATTCTGTTGTGAGGCTCAAATGAGAAATGTAAAATGTCAACTGTGATTAAAATAAACAATGAAGTCTCATTAAGCTCTACTGATTTAAAAGGAAAATGTTTTCATTGTTATAAAAAAAAAAAAGACTGACAATCTCTTTATTCTCCTGGAATTAAATAACCTAGATTCAAGTGAGGACATTACAACAAAAATAGATATTTTTAAAATAATTTTCCTGTTTGTTTTTTTATTTTGACCTTGACAAATACCCAGAAATATTAACATTTTCACATAAAGAACAGAAGAAAACTTTGATACTGAGAATCTATTATATGTAACTTCTTTAAAAAAAAAGTAGGCAGTAAATACAACTGTTTCAAATATGTTCTGTTTCTGTGCTCTACATGAACTTTTTTCTGTTCTCTTATATGCATTTTGCTAAATGATTCAGAGGCTCCTTTCTTTTCCTTTTTTTTTTTTTAAGGTACTACTATCACTATTCTGTCTTCCCACCCCCACATAACAAATACAAATCAAGTAAGATTAATCCATATCTTGACAATGAAGTTCATATACTTTGAAAGTGAGAATACTGAAGAATGTAAAGAAATCATTTTCATATTGAACTGAGAAAACTCCCAAGAAGCTGCTACTCACAAAAGGGTCTTGAAGCATTATCATCTGTTCCCCCCACCCAAAAAAAAGCTAAAGTAACCATATGACTTTTATTTTTCAGAACTGATGATTATACTGGGGGCTCAAAGTAGGGGGGGGGGAGAAAGGAAACAAAAAAGCAAGGACACAGAACAAAGAAAACTGCTTCCCAAAGTAGCTTCTTACAGGCTCTACTGAAGACCTCCTGCCATCCCTCCTTCATCTAGGATTGGAAGTAACCCTGGACTCTTAAAGGCTATTTGCTGGAATCTAACCTTATACAGGAGCTTCTACCAAGGTTTTCAAAGCAGTCCTCTGAGGACAATCCTAGTTAAGTTGAGAAAATCTTGTTTCAACCCTTGTTAAAAAATCTTTCCAAAATGTATGGCTATAATGGATTTTCTTCCTTTACTAAACAGACAATAAAAAATATAAATAAATCTTTATTTGATGCATAATGCTCAATGCTTTCAATCACATATGAAATAACTGGAGACAGCCTGGGATGTCATCACTGTCAAACTGGTATATAAGATCAGAAGTCGTACTTCTTGAGCACCCAAGTACTTAAAAAAAAACACTCACTTTTATCAAAAGCAATAATAATGCTAATTTTTTCACAATTTAAAGGACTTTATAGATTACAAAGTTTTTTTCTCCCATAACATATCTGTGAGGGAGTCAGAGTAAATATTATTCCCCATTCCCCAATTGATGAATGGCAGTTTTCAAAAGAATTCAAAAGCCACATAGAAAAAATGCCACAAGAGAAATGCATATGAAACCAACTCTGAGGTTCTACAAATAGGCAAAAATTACGAAAAGAAAAATGACAAATATTGGAAGAACTGTGAGAAAACCAAGTGCACTGATGCATTCTGGACTAAGAATGGGTCCAAATATTCTGGAAAGCAATTTTGGAATACCCCACAAAGTAACTAACAGTTAATTGATTAGAAAAATGCAAACTAAAACAACTCTGAGTACTACCTATTAACTATCATATTGACTAAGATGACAAGAAAAGATGATAATTGTTGGCAGGGATGTGGGAACACTGCCCAGGGTCACACAGGATGACCATCAACTAAGCAATGGTATAGAATTCAGGGAAAAAAAAGCTATTATGCATAAGAAATTATGAAAGGGCTAGTTTCAGAGAAACCTTGAAACACCTGTAGAAATGAATGCAAAGTGAAATGAATAGGAAAAAAAAAACAATTTACACAGTGACAACGTAAAAGCAAATACATTTTTAAAGATTTAAGAACGCTGATCAATTTAGTGATGAACCATGACTCCAGTAGATCAATGAGTGCTAACCACTCCCTGATGATGATGGATACTACTAAGTGCAGAATAAAACATAAATTTCTGGACATGATCTTTGAGAGAATTTGTTTTCCTTGATTTTGCACATTTGTTATAAGGGTTTGGTTTTTATGAAAGGAGAGAGGAATGAAGTGAGAGGGAGAAAAAGTAAATGCTTCTTAATTAAAAACAAAATTTTTGAAAAATTTTAAAAGAGAAAACTGATCTAGCTCCTGTAGAAAAAGCACTGGTCTTAGGATAAAACAAAGCAATTAAAAAAAAAAATAGTAGTTACTGATTACAAAGTACATAAAGTTGAGAACATTTTCTTTTTTTTTCTTTCACCAATGCCTTACAAAAAGTTGCACTAAAGTTTTCAGTTATGTTCCTGTCTAGCCCTTTGCCAGCTTGGTAAAGTTAAGCAAAACAAATCATTTGAGCTCTCTGACAGACAGCTTCCTTATCTTTAAGATAAGATGACATAACCAGTACTACATATCTAACAGTCCAGTGAAAAAAGAATGCTTTGTATACCCTTGAATGTACTATTAATGAGAACTGTCTTAAATGACTTGACTGAAATAAACTTAGCCAATGACAATCATATTTCAAACCCAAGTCAATTACTTCAACTTCTATTGTTTCTTTTTCTTCTCTTAAGGAATAAAGGCTTCATCTGGAATCCGAGGAACTCTGAGTCCCCAATCTGCCACTTACTACCTGGGTGCCTCCAGGGAAATCATTTGCCCTTTCTAGTCTTCAGGTTCCTAGTCTATAAAATGAGGAAGATGAACCATAAGATCTCCACGAGCACATTCAAACAAGAAAGAACAAGAAAGAATATGTGAGTGAAGATGACGCCAAATCTATACTGGATTGGTACAGGCCAGACACCACAGCTGATGCACATTTTTATGAGTTGCTATGGCTACAAGTGGCCATAGCAAGTTGCTATAGTTACCTGACAGCCAGCCTAATGATAAGCCTAGATAAAGACTGGTCTCATTAGCTAACAGAAAAACACCAGGCTTGTACTTTAAAGCTTTTCCAGCTTGGTAGAGCCTGCAAGAATTTTTTTAACTGGGATAATCTCCTAAAAATCTGAAAGTGGATGACCCAATCATAGAGGCAAATAGATAAAGTAGACCCTAAAGCCTTCTGACAATTACAGCCTGATTATAATTAAATTTCAAATAAATGCAATTTAATTAGACCAATATTAGACATCTATTAGCAAAGATCTGAGGGAAGATACAAAGATTAAATAAAACATAAAGATTGTGTCCTCCAGCCTTCAAGTCGTTCAATGGGAGGATGGGGGTGGAGGGGAATACAAATAAATCAGCTTGTGTGATGACAATATAGGTTTGATCAGGACTTGGGTACGCTCTGAGATCCTTTCCAGCTCTAAATCTGTGGTATTGTAATTCTATGATTGCTGGGCACCTATCTCCTATAAAAAGAAACAAGGAGGGACAGCTAGTTGGTGCAGTGGATAGAGCACCAGCCCTGAAGTCAGGAAGACCTGAGTTCAAATTTGACCTCAGACACTTAACACTTCCTAGCTGTGTGACCCTGGGCAAGTCACTTAACTCCAATTGCCTCAGCATGAAAAAAAAGAAAAGAAAAGAAACAAGGAACTTCTAGGAGTCAGGCTTACTCCTGGCAATCTAATGGAAAAAAGGGAGAGGGGAACCCATAGACCTAGCTTCACTTGAAAGAAGCAACCTTCTTTAGTCATGGACAAATTCATTTCTTTAGCTGTGACATGGAACGGTCTCCTATGACTTCTACAAGCTCCTAGATAGAGATGAAATTATATGCCTAAAACTACATTTATTTCATCATTAGCATGCTGTTTCTTGTACTAAACTCAATTGTCAGATGAGTTCATATGGTGCCCTTGGGGTTGAATTTTCCTGCCAGGTTTAATTCTGCTCCAGGATGAATTTTAACTATTCCCTTCCCTTCCCTTCTCCCCCAATTAAGAAGTATTTTTCCCCCTCTCATCTTACCTACCCAATTAAAAAAAAACACCAACAAAAATCATTACAAGAAGTATGGCATATTAAAGCAAAACAATCCCCCCCCCATGTTGGTCATGTCCAAAAAGATATGTCTCATTTTGCATCTTGAACTCATCACTTCTGTCAGGAGATGGGTAGCAGGTTTCAGATAAAAATATTTCAATACAGAAAGCTATGTATAGCAGTAAATTCAGGCTTTTATCCATTAAGAAAAATTAATCTAACACAGGCCTAAAGGGCAATTTGCCTACATGTTTATATTCAATTAATAATTCTCCATTTTTCCACTACTAAACACGAATAGTAAATGGTTAAGTCTATTTTTCTAAGATCTCTTTATCTTTAGCTTGGATGAATTTTTTTTTTTTTTAAAGAAGACCAAATGGAATTGCTTTAGGAGCAGGTCAATAGAGATCCAACTTGTAGCTTCCGTCAATGTGAAAACCGCTGTGTACTGAGGACACTAACAGTCACACAAATCTTCTTTATATACCAATGTGTTATGCAGATATACCATGGGTCTACATGTACCCAAACTAAAACCAAATTGTGCTTAAAAGCTAAGTGGAAAAGTATACTGAGCTGATGGTTTCTATAAGATGTGAATCTTAATGATATTATTTAACTTGTGATGCAATTGTTCAAATCAATAAATTAAGTAGGCCCCTTCTGTGTGCAGGGTACTAAGAGCTATTTTCTATATGGAAACATTCCATCTAATTGAGAAGACAAGTCAAACACAAAGTTAAATAATAAAAGATTTAACAGTTCAAGACAATAATAGAACAGCTATCACAAAGCAATACATGAGTAATAGTCACAAGAGCTATACAGATAATAACTGTTATATTAGGGGGAGAAATTCATTTTTCTGTTAATGGCATTTGTCACTATTTTCCCAATAGTTTCTGACTCCTCAAGTTTAATCGGTCACAAAACCTAGTCCCTACTTAGAAATGCATCTCATATTAGTCTTGTGACAAATTTATGCTGTCTAACCTCAAAAGGACTCTTATATGGCAATTATTTTATCCTTTTAACTTTCTAAACTATAAGGATAGGGGCAGGACCTGTGATTTCATTGTTATAGAGAACTCCAGGGTGAAGACTCTCCCTGTACTAATAGTTTTAGCATCTTTTCAGTAACTTAACTCTCTTCAATTACTTAGGGCAAGGGCTTCTCACAACAGCTTTATGTTTACACGACCCCAGGTATACAGGTACATAAAAAAGGTGTACAAATCAAACATTTATTGACAATAAGACATAATTTCATGACTCCCACATTCAGTTACATGACTCAGTTTAAGAAGCTTTGACATAGAGCAATGAGGAGTTAAATGGTTTGTTCAGGGTCACATACCCAGTATATATCAGAGGCAGAATTTGAATCCCAGTCTTTCTGACTACAAAGCCAGCTTTTTAGTTTATGCTGCAATGCTTCTATTTAAAGAGTTCTACAATTCCAATAGACTTGTGATGAAAAAAGCCATCTACATCCAAAAAGAGAAAACTATGGAGACTGAATGTAGATCAAAACATAATATTTTCAACTTTCCTATTGTTGTTTGCTTAGTTTTTTTTTCTTTCTCATGTTTTTTTTTCCCTTTTGAACTGATTTTTCTTGTGCAACATGATAAATGTGGATATATGTTTAGAAGAATTGCACATGTTTAACTTATATTGGATTTCTTGCTGGGAGGGAGAGGGTGAGGAGAAAGGAGAAAAATTTGGAATACAAGGTTTTGCAAGAGCAAATGCTGAAAACAACCTTTGCATGTATTTTGAAAAAGCTATTATTGTTTTTAAAAATCAAAATAAAGAGCCGTTGATATGAGTTATTCTAATAGCTATTACAAATGTCCTCTTCTCAATTCTCCACCCATTCATCAATATTTTGCCTCCTATTTGAGCTATGATAATAGAAACCAACCTGAGAATCCCTTTCATTACTATAAACTTCTTAATTTCTTTATATACCCTATTATCTTTCATTTCAATCTCAGAAGATGAGGTTATTGTTCTTGCTGGGCAAATCATGGAAAAATCATTCTCCCCTAATTCCTCTTCTATATCTTATATTCCTTAGCAGCAAAAATATTTAGGTTTACTCAAAGCTCTTCCTTGACCCTATTATAATTTTCTTTATTGTGGCATTTACTGCCAAACTTAAAAAAAAGGATGCTATTATTCACTGCCTCCACCTCTTCTCTTACCCCTGACTCCTGAAATCCCAGCAATCTAGCTTCTACTCCCATGATTATATTCCTATGTATGACTCTATACTAGTACATTTCTTCCCAAAGTACTTATCTTTAGGAAGGCAGCTGAGCATAGTTTACCTAATATTAAACTTGGGAGTCCCAAAAGCTTGGACTTAAAACACATCCAAGTTGAGTGTGTCACCAAAAAAAAAGAAAAGAAAAAAAAGAAATAAGCCACAATTTCCTCAACTTAAAAACAAAACAAAACAAAACAAAACAAAAAAAAAAAAACAAACCCAGAAATAAAAGCAACATCTCTTTTGTGATTAGGAGGCTATATAAATGCTAATTCAGATTTTAAGAGCTAAAGGACTTTGTGGTCTTCATCCTCCAAAATCTTATTCACCATGGTTAAACATCCTCTCCACCCACAGCACCAAACCTTAAAAGTGGGATTGCCTACCAGATTCAGTTTTTGGCCAATTAATTCATCTCTTCTCTACACACATTGAAGCCTGTGGTCAGTTCACCCACCTTACAGGCTTCATTATGCTCTCTACACAAATAACTCTCAATTATTTATCTTCACTCCCAAATGCTCCACCTCTACCTCCAGAATCTTTTTTCACTGCCATATACCTCAACCTCAATATGACCAAAATGAAGTTTTCTTCACTCCAAAACCTCTGACTAATCTCTAGCAGAGCCATCATCCTGTCAGTCAAACATTTATAAATTATGGGTTATTTGACTTTTTATTTCCCCCTACTTCCTACATTTAATCAATCAGTTGCCTGATCCTATTAATTCTTCTTCAATAATTTTTTTCCCAAATATTGATGTGGATATTACTTCAGTCAATAAAGAACATAACAAATCCACAATTTGGTTGAGGATTTCATGAGCTATTATTAACAACAAAAATCACTACCTTCACAAAAACCACAAGTGTGGAACAGACTTTTAAAGATAACCTTCTCTGAATTCAGCTAGACTGTCCTATCAATAATACAGAACTCATAACCATGTCAATTATTTCCATCTTGACAAGAACTGCTAGGGCCTCATGTCTGATAAAACAGCCTTCGAGAACACAAGCACATCCAAACTATAATGAGAACAACAGGATATGAACCTGGATCTAATACATCTGTCCACTCTATAACCACACTAAGGGAAGACCTCAAATATTCTCAACAAGACTATTAGGCTAGCCTCCTATTATCCTTTAAATCTCTGACAAAATAATCTTCCTAAAATGAATTATCCTTTGAATCGCTGCATGCAATCAAAAACCATTAATGGCTCCTCATTATTAACTAAAATTAAAAACAAAAACAAAAAAAAAACAATTCAATGTGGCATTCTAAGCCCTCCTCAACCTGGCTTCAAATAACCATTTCTTTTAGCTTCATCTCCTAATAATCCTCTTCCTACACTGCATGCTCCAAACAACCTGGACAGCTCTCAATCCTCAAATGGAAGACGACAAATCCATTTCGTATGCCATCATTACACTTAGTTTAGACTCCTTTCCCCAGCATCCATCCCATCTCCCTCTACAGAGATCTCTCCTTTCCTTATGGGGTCCAATTGTGGTATCATCTCTTTCTTTCAATTCATTAAAGTAATCTCCTAATCAAAATAAAATAAAATTTTGGTTTTACATTTCATTTTTACATAATCTTTTAATCAGTACTCCAGGATTTCTCCTTTGGCCATATCCTCCCTACTTATCAGATCTGGGCAGGTGCCCCGCCCCCATTAACCAGTATGCTCTAGAAAAGCAGGGAATGTACCCTCTCCTCTTCCCTCCACATCTTACAAGCCTGATTCATGTTCCAGTCTCTCAAAATCATTTCCATACAGAAAGGCAGAGTTCAGCGCTCCAGCCCACACAGCTCAACTCCTACGAAGCTTATTGTCTGCATTACATTAGAAGCACCAAATTGCACTTTACACAATCCTAGAATCATTATATCTCAACAACTAGGCTGAAAGCTCATTGAGGATAGGTTTCTCTCTCTCTCTTTCTCACTGACACACTCTCACACACACACATACACACACGTGTACATATATGTATTTTTGAGTCCTCCTCTGGATTAGATAACAGGTAACTGAAAATGACGCACAGACTGAGCATGGGGGAAAGGGAGAAAATGATTAGATATCAATCACCACCCTTAAAAAAAAAACAAAAACAAAAAAAAACCTGACGGGTACGTATTTGGGGAATATAACATCCTTCAAGGCTAGGAGCCCCCAATCTCTATTTCAGAAAACAAGTCAGGTTTAGGTTTATTTCCAGAGAGCACGTAGAAGGGATAGATGACGGATATCAGAAGAATCAAAAACGACTCACCTTAAAGAAAAAAAGATCTCACACACACACACACACACACACACACACACACACACACACACACTACAAAGAGATAATCCTGATACCCGCGAGCCTAAGGATGCCAGGTGAAGGAGAATGGGTCTACATCCTCCCATCCTTCCCCTTCACAACCCTCCCCCACCCACCTCCCGGCCGCGTTTCTGCTGCGTATTGGGGCTGAAAGGAGTGGCGGCTCGTCAGGGCCTCTACTCGTTTAGACCCCCGGCATCCCTACCTTGGGCCTCTGGGGTCGGCGTTGGGAAACTCACCTGCTTCGTCAGGAACCTGCCAAGCTCGCTGCGGCTCTTTTCATTCCTGGCGGCAAGGATTCGCAGCGGGGCAGCCGCCAGATCCAGCTGCAGATGCTCCATGTCTCCGGCAACAGCTTCCCACCCACTCCCGGTTAGGGCTCTCACAGCCCGCTGCCCTCCGCCTGACGCGATGCCTCAGGCTCTTGGCCGCAGCGTGTGCACTATCCCTATGGCACCGCTGCTGCCACCGCCCCCAAGGAAAGCGGCCGCCGCGGCTCCAGGGCAGCCGCACACGTGGGATGAGCACGCGGCCCCCTGCGTCATCCGCCGGCGACGGCGACGTGAGAAGACCATCACCTTTCAAGGCGGCATGGGGGAGGGGCGGAAAGGTGAGCTTTGGGCTACCAAAAGGCCGTAGATATAGTTGACTGGGAAGATAGGCACAAAAGCTGGGCTTGAGAACAACTACAAGAGGATGCTGGACAGAACTTTCTAAGCAGTTCAAAGACTAGTTTCCCCCCAAGCCCCGCCCAAGAGAGCGGACTTCGGAAGGTGCGGTGTACGCTGGAACATGTAGTCTTTGCAAGTTAACCTAGGCCCATTCCCTGCAAGGCTTGATTTGCAGGTGGTATACCTCAGTCCCTCTGCTTCCCGCTGCTTGCCTCTTCAGCAACGCTATTAGATCGTTAGTCAATACGTATCAAAGATGTTACAGACAAGTGTTTTAATATAATTAACATGTAATGGACTTCCTGCCATCTAGGGGAGGAGAAGGGACTAGGGGGAAATTTTGCAAAGGAAAGCTTTGTAAGAGTCATTGTTGAAGAATTACCCATACATATGTTATGCAAATAAAAAGGTTTAAAAAAAAAAAAAAAAAAGATGTTACAGAGCAATGAATCAAGAACTGGATTGAGGAGGGAATATCTCAGTTATTAATGGTTTCAGATAACTTTTCTCCCAAAGAGCACAAAATGCTCTCTTTCCCTTTCATCAACCATGTCTGATATTAAAAGTTCAAGTTCCCCCACCTCTAGTTCTCGGGAGTGGAGAGACTCAGATCTGCCTTCTTAATTCTCCCAGAGGCTGAAAGATCTGGATTCAAGTGTCTTTGTGACCTCGGCCAAGTCACTGGTAGGACATCATGGGGCAAGACCAAAAATGTAGCTAGTATTTGATAAAAAGTGGTTTTAAATATGCCGCAAACATTTCTGGAGAGAGCCCAAATAAAGATAAGACAAATTGCGCCGGAAGTTTACAAGCTTAGATTAAATTGTAAAATCTTTGAAGAGAAAGAACACTTTGCTCAATCAGATAATTAAGTTTTCGCCCTTGCTTAGTGCACGCAATCTACCTGAGGTCCTATTATATTCATTCATCCAACACCTACTATGTGTCAGGTGCAAGGAAAGAAACAAAATATAGATATATGTTCCCTTCTCTCCTACAGCTTAAAAACTAATAAAAATGTGTAGGATATATGTAAATAACCACACCTCATAATGCTATGTATTATAAGCCAAGAAGGCTTCTAATCAAAAGATCTATGGGTTCAAATCCCACCCCTGACAGTGTGACATTGGGGAAAGTCACATCTTCCAAGTGCCTCTGTCAACCTGGAGGGAGCTCCAAAGGTAGCAGTTTCTTTTACAACTCCTTTATGCTTTTTCACAATTATCATAAAATATCATAATAGATCATTAAAACTGGAAAATGGACAGTTGGAATTGGAAGGGATCTTAGTCTAATCATCTTATTTTACATATAAGGAATCCAACCGAGACCCAAAGAAGTGAATGGCTATTCAAGATGACATAGGAAGTATGCTCCAGAGTCCGAATTTAAGCTCATTTCCTGGCCTCCAAGTTCAATGCTCTTTTGGACATATCACAGGTTTCCCTTTCACTAAACAAAGCCAAGTTGTGGTTGTTTTGTTTTGTTGTTGTTATTATTGGTCCTTCATATTTAAAGAAGACCATAACCTCAGAGAAGTGATACCATGATTTGCAAATGAATTCGATTTAAATGAAGGAGATTTATTTATACAAGGTCACCTGCTTCACTTTCTCCTCCAGAGCCATCTGGGTCCAGTAGCCAGATATAGATCAGGACAACTGAAGATGGCCCTGGATGTAGTGGGAGACCTTGACTTTTTAAAGCTAAGATCTTTAATAGATCTCAGTTTGACTGAAGCCACACCCATTCAGTGATTAAGACTAAGTAGCAAATTCACTTAGTCAAAATAAGTAAATAAATAGATCAATCTGGAAGAGGAAAATCTCAAAGTTTTTGGCCAAAACAGAAATGATTGCTATTTACATTCACTCAAGTCAATTTGGACCCAAACAATGACTAAATGGGGCTTGCCTTGGAACCTATTGTTGGCCAATTAATGAGAGTCAGAGGGATTTGGGTTAGGAAAGAAATCTAGCCAGTAAATCCCAAGATATTTTAGGAAGATTCACTTATTGTAAGAAATGTGAAGCTGCTAGTTGTGATTGGGAAGGAGTCTGGAATTAAAGAAGGCATCACAAGAGAAAATTTGCCCTTGTAGGCTACTGGACCAAGAGTTAGAAAGACCCACATTCATGCTTCATCTCTGTCATTTATTAAGTGTGTAGCTAAGAATAAAATATTTGACCTCTATTATGGGGGAAATTTTAGTAATGGTTGAAGTGAAGCTCAAATGTGAATGTAGTAGCGAGGAAAGGGAGGAAAGAAAGATGATCATTTGGAACTCAAAATTTTAAAAATGAATGTTTAAAAAACTTTTTGTTGTTGTAAAAGCCTGATTTCAACAGATGAGTTGGGGAAGGAGTACTTTAATTTATCTATACTTGAAATGGAGCATAGCCATGTAATTCATTTATTAATCTAATTTTACAAATGAGATTAAATGATTTAACTAAAGTCACACAGCATCGGATAGAGTGCTGGGCTGGAATCAGGAAAGAGCTCAAATCCAGCCTCAGAAACTTACTAGTTCAATGGCCCTGGGAAAATCACTTAACCCATTTTGCCTCAATTTCCTTATCTGAAATATCAGTATACCCTTTCTAAGAAGGAAATGGCAAACTACTTCAGTATCTTTACCAAGAAAACTCCATGGGCAGTCAGACATAACTGAATAGCAACAAAGGAGTCTTACAAAAAGTAAACAGCAGAGTCAGGATTAGGACTCAGCTCCTATGATCTCCAATTTCAAGACTATTTCTTATGTATAGAATTTATATTGGATTACTAGCTTTCTAGGAGTGAAGAGAGAAGGGAGGGAGAAAAATTTGGAACATAAGGTTTTAAGAGTGAATGTTGAAAACTAATTTTGCATGTGTTTTGAAAATAAAAAGTTAAAAATAAAAAAGTTAAAATAAAAAGTTTACAAAAAGAAAAAAAGATTATTTCCACCTGACCATGGTATGTCCCTAGGGAACAATATGAGCAAAGTTTCAGAGGTGGAAGGAGACATGATCTGTTGCAGAACAGAAAGTATACCAGTTTGGCTAGATTGTAGAAAATATAGAAGATAGTAATATGAAACATTTTGTTTCATTCAACTTGAATACTAAGCAAAAAAGTTTGAAATTAGGACTCTGATCCATAAAATAGAAGTAATTATAAATTTTCCAATACCTATCTTATAGGATTATGAGGAAAATACTTTGTAAACCTTAAAACATTGCAGCATATAATTGTAATTGTTAGGGACTGTTTCTTATTAAGTTGATATGTATCCTTGGTCTCTAGGGCAGTCTTTAGCCCATTGTTAGTACTTAATAAGTTTATTGTAATTAAATAAAATGCTGTGCAAAGAATAAATAGATTGTGATAATGGTGTTATTAATGGCTTCAGATAGCAATTTTCTTCCGAAGATCACAAAGTGCTTTCTTCTTCCATTTTTTTCAACATTGCTACTTTTGGTTTTATATCATTTACATTTCCTAATACATTTCCTCTCCGTCTTCCTCCCAGAAATTCATCTCTTTGCAAAGATTTTTTTTTTTCTGAGACAATTGGGGTTAAGTGACTTGCCCAGGGCCACACAACTAGGAAGTATAAAGTGTCTGAGGTCACATTTGAACTCAGTTCCTCCTGATTTCAAGGTTGGTGCTCTATCCACCACACCAACTAGCTGCCCGCAAAGATTTTTCTTTTAAGAGTTTAGCAAAATTTTCAACCCATCAACACATCTGATGTTAATTGTAATGTTTCCCACCCATAAGGCCTCATTCTGTGAAATTATGACCAAACTCGGCATCAAAGAGGATATGAGAATGTAGCTTCTTCCCCCTTCATCATCAATATATATCATTTGGATCCACAGCATTACCCAGTGTTCTAGTCATAAGATAATAAGCAAAGACTCTGTTTCACACAGCCAAAGCCAATAAGGGTTCACTCATTTATTCATAAGTAGGCTGCAGCATATCACTAATAATTACTTGCCCCCAAAAAATAGCATAACAGATAATATCCAGAAAATAATGTGATCAGTGGCCTAGTCATGTAGTGAGAATGAGGGATGACAGATGGACAGCCTGAGTGTTTCATCGATACCCACAGAATATTAAAAGAACTAGATAGAGAAAGGCCTCTAGTGCATTGGATAGATCCTCAGCTCAGTTGCTGTGGCAACTCATAAAGGCCCTCTACTAAGGCACTGCATCAGTGGATCAAGGAAGACATATATCCCCAAAGAACAGAAATAAATATTCTGCCCTCACCTAAGCTAGCTGAAACCAGGAAATTAGTCTCCCATTAGATCAGCACAGACATAGACATTTCGGGAATGGAGCATTGAGAAAACAAAGGACATTTGATTTATTTAATTTACTTTCTTAGGCTGTTTATGAAATAAAGAATTGTTTAAGCCATGATACATAAATTAATTTCATGACATATTTACTCAAATATTTACAAATACACTGTAAAGTTCTGAGTGTCCAAATCTTCAGGACTTATTAGCTATGTGATCCTGGATAAGTCATTTAATCTCTATGTGTATCTCATGCAATTCTTTAGATTTTAAAGACATTTACAGAAGGCTGTTTACTAGACCTCAGTGAATTTCTCATTTGTTTATATTGTAGTCTCTCCCCATCAGGTATAGTTAGCCAATTGATCCTCTCCTTTTCTATTTTATTGCAGAAGATTTCAGAGATAAAAATTTCCTCTAAGAATTGTTTTAGCAGCTTCTCAAAATTTCCAGTATGTTATTTCATTATTATCATTAACTTTAAACTAGTTACTTATTGTTTCTATGATTTGTACTTTGACTCGGGCATTATTCTGAATGTCATTTCTTGGCCTGCATTTAGATCTGTTTCTTTTGCTTGTCTTGATTCATTATTAATTTTATTGCTTTGAGGTTTATAAAAGTTGTTTTGATTATATTTATCTTTTTACATTTATTTATGGTATCTGCCTTAGTGGAAAAGCATCCCCATGCTGACACTATCAGAGATCATTCCAATATCCTACTTATGGCCCATGAAATATGACATTGAGAGCTAGTCTATAAAATATTCTGAAAGTCATTACTTAGACTGTATTAGGGCTGTTTCTTTTGCTCATTTTCCCTCAATTTATTACTAATTTTATTGTATTGAGATCTATAAAGGTTGCATTTACTATAGCTGCCTTGTTACATTTATTTGTGATACATTCTCATTCTGATACTCTATCAGAAATTTAACTTTAAAAATTTATAATAGTATATTTAACTACCAAGTAATGTTGAAAGCCATCCATTGAGGAGTCCCATACTCATCTCATGGTTCACTGAGGCAGAATTGCTAAGTACCTTGCTTCCATACTTACTAGAAAGTCAGCAATTTTCAAAACCTCAACTTCTCTCCATGAGGAAGTCCCAATTTCAAGAATCTTTTTGTTGTTCAGTTGTTTCAGTCATTTCCCCTTTTGGGGCTTTTTGGACAAAGATACTAGAGATACTAAAATGGTTTGCCATTTCCTTCTCTAGCTCATTTATTTTTATTTTAAACAGATGAGGAAACTAAGGCAAATGGAGTTAAGTGACTTGCCCAGGGTCATACAACTGATAAGTGCCTGAGTTTGGATTTGAACTCAGGAAGATGAGGCTTCCTGACCAGGCTCAGTGTTCTATACCACCTACCCCTTGAAAGTCAGAAAAAAAAAAAATTTATCAGAAAAATTTACTGCAAAGATGTTATTTCTAGTTGCATTATTTTTATTAAGTAACCAAATTCATTTTTCTCTCTTATTTGAGCAGGAACTTCCTATCTTCTTGACTTTGGGCCCAGCACTCTTTTCACTTAACTAGCTGCCCCATGTCAAGGATTTACCAAATCAAAATAAACTGAGCCCTCATCCACTGCAAAACTGTGCCTCCATTTGTCTGAACTTGCTATTTCAAAGTACACTAGTCATATAACATTGACATAATGAAGTTGATCCTCCATGGAAGCAGATACACATGTTAGAATGTTGTTGTATACAATAGCTTTTTAGACTTTGCTTCATAGGCAGGTATATAAGTTGTATCAAATGTGCCCAAATATATATACTCTAATGTCTCCAAAAATATATATATTAGGTAGCTGGTGTCTCCTTTTTAAAGTTTATTTTATTTATTTATTTTTTTTGCTGAGGAAATTGAGGTTAACTGACTTGCCCAGGGTCACACAGCTTGTTAAGTGTCTGAGACCAGGTTTGAACTCAGGTCCTCCTGACTTCAGGGATGGTGCTCTATCCACTGCGCCACCTAGCTGCTCCTAAAGTTTATATTTTGAAGTAAAGTTTAAGTATTTTTTTAAAAATAAATTTAGTTAAATTTTTGTACTTTTTAATTTGATGAATAAAAATAATGCCCCTTATAATTACTTACTTGCCTTTAAAAATTTGAATTTCCCAGTGATGAAGAAAACCATCTACACCCAGAAAGAGGCCTGTGGGATCTGAGTGTGGAGTACAACATAGCATTTTCACACTTTCTGTTGATGTTTGCTTGCATTTTGTTTTCCTTCTCAGGTTTTTTTTTTCTTTCTAGATCTGATTTTTCTTGTGCAGCAAGATAACTGTATATGTATACATATATTGGATTTGTCATATATTTTAACATAGTTAACATGTATTGGACTAACTGTCATCTAGGGGAGAGGATGGGGGGAAGGAGGGAAAAATTTGGAACAAAATTTTGCAAGGGTCAATGTTGAAAAATTACCCATGCTTATGTTTTGCAAATAAAAAGCTTTAAAAAAAAATGATGATCAGGATACTTGTAGAAAAACCTACAGAGTTCTCCATGAGCTTGTGCAAAATGAAATGTACTGCATGCAAAGTAATAGTAATGTTGTGGAATTATCAGCTATGAATAACTTTGATATTCTCAGCAATACAATGATCTAAGACTACTCTGAAGGACTTACAAAGAAAAATACTATCCATACTCAGGGAAAGAACTACTTGTATATGAAACATACTTTTATTAAACTTTATTTGAAACATTTTTTGGGGAAAAATTGAATTTCTTAGGTGCACACCGTAATTTAATATGTTGTACACATATAATTGCATGAAACTGATAAGCAAATAAACAGTATATAATGACTAAAGAACAATGCATGACAACTAAAATATCTATCAAGTGTTACTTTAATTCACCACTCTCCTGGATCCCAGAAGTTCTCCCAGACATGGGATCAATTTGGATCCAGAATTTCTAGGACATGTACAGTTTAAATTTATTTTCATTTCCCATCTCCATTCCCTTTTAATAGTCAAAGAAAAGCCCAGGCAGCTAGATGGTACAATGGATTGAAGTGTTGTCTGAAGTCAGGAAGACCTGAATTCAAATTCTAGCTATGTGGCAATGGTCAAATCACTGAATTCCTTTTTGCCTCAGTTTCTTCAACTGCAAAATGTGAATCATAATAGTTCCCAGGGTTGTTATGAGAGTCACTTAAAGTAGCATTTATAAAGCAATTAACATAGTGCCTAGCATGATGGACACTTAATAAATGCCCTTTATCTGTTCTTATTCCAAATCTTTACTCATTAGATGAAATGGTAAAAGTATTAGAGGAATGCTGATTTTAAAAATCACAGAAAAAGGAATAGACTTGGGATTCAAAGTTAAAATCCTGGCTCAGCCATAACATATGGAATTTGAAATCCAATGCACCCTGAAACTCAGGAACCTTCCTGAGTCACAATAGTCATTCCTCAATTACAGTAGTCTGCTCACTGGTAGATATACTGATAGATACCAATGATACCTCCCTTAGGCCAACTCATTTCAGAAGGATTAGGAATTTAACTCTAGAAAAGAGCCATATTATACCGTGATCTTAGTGTCTCTTTCCTTCTCAGAATAAATATTACCTCTGTGTCATGGATGCATCAAATCACATGCTGTCTTGCTTCCTC